>JACYXH010000382.1:487500-575000 GCA_026745465.1 Lota lota | reverse complement strand
AATGATATCGCTATCCTTGTAAGAATATACAGCTCATTTGAACACACAGACACGATAAACCACATCTTGAGTAATGAAAACCCTTTTTATGAGTATAACTTTCAGTGAATTGTGCCCACGAGTAAGTATGTTGGAGTAAAATTTACAATTCTCGTTCGTTAAACAAAGTGTCCCGTTGAGTACTTTTGACCAGTAATGGGTAACATAACACCATAATGGAAATCACCCTTTAGCCTTCGTTGGCACAGCAGGGTCAACATTTAACCTCTCATCCCGTCTGTCTGGTTCTGTATATACATCCAATAAAAATACAATAATAGTAATCTAAATGTATCTTGCACACAGCTAAGCTAATGTTCGTGAAATTAGCGCTAGTATTCTTAAAAAAATCCTCCCTCCTCCTCCTGACTAATCATCATGTTAAGCATAAGGAAGATTTAGGAACGGGTTTTAGGAGAGCTAGTAATCCCGTTTAGACACCTACTGTAGAGCCATGTATGAATCTCATAGGGGAGGAGAGACTGGGGGGAGGGAAGAAGGGGGAGATAAGGTCACTTTGGATTTTGGAAAAACTGTACAGATTATCAGGGGCTGGCCTCATTTAAAGCCTTATAATCTGGTGAGAAGGATCATTATGGAGAGGACTTGAACGCAACACTAAACACAATGTGCCAGGAGCATCAGAATGTATTTTAACTTTGTAAAAAAATAAAATAAAAGCACTAGCAGAGTTGTAAAAGGTTCACCTACTTACCGCGGATAAAAGACAACCAAACAATGTTGTCTCAAAAAGAAATAAAACGCATACATCTCGGTGCCTGGTCAACATTATAACGACAATAAAAACAAACGGTTGCTCGGTGATTCTAAAATCTTTGGTCGAGAAGTACCAAGATGGCGGCCTGAACTTTCACGGAACTTGGACATGACTGAAACCCTCCTATGGGGCGGCGTGGGGAGGGGGTGGTGGTGCCATTGCGGTGGGGTCCTTAGGATTCGTAGAAGCGCTCCACCTTCTTGGTGACGGTGGTGCCTCCCACCATGCTCTTCTGGACCACCTCCTTGGTGACCTGGCGGGTCACCATGCCGGTGGTCACCATGCCGCTGGTCTGCATGTGCTGCGTGGTCATCATCATGCCTTCACCTGGGGAGCAGCGCAGCTGGACGTTAGTGTGTGATCACTCACCTCACATAATCACTAGTTAATAACTCACTCAACTCCAAATGAACACCACATCTTTCAGAATTGATTTTAATTCAATTTAAAATGTGTGTCATTTAATTGTGTGTTTTGTTCTGTTTGGTTTAATTATTTTATTTCATTATTCACCTTTTTATTATGAATAAATGTTATTTTATTTCATTATTCACATTTATATATATAAAAAATTATTATTTATCTATTCTTCAATTAGATTGTATGACTTTTGTGTGGGAATGCATGAAAAAGCCCTGAAAATCCCCCTCACTGTGTTGCATTTGGTAAATGTGTGTGAGGAGCTCTGTGTGGCTGACGGCTGGTTTAAGCAGCCTCACCTGTCCTGAGTCAGACTGATTGGACTCTGGGGGCTGGGTGAGGCTGCACACCTGTTGTGCATTGAGCAATCAGCGTGCACAGGTTAAACCAGCCATCTCCACCCACACACACACTCAGGGAGAGAGCTCCTGCATGGCAACATGGAGCACCAGCTCAATAAACCGGCTTCCAACACCACCGCCCTGCGTCCTTGGTGGCGTGTAGCACTAGCATTGGTACAACAGTCTCTTTGTGTTTATTTGAATGTGTTCTGAATGACAGCCGTGGCGCCGTACCGCCGCAGTAGGGCTCGTTGAACATGGTGTGGGACACGTTGGTGTGCGAGCGGACGTCTGTGGGCATTTGAAACACTTCCCTCCTGGTCATCGAACTGCCCCCGCTGTACTGAGACATAGCCCCTACAGGGAGAGGGGAGGGTCAAAATACACGTAAATGGGGATTTTCTAGAAGATTGGGGTTTTCTGGAAGGTCTATCGTCGTCATCAATATAATTTTACTATAAGGCAGGTGACACCGTTAAATGTGTTGTTTTAAACACACAGGAAACACACAAAAAATGTACAATCTCTGTCAAAACATGCGTATGAAGCAGTACTCTCTCAAATTAGAGTTAAACAGAAACCCTAAACACTAAAACTAGACAGCATAGTTTCTGGTGAAAGTAGTCACTTAGTAAGTTATTGCAGTTCAAATGTGTGGCTTGTTATAAACCCATGAACGTTCATAAACCAAAACAGTTTCTTGGTTTTGTTTTCAGTTTGCTCTTAAACGCAACATACGTAACGAAGAGGGGGGGTCCCTGCTTTAAAATAACCGAGTGTTGACGGCCCCTCCCCCGTTAACATTTTGACAAGTGATTATCAATCGAGCGGGGGGGGGGGGGGGGGGGGGGGGGCTCACCTCCGTCCTGGGACTCTATGGTGATGATACCCTCCCTCTCGGGGCCGAAGCCCTGCGTGGTCCTGGCCTGAACTTTGAACTTGTAGGGCATGTTCTCGCTGAGGTCGGGCACGGTCAGGCTGGTCTCGGCGCTGTCTCCGCTCACCTGGAAGGAGCGGACGTCCCCTGGGGGGTGGACGGTAAACAGATTGGTCGGAGGGAAGAGTCACACTTGATTTCATACGCCGTGTTTCATAGCGGGCGGGAGACCAAAAACGAGCAGAGGACACGCTTTGGCGCAAAAGCTTTAGGGCACAAAACACGATCAAATGTAATCGTAGACTTAGTTATTTGATTTCTTTATGCCAGCACTCGTCAACAGAACAAGCTGTTTCAATAAAAGCACCCCGGTGAGTTTTGGACAAATCGATTTAGCACACTTCCACCCTATAAAACAGGGGACAGAGACTGTGGGCCCTGTCCCTTTCCTACAACTAAAACCCAAACCCTCACCCTAAAACTGTTTACAGCCCCTGTTTCATTTATCGCTCAATTCATTTTTACATTTACAAACAAAACCAAAATGCCAAACTCTAAACCAAAGCCGACGGTCTCAGACGCCCCACCTCCCCCGTGGAGCTGCTCGCAGGTCACCACGTAGCCCAGGATGTCTCCGTTAGGTTTGCGGGGTTTGTCCCAGCTCAGCTGCAGAGCCTCCGGGCTCAGGGCCGTGAACACCAGGGGCCCCGGGGCACTGGGCGTGCTCAGGGTGAACGGGGAGCCTGGATGGAGAGAGGGAGCCAATCCCATTAGTGATGTGTTCATGTCTTCTTCTGCGGTGTTGTATGTGGTTCCTCGCATGGTTTTGATTGTGTTTCTTATGCATGCTGTCGCTGCCATCTTGGCCAGAGCCCTCATGTAAAAGAGAGGTTTCACATTGTGGAGTGTGTGTGGATGATGGCTGGTTTTAGCAGCCTCACCTGGCCCGAGTCAGACTGATTGGACTCTGGGGCTGGGTGAGGCTGCACACCTGTGGCGCATTGAGCCATCAGGTCATGTATCATTGTCTACAAACTTTTACAATAAACCGGTTTTCAAACATCATCGTCCTGTGTCCTTGTCTGGAGGAGCCCAGTAAAAGTCACCTAGGTGGTGTGTAGCATTGTCTTTGTAACACACATTAATGAGACCAACCTGGCAACAAAAAAAAGAAGGTTGGATAAAGGAAATACAATTAGAGAGACAACGTTTTGGTGAGGTGGCTGAGACAGAACCGAATATATTGCCAAAAAATAGCAGGGGATAATTTTCTTTGTGGAAAGGTTTAGATTTGGGCTCAGCCTTTGTTAAAACCCCATGTAGGATAGGGGTGGATGATTTGATAAAAAAAAATCATGAAATTAAATTAATCGTTTTCATGACATTTTGTTTCTTCAAGGAACTTCTAGTGATATTGTCAAGAACATGGAAACATGAAAACAATGTATGGCCTTATATCAATATATTTGGATACTATATTAATACAGCGATATGTGGCAATTTTACTTTGTACATGAGTTTGAACAACAGAATTGGAAAGCAGTTAAACATGATATCTGAGTGCACAGATTCACTTCCCACCCCAGGAGTCGGAAAAAAAGGTCCAAACTACACGAGCGCGATCGATCTCGCTAATGTCCTTTGGGCGATACAAAACAAAGAGGGAGAACAACAACCCATTACCTAGCCTTGTGACGCCAGCCTGATCTGTGAGTCCACGTTCTGTTTCTCTCTGCAGACCAGTCTGGCCACGAGACGCTGAAAGCCTCTCCCAAAAATCACATAATGATAGGACCAATCGGCACCAGGGGGAGGGAGTTTAAGACCGTGACGGACAGGGAGGGGCGCAGTCTGCAGAATTTCAAGACAATAGCGCATGCCCCAAGGAAAGCACAGGCATGGAGGGAGCAGTGAAATTGGTTTCATCCGAGATATACACCATAAAGAGGTTAAAATAAGTTGATCAGAGGGATGGATGTATTTGCTTTACATCCAAAAAAAGAGCAAGATCGTAACTTAGTTGTTTAATCTGATTGGCTAGAGTTTTTTGAACAACGTAATGTTCATATGAGGAAATGAGTTGCTGCCCGGCCAAAAACCGGACCGAAATTCATGGCGAGACGCAAACTGGACGTTGTGGATGATCCCAGGAGGCTGGGTGAGACCGTACCTGGCATGGGGCTGAGTGGACTCTGGGGGTCCACGGCGGACTCAATGGTGATGACCCCCTCTCGCTCGGGGCCCCAGCCCTCCTGGCTCTGGGCCTTTACCTTGAACAGGTACGAGTGGTTGGGCAGCAGGTCCTGCACCACCACAGAGTTGTCCCCGGGACTGCTTACGTTGATGCGCTTCACTTCACCTGCAGCCAGGGGGGTGGAGGACAGGGGGTGGAGCACACTGGGGTTAGGCAGTCCTCAACAACCACATGAACCACATGAGTCTCCGGAAAGGTTATCTAGCTGAAACCAGAACACTGCAGACAAGACAACACAGCAGGCCTCCAACACCTGACAAATCTCCTGACCGATAGGCCGTATTTACCTAGCGGCCATATTGGTTCGTTGGTAGTAGAAACCTTCGAGAGGATTGGGGGAAACCATGACAACTCAATGGAAATGGAATGCAGAACTAAAAACAATGCATCGAGTTGTCATGGTTGCCTTGGTTGATTCTAGAAGGATCACCCAACCAACCAACCAACCAATATGGCCGCTAAGGGAACTACGGTGTGGGTTCATTGATCCATCCAGCCATCCTTCCACCCATCTTCACCTCCATTGAGCTGCTGGTAGAGGACAGAGTATCCCAGGATGTCCCTGTCACAGTGGGGCTCCTGCCAGCTGACCCGGAGGGCCGTGGGGCCCAGAGCAGAGAACACCAGCCTGGTGGGGGTGTCTGGCACCCCAGGGTTCACTCTGCTATCTGGGGGGGGGGGAGGGGGACGAGAGGAGTGGGGTGAGATGGAGAAGATGGTTGCACGGAACTCAAAAGCTGGTGAATAGGGGCGAAGGCTATTACTCTGCCCCCGGCGGTAGAGGCAGGTTAGGCTGGAGAGAGAGAGGGGGGGGGGGGGGGGGGGGGGCAGGGTGAAGACAGGTACGACAGATCAACATACAAATTGCCTGAGAGACAGGGCAGAGGGCTCGCTAGTCACCGGCCTCGCCTGCACCACCCGTGCTGTTGTAGCGGGCTGGCTACGTCAGCGGTGTGTGCGTGAAGCGGAGGGCCCTGCCCTACTCACCCTGGAGCACCCTGTCCAGGTTGTGCAGGGCGTCGTAGACCTCTGACGACTCGGTCCTGGCCCGGGAGGTCTGCGAGAGGCCGTAGCTGCTGCTGCTGTACTGGCTCTGAAAGCTGCTCCCTGTCCCGGCCAAGCCAAAGCCACCTGAGAGCGCAACGATGCAACAGGGGAGCACGGAGAACCAGAGCGAGAGAGAGAGAGAGCCGGAGAAAGCCAGTGAGAGAGAGAGAGAGAGAGAGAGAGAGAGAGAGAGAGAGAGAGAGAGAATGAAAGCAGTGGGTGAAAGAGAGTAGAAGCAGATATAGAAGAGGAGGAAGGAAAGAAAACTTATTGAAGAGGAGAGGAAAGGAGGAGAAGAGACGGGAGGAGAGGAAAGGAGGAGAAGAAGAGAAGACATGGAGAGGAAGAAGCTAAAGTCAGCACAGCTCTTTGCAAAGTGTTTAGCACCAGCTCGCTGTGCAGCAAACCATCCTTTTCGTCGCTGAGCCATCTGCCTCAACATGCACTCGGGCCATTTAAAACAATACTTCAAAATAAAAGCCTCCCTTTCGACCCGAAAAAGATCCCCGATAGGAAGAAGCCAGAGGTTAGTTTACTTTGGAAGCACCGTGACGTACCGAGATCTGGGAAGCGGCCTCCGATGTCTCCCATGACGATGGAGTCACGGATGTTTTCGTCCCCGTAACCGCGGTTCTCCGAGTGCTTCCTCATGACCACCTGCCGGGTGTGACTTCCCCCGGCTCCCCCCGTACCTCCGAGACCTCCGAGACCTCCGAGACCTCCGAGACCCCCGATCGTCATGTCCTGGCGGCGGGAGTTCCCTACGTGCAGCGGGGGACAGACATGGTCAGACCCTGTCACCAAATCCTTCCGAGTTACCGATGTCCGGTTACAAACGTTACGTTCCTAAAGTTGAAAACTTGGTTAAAGGAATGTACATGAATGTACGCTGATTCTATAAAGTCTTGACTCTGCAAAGAGGAGGAAATCCCAGTTGCCCCTCAGAATCGTACCCCAACAAGCTAGGCTTGCTAATTAGCGCAGCCCCCACGCTACAACTACGGAGCAAAAACAAACAAAAGGGGCTAAGACGATACGGGACTGACATTTTTTCAACACCCCCGGGCTGGTTTGGGCGCTCCATCTTACCCTGTCCGGACATGTAGGTGGTGGTGGTGGTGCTGTCCATGGTGTTAACTGAGCCACCTGCGCCCCTGTAGCTGAGCGTGGACATGGGCGAGGAAGAGGCGGACACGTTGCGCGATAAGCTTCCTGGGTAGAGGAAGCTCTGGTCCCACTTCCCGTTCATCACCTGGTCTGTGAGCGAACGTTGAACAAAAACACGTTACAATTCACTTCTCGAACGTGGGGGCCTACGTCGCATGCTAGAAACCCTCTGAGATCGCTCCTGAAATGGGACGTTTCCAAAGGCACCAAGTGAACCACCTGTGGCTGAAAGCATGCGTCAGAAGTCCAAGAAGAGGACGCAATGCTTTCAGTGAAACCTCGTCAGAGCAAACCGACACAACACATCTGCGTACATGAGCACATACACATCACATACACATCACATACACATCACATACGCGACTCATCCACGCCAAAAGCATAGGTCACCTGCTCTCGCAGGGAGGTGACAGCAGGAAGAGACACAACCCCTGAGAAAAAGCCTGCCTGCAATCATCATCAACTGGGAAGGATCAGTTGATGCCTCTTCCTCTTCCTGCTCCTTCTCCTCCTCCTCCTGGCAGGGCGGTGAAAGGAGCACCAGGCAGGAGTCAGAGGTTCAGGGAGAGATGACAAGAGAGATTGGACGAAGATGGAACCAAAGCCTGGCCCACGTTTCATTTTCCCCCATTGGATGAAAAAACCCATTCATCGAAATTTGATCAATAACGCAAAAATAAATAAAAATAAACAGCAGCTGCTTTTGCGCCGGGCAACCCCTGAGTCAGTAGCCGTGCATGTGACCTAGCGAGCCTTGCTAGCATGCTAGTCCGCCTGCTTGTGTAGCTCCACCGGGCCGGGAGGGAGGGATGGAGGGAGGGAAGGAGGGAGGGAGGGGAGGTGGGTGTGTTCACCTGGGTGGAGCCTTTGCGCCGGGGGAGGAGCCTCGTCGGCGCTGGACTCTGCGTCGCTGCTGAGGCGGTGGTGGGGGATCACGTCCACGATGACCTTCTTCCAGGACACCTTACGCAGGTCCAAGCTGGAGCCCACCAGCTTCACGTGGTTCCAGCCTTCGTTGTCGGTTCGTTTCGATTTGAGTGAGGGTGTGGCGCGCGCGCGGGCGGGTGGGTGCGTGGATGGGTGGGGCAGTGGGGCGGATGGGGGGGGGGGGGGGGGGGGGGTGATGGATGCGGGTGGGGGTACGGTAGGGCGACAGACAAGCAGGCGGAGGACAGGTTTGTGATGGTGCCACTCGGTTAAACCACTATTTTCATTCTCTGAAAACAAAACCCACTGCATATGAAGGGTCAGTGATGCTCCATAGTAGGCGTTACCAATCGCGGGGTCACGTCCCCCTAGTGGGACATTGGCTGACTGATTCTGCGGCCACGGTCACACAGGGACAAGGCTTATCAGAGACACCTGGTGGACCCCCTTTCTGGTGAGCCAGGTGCAGAGGAACGTAGAGTCAGCAGTTCTGTCTTACGTAACGGCAGCTGACGAAAGAGGCAGCGGGGGGACGGGGGGATGGGGGACGGACAGAGAGAGAGAGAGCAGCAGAGAGCAAGCCCATGTAATGAGAAAGTAACAACGAAGGGGATTTGCAACAGTAGCGTTTCGACGGGAAGAAAACGACAGCGCAGCTCTCTGGAGACGCGTGGGAAGCACATTCTGGCTACTTTGTGAAAAAGAAGGAAAGAAATGAAGAAATAGTTTCCCCTCACACACACACACACACACACACACACACACACATACACAAACACTAGGTCTGTAGTGGGTGGGGGCTGACATGACATGAGGTGTGAGACGAGGTGATTATAAAAGTCAAACAAAAACTTTATGTAAGAGAGGAAGAGGAGGGTCTTATTCTTCATCGTTCCCTTTCTCAGTTTGACCTTTCTGCTTTATCCCACTATGAATCACGGGAGCCTGGCAGCCTCTGTGATCCGACTGCAGAACACAAAAGTATTCATTCTTCCACTCACTCTCTCTCTCTCTCTCTCTCTCTCTCTCTCTCTCTCTCTCTCTCTCTCTCTCTCTCTCTCTCTCTCTCTGTGACCCATTCATTCTCTATCCCTCTCGCTCATTGGGACACCACACCACACATGATGAAATGCAAAACACGTTTACAGAGCCCAGCCATGCCACATGGGGGTTACGTGCCTCGTATTGACGGTGAAAGGTCACATACACACACACACACACACACACACACACACACACACACACACACACACACACACACACACACACACACACAGACACAAGACCCACACACACACACACACAAGACACACACACACATACACACACACATACATAGACAAATACAAAGCTCAGTTCAGGTCCGTCAGACAGACACAAACAGACGCAAAAAGAACAAAGAGCTCAGGCCGTTAAAATCAACGGTTTGTGAGTATTTGTTGTGTGTGTGTGTGTGTGTGTGTGTGTGTGTCTGTGTCTGTGTGTGTAGTGGAGAAGAGTGTCGCCCACCTTCACCGGAGACGCTGGGGGTCTTGGAGCCGGTGGGGGACCTCAGCACCTCGTTGCTGTACATCAGGTAGCCGTCGTACTCGTCTCCGGCCTCGGCGTCCACTATGGGAATATCTGGGATGATGGGAACTGGCGGGGGGGAGAGACAGAGAGACGGCCTTGAGTGATCCCAGAAGGGAAACTGTGGTTGTTACAGCAGTTATAATGAGCCAATAAAGCAATGCAAAAAAGGACCAATTAAAATATGTACTAATTAGAAAATGTAGTCATAAAAACATAAACACATAAAATTAATCAAACCAATAACAACCATAAAACCTTTAAAAAAATGCACCATAAAACAAACATGAATAAATTAATAAGAAGAAGCAATAATAATAATAATAATAAACTATAAAAGTAATTCAGGATGGAGAGAGAGGGTGAGAAGACAGGAGGAGAGAAATGGGTGCTGGAACAGTGTGGTAACGATATAGATCAGGAACAGTGTGGTAACTATACAGATCAGGAACAGTGTGGTAACTATACAGATCAGGAACAGTGTGGTAACTATACAGATCAGGAACAGTGTGGTAACTATACAGATCAGGAACAGTGTGGTAACTATACAGATCAGGAACAGTGTGGTAACTATACAGATCAGGAACAGTGTGGTAACTATACAGATCCTCCACAACACCCCCGCAGCCTTACTGGAGAGAGGCCTGACGGGCTGGGAGGCCAGATTGATGGTGGCATCGCGGTAGGGGCCCCAGCCGATGCTGTTTTTGGCGCGGACCTTGTACTGGTAGGTCTGGGCCCGCTGCAGGTTCTCGATCAGCAGCATGCGCTTCTTGGGGTTGTCGATCTTCACCGTCTTAGCAGGTCCCATGGGTTCTACAGAGAGAGAGAGAGAGAGAGAGAGAGAGAGAGAGAGAGAGAGAGAGAGAGAGAGAGAGAGAGAGAGAGAGAGAGAGAGAGAGAGAGAGAGAGAGAGAGAGAGAGAGAGAGAGAGAGAGAGAGAGAGAGACACACCAAAGGGGTGTTGGAAACATTTATAAGTTAGAAGAATTCTTGGTAGTACAACCATTGGTGCGTGGGAGAAAATAAAGAGAGAGAAACATATTGAGATGCTTGGATAAAAATTGTAGTCGTCATTTTCTTAAAGTGGACATCTCTACGATTTTCCTGTAAATAAACATCTGTTAAGTCTATATCTATCGACACATGAGGGAACACCATGGTGATTGAGCCTATGGCCCACTGATGAAAGCCCTTGCATTTGCAGTGTGGTGAATGTTACTTTTCGCCAAAGGTGTCGCCAAAGAGAACGAAACGGAAAATTTCAAGATTACCACTTTAAGTTCAACCAGGTGTCCACTAGGTTGTATTATATTAAGTTCAACCCAGTGAGCCCCCAGGTGTGTTTGTAGTTTTGCCCTTTATGTTGTCAACACAACTACCAATGACAAGACGCCACACACACACACACACACACACACACACACACACACACACACACACACACACACACACACACACACACACACACACACACACACACACAGGGGTTGTTGTTGCTGTTGTTCTGCCAACACACTCTCAGTACATCGACTCGCTAACCCCTGCATTGATAGACTGAATAACGCATCACGCCTTTAAGCGCTAACTGGTAACTCACTCCTGTCGTCATTGATGGGCGTGTACACAACCTCATAGGCTGTGATGTCGCCGTTGGTCGCCGCTGGCTCCGCCCAGCTGACCTGCGTGACGGTCGGACTGATAACGTTGAAGGCAAGCCGGCCAGGCTCTCCCGGTACTGAGGAGAGAGAGAGAGAGAGAGAGAGAGAGAGAGAGAGAGAGAGAGAGAGAGAGAGAGAGAGAGAGAGAGAGAGAGAGAGAGAGAGAGAGAGAGAGAGAGAGAGAGAGAGAGAGAGAGAGAGAGAGAGAGAGAGAGAGAGAGAGAGAGAGAGAGAGAGAGAGAGAGAGAGAGAGAATACACAAACATGGATGATTAAAGAGAGACTGTCATTTTCAGTATGAAGTCTGCATACATTGCTTTTAAACTCATGTAGCATCTCAATTTACCCTTCCCTCTTCAATCATCCATTAAATACGTTCATCAATTGCAATCTGCCACCGTCTTTAGGACCCTGTTGAAGCCTAATGGAGTCTTGTGTCGGCGTGTGTTTGAAAGTCATCACAAGACGTATGCATCCAGCGTGAAGGACAGCAACCAGGTTTAAATCTGCTGACTTTTCAACTGCAACTATTGAATCCATTCACTAACTTGAATGTCAAGTCAATCCATCCAGGGAATGTTGCTCTATAAATTGTTTTATTCGGATAATTGTTTTGCATACAGCTCTAAATGTAGCTCAAACTCAAGCCACTCGAGGTTGCACGTTGGATTATTTCAAACACAGCAACCTTTCTGTGTCACCACAGGTAGAATTTCGATGAGAAAAGTGACGACGATGTAAACGGAGGATCTCATAGCCACGTACAGTCCTCCAGGGTTTTGCAGGTGATGACCTCCGTGTCGATGCCGTCGCCCAGCATGTTGTAGGCGCACACCCGCATCTCGTAGTCACAGCTGGGGTACAGGCCGCGCAGCTCGGCCTGCGGGGTCTTCACGTCCAATACCTCGGCCTTCTCCTCGGGGTCCCCGTAGATCCAGTACCTCACCTGGGGTACAGAGAAGATCAGCATGGTTCACACCCATTGAAACAAACACAGCCGTAGGCACGATTTAAGAGCTATTATTTGAGTGTAATAAATATATTTTTTAAAGGCATAGCCATCCGTCAGCTTGTAGTGAGTGGAGTACGCGGTCGATCACAGGTGCGTGGAAGGTAACACTTTGCCGCACCTGTGATCACAACACAACAGATTTGAAATCTTGCTCTCTTCTGCTCTGTCTCTCTCTTTACAATTCTAAACGTTTTACTTACAGGCAGGACACTCTAGTCATGCATCGCGTTCAACCCAAGGGGGATTGTCTAGTGCCGCCTGCTGTCAAATGTTGGTATGATTTATCTGACTTCTGTGTGTCATGCTTAAAATCCTACAGCAGGGTGCACCCTAAAAGACTGGAACCATACCACCAAACCAACAAAATTACCATTGGTAGTTTGGCGGTGATTACCATTTCATGCAATAAATGGTTACATTTATGACATGAGGGATTTCGGACAGCTTTAAATGATAAAATATTATATAAATAATAATATATATAAGGATTTGAATGTTCCTTATATTGTTGTGACACATCAGCTGTCCATGTCGTCAATCTACGTTGGGACCGTCAGCACCCACCTTGTACCCCATGGGGTTCCCTGGGGGGGGATCCCAGGATGCCTGGATCTTCTTGGGGCCGGTGGCTTTAGCCTTGGGGTTCAGGGGGGCCATTAGGCGGCCCCCAGGACTGGTGCTCTTCTGGTTCAAATGTCCTAGCTGGACAATGTCTGGAGACTTGGGAACTGGATGGAGGGAGAAGGAAACATCGGAAACATATAAAGCCCTCCTCAAAACACACCTTTTTAAATTGGCCTATAAAGACCTATGATCCTTTTCTGTCATTGGCTATTATTTCATCTTTTATTATTTTCATTATGACTCTTCTTCGTTTTAAATAGAAGAGAAGAAGGGTGCGAGCGAGTGAGAGCGTGCCTTTAGGTCAAACGTTGTGATCCATTGATGGTGCAGGCAAGTTTCGAGGGGCACCAGACCCCAGGTACGGTTACAGTACGTACCTCCATCCCCGATGTGGACCATGGTGGTCTTTCTTTCCCCGATGACCGCGTTGGTGCTCGGGTCAAACAGCTCCAGCTGGAAGGGCTCGCGCTGGGCCGGGCCGGGCGGCAGGGACGCCTTGTCGATCAAAATGTTTTTCTCGTTCTGCCCGGGGCCGAACTTGAGGAGCCCCGACAGGTCCAAGTGCTTGTTCTTGGTGCGCCATTTGGTTGTGGTCGGGACGTCCAGGTTGTGGGTGCGGACCACAGGGATGGTGTAGGACGGGTCCGACGCGGTGAAGACCTGACTTACCTTTTTAAACATCAACACACTGGGTTCTGCGGGGCGGAGGGGCGGGGGGGCGGAGGGGGGGGGGGGGGGGGGGTAAACAAGTTAAGGGTGGCGGGGTGAGAGCTATAGCGCTTCTAGGCTAATTTCGTGTGAGTAATACAAAAACGTTTGGGGTCCTGTGTACACCAGGGACATCCAAACCCTGAGCAGCACATTGCGTTTGTTAAGAACTTTTGAACCATTTCTTCATCAGGAGAAGCTCACCAGGTTGGTCTGTGATGGTGACGGTGGTACTGGGGTAGAGTCCCAGCTTGGCCCCCTGCCGTGGGTTGCTGAGTTCCATGATGAACTGCTTGACCTGCTTATCCTCCAGCAGGCTGGCCTGCTCCCCCAGCTCCAGCAGTTGGACGGGGACCACCTTCTCCGTCTCACCGGGCCCGTAACTCAGGTCCCCTTCTAAGGTGAGATAGTCCTAGATCCCAACACAGACAAACCATCATGAAGTCAGTTTCTGCTAGGTTACATTCATCTCTTTTATTTTATTTGACTATTTAGTCATTTAGCAGACGCTTCTATCCAAGGTTACTGTAGGTCGCCTACAGTTCGAATGTGGACATTGGGGTTCGAACCCAGAACCTTTCGGCTTGGAGTCCAAGTGTGTGTTTCTCCCCTCACATGTTTGTCCTTAGCGGTGAGGTCACGGGTGCGGTAGGTGACCTGCGAGCGCCCATCCTCGCTTATGTTCCTTTTGATGGGGATTTTGGCAACGCCGTCTTGCCTGCTGTAGGTGTACGATGGCTGGAGGAACGTGAAGATACTCTTGGCTGGTGGAGGATGAGGAGGAGGAGGAGAGATCAGAGAACAACATATGAGTACAATGTAATGATCACATTATAATGATGATATTTTAACTATCAACATTCTAACCGTCAACATTTTAACCATGGACATTCTAACATCAACATTCTAAACATCAACCATCACGCTCCAAGTATCAACATTCTAACATCAACATTCTAAACATCAACCATCACCTTCCAAGTATCAACATTCTAATCATTAACCATCACGCTCCAAGTATCAACATTCTAACATCAACAATCTAATCATCAACCATCCCATTCCAAGTATCAACATTCTAACATCAACATTCTAACATCAACCATCCCATTCCATGTATCAACATTCTAACATCAACATTCTAAGTATCAACATTCTAACGTCAACATCTCACCGTGCTCCTTGATGATGGTGATGTGGACAAAGCGTTTCTTGATCTCGGCGATGCCCAACGGCACGTCCACCGCCTCCACGTTCAGCTGCTTCTTGTCGTCATCCTCTTCCTTGGTGAAGAGTGGCACGCGAACATCCACCGTCTCCACCTCTTCCTGGAACTCCACGGCTCCTGACGCCTCTGCAGTGACAGAGATGAACGGGTGGATATGAACAAGTGGAGGTAAATGTAACTTATGAGACACACATTCATGTGCACACACACGCACACACACACACACACACATACACACAGACTGACCTCTGTCTGTAGCCACAGTGTAGTATCCTGGTATTACCCGGAGATCATTGAATCTTCCAGACTGAACGTTTTTCTCCGTCAATTTGATGATTTCAGGGTAGCTTGCGCGTGGGGCTGATAGGATGGTGTCCACAATCGTACGGTCCTGTCTGCAGGAAAATACCCAGAACACATGGAGGACAAGGGTCAGCCTTGTGACGTAAGTTAGGTTGATTTAATCTGCAGCAATACAAGTGTTGTCCCCATGTTTGCTGTGTGTGTTTGCCATGTTGTTGTTTTTTAATTGTTTTTCAAAAGGCAGGGACATTTCAGTAAAGCAAAACCTTTATTGACGTAAACCTCACCTTCTTCCAGCATTTCTCTGCAATCTGTAAGAGAAATGGAAGAAGGAAGAAAGCCGGTCATTTGTCATGCACAAACAAGATAGGTAGATAGGTATTGACGTGCTCAAGTGCTCCCTGCAGAATAACTCGGTGACTTGCCCCCCCCCGTACCTGAATGAAGTCTTCTGTACTTTCTGGGCCCCCGGAATCTGCTTGTAGACTTCATTTAACTGGGAAGGGGAACAGTGGACACATGAATCAGCTGTAGAAACCTGTCACTCGAAACTCGAAATCTTTGAAAAGAGAGTCCAAAGAAAGTCCAGCCTCTGGCACACATTCTCATACTAATCAACACACACACACACACACACACACACACACACACACAGGCGAGACACACTCACATTATCGTTGACTTCTTTGCGGAGCAGCTCTGTGTCGATGGAGTCCGGTTGAGACAGGTTTTCGGAGTACTTCTTGTTGAGCCGGAGGGACACGGGGAACTGGACTAGAGTCAAGAGGAGCATCTTTAGCACTGGAGCAAGGCTCAACTCTCAGACCTCATTGAGACCACACTCAGGATTTGTTTGTGAATGTTTGTGTGTCTGTGTGTGTGTGCGTGTGTTTACACATGTGTGTGCGTGCGTTTACGCATGTGTGTGTGTGTGTGTGTGCGTGCATGCGTGTGTGTGTGTGTGTGTGTGTTTCTTACTGGTCTCCTTGGGGCTGGGCTGGACCTGGGCTTCTGGGTGACTGGGTGCCCGGTGGACGTTGTCGGTGACCTTCCAGCGCACCACGTCGGTGCCCTTGGGCGGGCCGGAGCGCACCATGGGCGTGTCCAGGTGGTCCTCGGGGAGGGGCTGGCGCAGGAGGTACTCTTCTTCCTTGAAGCCCACCTTGCGGCCTGATGGTGAAGCCAGAGAGAGAGAGAGAGAGAGAGAGAGAGAGAGAGAGAGAGAGAGAGAGAGAGAGAGAGAGAGAGAGAGAGAGAGAGAGAGAGAGAGAGAGAGAGAGAGAGAGAGAGAGAGAGAGAGAGAGAGAGAGAGAGAGAGAGAGAGAGAGAGAGAGAGAGAGAGAGAGAGAGAGAGAGAGAGAGAGAGAGAGAGAGAGAGAGAGAGAGAGAGAGAGAGAGAGAGAGAGAGATAGATAGATAGATAGATAGATAGATAGATAGATAGATAGATAGATTTGTTTCTCCAACGCAACAGCAATCGGGGCATTGTGATCGCCAACTATAATTCAATTGAAGGTTGTAGGAAACCATTATGACCTAAACTATTTCGCTATATATCACACACTGTTTGCCAAAACATGTGGAGCAAGAGCTTCAATAATAAAACAAATCATAAAATTGTTCTAATTATATTGTCTTTTAAATCAGTGCTCAAGACATTTCTGTTTGCTGCAGCTTTTAATGTTTTTTATTTCTGCACTACATTCATTCTCTTACCCTCTAATATATATGTATTTTATATTTATCTTTCTTCTAATTTACATTTCTCCTTTTATTATCATCTTTTACTGATTGTCCTTTTAATATTTTTACATGTGATATCTTCCCTTGTAAAGCCCTATGAATAGCTTTCTGTTTGAAAGGTGCTGTATAAATAAAGTGTACTTGCCTAGTGTATTTAATCCCACAATATAAAAAAAGCCACACCTAGTCTTGCCTCAAAAGGGAGCACAGATTCAAACTCAATGAACTCAATACGAGAGGAGTATAATTTGCTTCTCCACATTGTATTTTATGATGTGTCTTTGTGCAAGCAAGCAGTTTAGCTAACCGACCGTTAACAAACAACAACAACATCAGTTTACAAGGGTGATACCTCATTATTAGTTATTAGTCATGCATCATTCATTATTCATCTTATTTTGTATCTCTTGTACTTTACAATGTGCTTCCTGCTTACTAAGCACAATCCATTTGAATGGGTGTCTAAGATGGTCAGTAGTGAGTGTGTGTCTTCTTTACCTGCTCCACAGCAAGGCAGCAGAGCAAGACACGCCTGGAGACAGAGACACAAGACCAACTGTTACATCACGTTTACACAGCACCTGCAGATGTGTGCGGAGGTGTATGTGTGTGTTTGAAGGTTGTTTATATGTGTGTGTGTGTGTGTGTGAGAGAGTTTTTATGACAATGTGTAACTGTGTGTATGTGTATCAAAGTGTTTGTGTGTGTATATGTATGTGTGTGTGTGTGTGTGCGCACGTGAGTGTGGGTATTTTTGTGGGTGTGTATGTGTATGCATGGGTTTGTGCGTAAACGTGTTTGTGTGTATGTGTGTATGTGTGTGTGTGTGTGTGTGTGTGTGTGTGTGTGCACGTGAGTGTGGGTGTTTCTGTAGGTGTGTATGTATATGCATGGGTTTGTGTGTGCACGTGTTTGTGTGTATGTATGTATGTATGTATGTGTGTGTGTGTGAGTGTGCGTGTGTGCATGGGTTTGTGCGTGCACGTGTTTGTGTGTATGTATGTGTGTGTGTGTGTGTGTGTGTGCATGGGTTTGTGCGTGCATGTGTTTGTGTATGTATGTATGTATGTATGTATGTGTGTGTATGTATGTTTGTGTGTGTGTGTGTGTGTGTGTGTGTGTGTGTGTGTGTGTGTGTGCATGGGTTTGTGCGTGCACGTGTTTGTGTGCGTACCCCCCAGCAACACCTGCAGTACTTCCAGCAGCAGAGCAGCAGCAGAGCCAGCAGCAGCATGAGGAACATGATGAGTGGAATCAGCCACAGGAAGCCACCAGGGGGACACTCTAGGGGGACGGACCACAAACACATCAGCTAGTGCACTTTCACATTCCCATTAAATACCTCATTGGGGTCACTCTCTGGGTAATCTGGTAATCCAGCAGTCCTACTATGTTATAGCAGAACTTTTTTTGGGAGGGGGGACGACGGCACAGAGCCTGGACTGGAAACCAAAACGAGTTAGGAAAAAAAAGAGTTAAACCAAGGCGGAGTTACGGCTTGCTTCGTTTTGGAGATATTTTACCAAAGAAACGTCATTCGGAGTCAGACGAAGCGTTTGGATGGGAATTTGAACACGTTTATTCTACAGTGGCCGGTTGCCACGTTGTTGCAACACCAACATGTGTGTTTTTGTAATTGTGTTTGCCAATACCGCGCAATAAAACGCTGGGGTTTTATGTTTGTTTTTTTTATGAATCAATGTTGTGTGTGTGTGTGTGTGTGTGTGTTCCCCATGCTGCATTACATGGCGTATGCTGATTCGTTAATACCTTTCTTCTTGAGCACCTGGACCTCAAACTCCTTATTGGCTTTGTCTTCGGGGTAGTCCACGGTGTAGTAGTATGTGCAGTCATCAGCCTCGTCACGGAAACTACAGGAGTCAATCACCTGGTCCGCTGTTCGCATGACACACACACACACACGCCGAACGGAGAGGAGAGGAGAGAATAGGAGAGGAGAGGAGAGGAGAGGAGAGGAGAGGAGAGGAGAGGAGAGGAGAGGAGAGGAGAGGAGAGGAGAGGAGAGGACGGAAGAGGAGAGGAGAGGAGAGGAGAGGAGAGGAGAGGAGAGGAGAGGAGAGAATACGAGAGGAGAGGAGAGGAGAGAATACGAGAGGAGAGAATAGGAGAGAATAGGAGAGGAGAGAATGGGAGAGGAGAGGAGGGGAGAGGAGAGGAATGGGGTGATGATTTACAATACAATAGCCAAAACATTTATTTCAAGTCCCTTCATACAAAACAATTGACAAGCATTTGAATAATTATCTCCTTGAAAATCTTGAAAACACCTTTACCTGTGTGTGTGTGTGTGTGTGTGTGTGTGTGTGTGTATGTGTATGTGTCAGTATGTGTGTGTGTGTTTGTGTGTGCGTGTGTGCATGTATGTGAGTGTTTGTAAATGAGTGTGTGTGCGTGTGCATGCATTTGAGTGTGTGTGCGTGTGTGCATGTGAGTGTGTCAGTATGTGTGTGTGTGTGTGTGTGTGTGTTTGTATGTGTGTAGTCTTACATTCTTTCAGTTCATCCACCATGATGACCTTAAAAGAACAGTCATCACAATTGTCCTTATTCTCTCCCGTCTTCCATGCCTGGCATTGAACACAGCTCCTCTTGGACTCACACAAAGCTACCTGGGCCTGGAACACACACGCACGCACACACACACGCACACACACACACACACATATGCACATACACGCACACACGCACACACACACACACACACACACGCACATGTAAACATAGAAACAAACATACCGGTACGCACAACGTACATTCAATAATTGAGACATTTAGCAACAATAAAAATAAAGCACACACACACGTACAGACAGGGCGACATAATATCGAGCAGGGGCTGGCTAACAAAGTGTGTATGAATATATACACACAATTAGAAGACACAACCAAACATGTGGCACACACACACACACACACACGCAAACAAATATGCAGAAACACTCACCTCCACATTGGCCTCGCATGTGGACGTTAGCGCCACTCCCGAGCCCCGACACACACACTGACCACAGACACACTCTCCTCGGTCGTTGCAGATCCCCTGGCAGGGGTCAAAGGTTACATGGCAAAGGATGAATGATGAATGACGCACGACGAGTGGATTCTTAGCTTGAAGAGAGGAGCGCGTGTGTCCGTCTTAAAGGACACTTATTGCACACATTGTACACTTTTATTAGTGGAATATTACAGACGGTGGAAACGTCGCATCTGAAAGAGCGACAGTGAGAGAGTGGTTGGAACTCAGTTCAGGGCTGGATATCCCACTACAGACTGAGGATCAAGGATCAAGGATCAAGGATATCTTAATTATCCCCGAGGGGCCATTTGTTGTATAGCCAGCTGTTACCACATAACCATCACGCAAACAATAAACAATAAGTACAATATAGAGATCACATTGAGTCATTTAAAAGGCCAATGGCAGCAGGGAAATTGTTGTTTTTAATTATATTGGTCCTACAGCTTGGCAGCTTGTATCTGAGGCCAGAGGGTGGCAACATGAATTCCCTTTTTCTTTCTTCATATTGGTTAACTATAAAATTCAGAATCATTGTTTTGAAGATGTTCTAATGACACAAAAAAACGTCTGTAATAGGTCCCCTATAGAGACTGCTTAAAGGCACTGTAAGCGATATATCTTTGTTAAAAGATGTGTTAAATAGCTCTATATTCCGACAGCCATCGCTGAAATGGATTGTTTGGTCATCACTATGGGTCTCCGGTCCTTCCGCTCGTCAGAAAACAGATTTCGATTTTTTCGTCCCCACTTTATCCAATCAGGAGGGAGAACTCTACAAAGAGGCGGCCCTCTCCGCGTGCTGCGGGGCATCCGTGTTGACTGACATTGGCAGAGCAGGCGAAGAACGACAAGAACTAAAAGCAAAGCGCAAAACGCTTGCTCCAAAATGGACCAACAAAAGACAAAGGAAAAGGAGGTGTGTGTGGCTGTGTTTCTGGGGGTCGCTGCGCCTCACCCCTTTGCGGTCCACGCAGGTCAGGTTGCCCTTGGGGCACTCGCAGGCGGGCCCCTCCCAGCCCTGGGCGCACGCACACTGGCCCAGGAGGCAGGACCCGCGGTCTGGAGGAGCGGACGGAGGGAGGAGGTAAATATCGCAGTACAATGTGCGTGCACACGCACTCACACACACACACACACACACACACACACACACACACACACACACACACACACACACACACACACACACACACACAGGCATTGAAAAAAGAAAATATTTTCTATACTTTGACTGATACACCTTCCACTGTTTGAAGAGCTTCGGCAAGTACAATGTCTCTCTCTCATTCTCTCTTATACTCCCTCTCTCTTTCTCTCTGTATCTTTCTCTCCGCCTCTCTTTCTTTCTTTCTCTCTTTCTCTCTCTCTCTCTAGCTCTCTCTCTCTTCCTCTCCCACTCCCTATCTCTCTTTATGTGTGCCCTCTGGTTGGGGGAGGGAGGGAGATGGGTGGAGAGAGGGAGGGAGGGAGGGACGCGGGCGGCGGATCCCGTCCCCGTCTCACCGTTGCAGAGGAAGCCTCCGTAGCGAGGACACTGGCCCTTGTCGAACTGGCAGTAGGGCCCGTCGTGCTGCTCAGGGTTGTAGCACACGCACGCCCCGCACAGGCAGTCCCCGCGGCCCGAGCACGGCTCCTGGTCGCCGGGCTTCAAGCACGACGCGGCCTCCTGAGACGACTGACTGACCGAGCAGTTACAAAAGGCCCCCAACCTGAAGGGAGGGATGGGATGGGATGGGAAGGAGGGAGGGAGGGAGGGAGGGAGGGAGGGAGGGAGGGAGGGAGGGAGGGAGGGAGGGAGGGAGGGAGGGAGGGAGGGAGGGAGGAGATGGGATGGGAAGGAGGGATGGGAAGGAGGGAGGTAGGAGATGGGATGGGAAGGAGTGAGGGACGAGATGGGATGGGAAGGAGGGAGGGAGGGAGGGAGGGAGGGAGGGAGGGAGGGAGGGAGGGAGGGAGGGAGGGAGGGAGGGAGGGAGGGAGGGAGGGAGGGAGGGAGGGAGGGAGGGAGGGAGGAGGAGATGGGATGAAATGAACCCGTTCCCGTCAGAGCATATTGATTTGGTCACCAAAAGCCTTGAAAGAACTGAATGATCGGTGGCCGTGACTCACCATCCATCGTTGCACTGACACTTCCCGCAGACCAGGTCTCCGTGTGCGTTGCATCGGGCTGATTTTAGAGAGGGGGTCTTGACAGACAGACAATGATAGGAATCCATCAAATTTGTGTGTATATGTGTGTGTGTGTGTGTGTGTGTGTGTGTGTGTGTGTGTGTGTGCAAGTGTGTATTCAACTAAAAAAGCGCACAATCATAGACCTCATCCTCTCATATGCAGAAGCCTAGCATAGAACATATAGACCCCATGAATTGCATCACAACATTAAATCATCATATGGGGTAAAACGGAAAACACAAATATACAAATACATTTTACCGAAAGCCACTACAGTTCTACATCTGAGGAAATTCATGATTCAATCTGTGTGCAAGTTATTATGCAGGCAAACACACAAACACACAAACACACACACACACACACACACACACACACACCTTACAGAGCTTAACACATAAAGCACATGCTCTTCATGACCATGGCTAACTTCTATGCTCTGAACAAAACAATGGAAAAAAGAACCAGGAGAGAACTTCACAAACCATCACAGACATAGGAATATAGCGGCCAGCATACTTGAAAATATGTTTTCACCTGCTTTCTACTCTATGAGGTTTCAGGTTGGTCACTGAGCGTCCCCTTAGTTAAGAGCAGTCCAAAGATCAGTCCAAATCCAATCAAAATAATTTAATTGTAAAGGTTTATTTTATTATTATTTTATTTCTAGCTGAGGTATGCGTTTGCTGGTTTCCTACAACTTTTTGTTGATCCTCCTGTGACAGTGAATGTGTGTGTATGCATGTGTATGTGCATGTGTGTGTGTGTATGTGTGTGTGTGTGTGTGTGTGTGTGTGTGTGTGTGTGTGTGTGTATGCATGTGTATGTACATGTGTGTGTGTGTATGTGCATGTGTGTGTGTGTGTGTGTGTATATGCATGTGTGTGTGTGTATATGTGCATGTGTGTGCGTGTGTGTGTGTGTGTGTGTGTATGCATGTGTGCGTGTGTGTCTACCGTTTCACAGGGGCAGCTGGGACACAGCAGCTCGGCCTGGATGGTGAGTGCCTTGCTGAAGGTGCTGGGCTTCACTTTCATGGTTCCAGCCTTGTCGTCAGGTTTCATCTGACACACGTGCTGCTCTTTCACCATTTTCTGGGCCTGCTAAACGCACCTTGAACTTCTCCTGAAAGACACACACACACACACACATTTTCGTCAATGTGTATGTGTGTAGGTGTGTGTGTAGTGTATATGTGTGTGTGTGTTTGTGTGTGTGTGTATGTGTATGTATGTGTGTGTGTGTCTGTGTGTGAGGATGTGTGTGTGTGTGTGTGTGTGTATGTGTAGGTGTATGTGTGTGTGTTAGTGTGTATGTGTGTGTGTCCGTGCATGCGTGTATTTGTGTGCATGTGTGTATGTGCGTGCGTGCATGCGTGCGTGCGTGAGGGGGTGTGGTTATTCCCATTGGCTTACAATCTGTCCGGGCTGGACCTTGAAGGCTCCGTACTCGGCCGCCTGTCCGCTGGCGCTCAGGAACTCAGCCTTGAAGGCCTGGGGCAGGTTCTCCGCACGGATGCTCATCTTGGAGCGGATACTCTGAAGGGACGCACCCAGACGTGTCAGACGCCAACACGTGGGACACTATATTATTATATGTAGCCTGATGGCGCCTTCTGACGTGCCGCAATACACAAATTAGCCATCAGCTGGATAAGCTAAAAGGATAAAAGCATCAAATGCCATGTTGTACTTAAAGCCACATTTTGTGTTTTTTTAATTGACCTAAATCAATGAACCGGGGTCCAGGAGACACCTCCAGAAGCGCGGCGGAGGCACACTGAAGGTATCACTGAACTGTGTGGCGAGAAGGAGCAGAGCCCGTACCTTGAAGGCCTTATCCAGGAGGGTGAGGATATTGGAGGAGTCTTCCTGGAGCAGACCGATCTCGGCGATGGGGAAGTACGTTTGGAGTTTCTACAAGGACACGAGAACAGCGGACGGAGTCACCAAGGGCCACAAGAACTGGAGACCACAGAGTCAGGACCAGCCTAACCACGTTCCTTCCTTAAACTGATCGATAAACACACACACACACACACACACACACACAGATACACACACACACACACACAGACACACACACACAGACACACACACACAGACACACATACACACACACAGACACACACACACACACACACAGACACAGACACAGACACAGACACACACACACACACACACACACACACACACAGACACAGACACACACACAGATACACACACACACACACACACACACACACAGACACACACACACACACACACACACAGACACACACACACACAGACACAGACACAGACACACACACACACACACACAGACACACACACACACAGACACAGACACAGACACACACACACACACACACACAGACACACACACACACACACACACACACAAACACACACACACACACACACACATCCCACCTCGTAGTAGTCGTAGGAGTGGCTGGTGACGGCGAAGATGGGGATGATGTTGTGTTCTCCGAGCAGGCGGACCAGGGTGGGCACTGAGGGGTAGTCCTGCTGCGTGTCATGGGTGTACTTGCCCTTGGCGTCCAGGTAGCAGCGGCCGTCGTTGCGCGGCAGGATGCCCGCCAGCACGTTGGCGCCGTCGTTCTCGTAGTGGAAGGCCGACTCGGTGGAGAACACCAGCAGGTGGGTGCTATGGTTACGCCAGCCGATCTGCTTCTGCACGAGGAGGAGGAGGAGGAGGAGGAGGAGGAGGGGGAGAACAGGGGCCGTTAACGCCGTGTCCGAGTAACCGTGGTTACCGCCGTTTGAGCGGGGAAAAGCCTTGACGTCGCGCCGCCAGTTCTGTTATTTTCTGAACTCTCAGACGGAGCCGATGTATCCTGCTAGGACAGAGCTGATTGGATCGAGATGACGTCAAGCTAACGATTTCTCCCAGTAAGCAGACCCTTTTAAAATGTCTTTCTTTCAATGCTGTTTAGTTGTTAGCTACGTTGCTAGATGGTCCATGTTATTAGGATGGGGGCAGCTAATAAGAGTTTACATTTACCACTCAACTACCGTGTACTTCACTGAGGCTCAGTCCCCACCCAACGTGTTCTAGTGTTACGCTAGTGTCTGCGTTAGCGTGGCGTCTCCGTTAGCATAATGTCAGTGATTCCTTTTTTTGTTGCCATGGCAAGAGTATGTATAAGACATACATAACCTGTAACACACACACACACACACACAACAAAGAGTGGGGTCCTCATACTGACCCCGCATACTGTGGCCTGGAGGATGGCGTCGAAGCCGCCCTCGGGGGCGTCCAGGTTTCCGGAGATGCGTTCCTTCTGGAGCTCTCTGTCGAAGAACTCTGCGTCACTGGTGAGCGGGATGACGTTTTGGAAGGAGAACGGAGGGTCGCTATTGGGCCACGGCTGTTTCAGTCTGAGAGCAGGAGATGAGGAACCAGAGGGTCAACATAGCTGGACAGCTGAAAATACACCCAAGTGCGCTTTCAAGATCCAAGATGGATGCCAGTTGTATAAGTTGGATTTACGACGACAAACCAAAAGCATTTGATGCGGTTCTGCGATGTGTTTAAGTGGTCTAAGTCAGACCGCGGGTAGGTTAACGCGCGGTAATCCCGGATGGGACTGCAGTCCATTTCAGACACTATCAGACACTGCAGTGTATTTGGATAACAGGCCTGAGCCGATAGCCGATAGCAGCCATAGTGCTAGGCACACGCTTCTTCTCTGCTCTTACTTGGCAGGCCTCATGTCCGTCTGCGGCTCCACCACCTTGTCCACAAACTTCCCGAAGCCGATGGTGTAGTCGTCCGACAGACTCTTCACCAGCGTCGCTAGAGAAACCATCAGAGACCACAGTGTCACCGGGCAGCTCCAATCAAACAGACTGGAGCTGCTCGGTGACCAGATCCATTCCCACTGAGGAACGGCATTACATCACAAGTCCAGCTGGTTGCAATAATATCAAGGAATCGTGCTATTATTCTAATCTAACATATTGACACGACACGCTCGTGTCATAGACATCCAAGCACCAGCTGGAGTTGTCACATTGTCCTAACGGACGCGGCCTATTTTGGACGCAAAAACCGTCAACAAAACATCGCGTTGCGTCTGTTGCGACGCGGCTACGGGCTTTGGGCCGCGCCCACTCACACAGCTCCGTTCCCATCCGCTTGAGGTTGTCCAGATCGTCGCTCATGGAGTTGGAGAAGTCCATCAGGATGTAGAGGTCCAGCGGTCCCTTGAGCGGAGCGAACACCTCCATGTCCATCACCTTCTCCTCGCCGGGCAGGAAGGACATGCTCATCAGCTGGGGGGTCACCTGGGCCTGGGCCAGCGACACGTCGATGCGCTTCTCCTGTCAGGTCGTCGCACGGATGGTAAAGAAAAGAAACACACCTATACACAGCGACAGATGCATCAAGCTGGAAAGGTGCTGGCTCGTGTTGTCGCTTTTTTCTCATTCAGGAGCAGGTCGACGCTAAGCTTCTTGCTCAAGGACACTTGATGATATGCAGGTAGAGTGCAGAAACACCACCATCAACATCATCATCATCATCAGGAGGAGGAGGAGGAGGAGGAGGAGGAGGAGGAGGAGGAGGAGGAGGAGAAGATGGAAGAGTAGGAGGAGGAGTTAGAGGAAGAGGAGGAGCAGGATTAGGAGGAGGAACACGAGGAGTAGGAGGAGAAGGAGGAGATAGAAGAGTAGGAGGAGGAGTTAGAGGAAGAGGAGGAGCAGGAGGAGGAGGAGGAGGAACACGAGAAGTAGGAGGAGAAGGAGGAGACAGAAGAGGAGGAGGAGGAGGAGGAGGAGGAGGAGGAGGAGGAGGAGGAGGAGGAGGAGGAGGAGGAGGAGGAGGAGGAGGAGGAGGAAGAGGAGATGGAGGAGGAGGAGTCATACCTGCTCTATCATCATGCTGCTCTTGGCTGTAATGATGCCGGCAGCGCTGCATCCGTGGGCCCGAATGTTTTCAGACAGGTCACACCGGGCTTCTTTAAATGTCTTGGAAGAAACCACGTTTTTGCCAGGATTAGAAACGTTTCAAATCAGAGTAGTTGAGGTCTGAAACCTCAACATGTTTTGCAGCTAGCTTAAACTGAAAAAGAGCATCGAAACAAAAAAAAAATCTGTGTAAACAATTATTATTTTAAGCATTTACAGAAATCACAGACACATCCTCCTGTATTGGCAACCTTTGTATGGATGGTGTCACACTTGTCTCATCGATCTGCATGAGAATAACCCACTAGAAAAAGAATTGCTCAAAATGTTGTAATTTCAATGTAGTAAAGTAAACCAATGAGAATCTTACTATGAAAGTTCTGTCTTCGCATTTTAAAGAAAAATTATTTCCTGAGCTGAATGAGGCGGGTCTAGTTTAACTAGCGACAGAACAAAGACAGAGAATGGAAGGCTGTAATGAAATAAATTGGGATGGGTCGAACTCCTTTAAACGATCGACCCTCTCTTAGCATCTGGGGAGAGGGTTGGCTCTCATTGCTCGCTTCCATACCTCATCTGAGCAGTAGGCACAGCCCACCCCGGAACGTAAACAGGACGAGCACTGCTGACCGCTGGCCAGCAGGCAGTAGTTCACTGAGGCGGGGAAACGGTGGTCAGGGAGAGAGGAAAGGAAATGCAGATAGTCAAGAACAGAACAGAAGCAACGAGCAGATACGGTAGTCTGCCACACACACACGTGATGTTGCGAAACCTTCCCATAATAGCAGACAACAAAGCAGTCATTCTCAGTGTAGTCATCAAGACGTCAATAAACATAAGGCACTTGTCTTTCACAAGAAAAATAAATACAGTGTTAAGCACACAGATGAATGATGGGATGATCAGGAATGCAAATCATTTTCAAATCATTTTCCTCAGTCATCACAAGTTCCCATGTGGATAAGTGTGGCGACAACTTTATGGTGATTGTTCATAACGTCTATGTGTTGCTGGTGTACTACTCGATACATAGAAATTGACAAAATGGTGAAGGCCAATCAGAACTTAAAACATCTCAGCGCAGCCGTCAAATGCTACGCAGAGACATTCAGACTTTTTAAATCTGGCGTCTGGCGCCAACAGGGCCTCAAAACTGTAAAAAATGTGATTATGCGGCGCGACTGCCTGCTTTTATTTTACAAGGCTCTACCACCTTCTGGGAGTTGACTTTGTCCTAGCATGTAGACAAACTGTAATCTTTTGGCTGGGATGGGCTGTGTGTCTGCGGTTCATCTCACTCACCGTTGTCAGCAGCGCAGTGGTAGATCAGCAGGGCCGCGACAAGCCCCAGTCCTAGCGAGAGACGTAACGTCCATCTCCCCATTTCCTTCCTGCGACACACACACACACACACACACACACGCGCACACAGACACGCGCACACACAAAGACACACGCACATGTTGAAAGTGTAAATTACCCCCGGCTGCATAAGGATAAACATAAAGAGAGAGAGAGAGAGAGAGAGAGAGAGAGAGAGAGAGAGAGAGAGAGAGAGAGAGAGAGAGAGAGAGAGAGAGAGAGAGAGAGAGAGAGAGAGAGAGAGAGAGAGAGAGAGAGAGAGAGAGAGAGATACTGACAAAGGCAATGTTCACCAGGACCTACATTAAGGTGTAACCTGAAACGCTTGTAGATCCAAAGACAGCTATGCATGTTTGGTTCATTTTAATTTGTTAGTCTTCAAACCTGCTCACTACATTAACCAAGCAATTACATTGTCTGGAGCTGAGGTGGCAAAATAAATCCTCTGTGTCCAAAACAACCGTTTTTGTGTTTGCAGGCACTTGATTGTTATCAGTGACAACTCCTTGTTCTTGCCATGTTCAAAAAAAGAAGAATAACAGACAAAAGAGACAGACTTCATAGACTTCATCCTGGGGGTTAACCTTCTTCCAAGCATTCTGTATTTCTAGTGCCTAAAAGAGAGAGAGAAAGAACTTATCGCCCACAAACAGTGTGGGAGAGAGAGAGAGAGCACATGAGTGAGTGGGATCAGAGCAAGAGATAGACAAGGAGAGAGCATGAGAGAGCGGCAGAGAGGGAGAGAGAGAGATACAGAGATCATAAAAAGAAGAAGGCTGACCTATGGTGTAATTATATGGTTGAACTAAGGGCCGTGGGCTCACAACTAGCAAACACAGGGGTGGAGTCCTGTGTCAGACAGTTTGCCATCGCTGTGAGGCTCTTGATTCATCTGTGAGATCGCTCAACAGGAAAGCACAAAACACAATCTCCACAAGACAGGGGCGCGACAATGGCTGCAGTGTGTGCTGCAAACGCTCTCTATAATTGTCTCAGTGGGCAGATAATGTGCCCAAACAAATAAAAGAGAAGAAAAGAGACCCCCTATAACTCAGAGAGGGGAATTTGGTCTTCGGCCGAGAGAATGACCCAACCATCGAAAAAAACGGCACTCTAGCACTTGACTGTGAATTTCAGCAGGCTACATGTGTGTGTGTGTGTGTGTGTGTGTGTGTGCGTGTGCGTGTGCGTGTGAGTGTGTAGGTATGCATGCACCCAACCTGGCATCAATGTAACGCGACCTGGTGGGTGGGGCAGGGGGTTACTGTTCCTTTTCAACATCCACCCCGAATGCATTCACCACTACTACTGGAGAGAGAAGCCTTCCGAACAACAAAGAGGGGGTCAATTAGGGTCGCCAACACCTAATTGCCCGCACCTTACAGAAGACTGTATGGCGGCGTGTCGTTTGCCTCAGGTTTACAGATGGGGATGAGGAGGGGGGGGCGGGGGGGGGGGGGGGGAGGAGTTGTTTTTGGTTAAATACAACGTTCTCGCCAGGTGAGCATTCCTCAGCAGGGTGTGGGGCGACCCCGGAGTGACATCACACGCGGGGGCCATGGGTAACAGTGGCCCCTAAGGCCGGGGTCTCACGACAGTAGTGGAAGTGTGGAAAACATTTCATTCTTATCTTCTGTGATTCTGAAGATAAAAATAATCTATTTATTTGTATTTTATATTTTAAATGGGTTTGTATTATTATTTTGTTATTTATTTTCCTTTCGTCTTAGGTTTCCCTTTGTGTGCTTATTGCAATCAGTTAGTTTAACTTTTCCACATTTTAAAACAACATAATTGTATACACACATTACTCTGCTTTCATGCCCATGTCATGCTTTCCTAGAGCACAGCGGACTGGAGTAGATCCTGAAGTGAGCACCCCTATTTACTGAATAGAAACAAATATTTTAACTCCGTAACCACTTTGAATCCAGCATCAAATTTCAATCGAATCGTGACCCCAAGTATCTAAATAGAATCGCATCGTGAGATACTGAAATAGTCCTGCCTCTACCCACTGGGTCCTGACTTATGAGACAGGCGGTAAATCCCAGCTGTGTAGCACATCTGTTGTCATTTGGATGGCGACAGGGATGCATTAGGAAAATTCATCACAAAAGCTCAGTTTTCTAGGTGTCAGGCTTTGGGTTCTTCTGTTCATGGTAATGGTGGTGTCCCGGTCAAACAGTGGGTTTTGACAGGCTATTCTGTGTCACGTCGACTCTTGTCTTTTAATCTTGGTCATCTTTTTCGAAAGGCCACAGGAAAGTCAATGTCAGATAGAGCATATTAGCACTCAGGGTAAGTTACGCAATGGTTCTCTAAAGCACATGATACAGCACAAGGAAATCAAACCTAAACATGTTCATTGTCTGCAACACCTGATCCTAAGGCTCTAACATGCCAACGTTTCCAAACGGGCTGAAGAGAAAAAAAGTTTTTTTTACAGGGAGGGGAGCAGAGAACAATGCCACAACTGGCATTGGATTTATAACTGCGTTCACGAAGATTACTGATCAAACAAACCTCATGGGTACTCAGGCACTCTTGCCCAATCCAACAGGTCCAAAGGTCCAACAAATGAAGAAAACCACTTAATCCGTTCCTTCTTGCTGGGCTCTAAGCGGGCATCGGAGATAAAATGGTGTCCACCTGGACTGAGTTAGTAAAAGTCCACTTTTTATTTTCCCCAAGTTCACAAGTCGGCGATTGTTGTAATGCAAATGCAGCAAAGAAAATCAACAACTACGTTTCTTCTCCAACCCTTTTCTTGCTCCTTTCTTCTGTCCTGTCTGGTCAAATATTGACTAGTATCCCCCTTGAACTTGCCCACACTTGGTGTGCGTCTCAGTGCAGTCGTCTGTGAATGTGACAGACAGGGGAGCGAGAGAGAGAGAGAGAGAGAGAGAGAGAGCCCCGTCAGGAGAGCGAGTCAGTAACTGTGTAAATGAGATCTGGCGGGCTGCGATTCGATCCCTCCTTTAGCTGTCGCACGCACGCAAACACGCACATGCACAAACTCTCCCTTTCCCTTGGCCAGGTAAGAACAGGCATGAAGGTGTGGGAGGGGGGAGAGGGGGTGGGGAGAGGGGTGGGTAACTCCCTTCCTGGGCCTGCCCCACCCATGTTAGTAAGTCCAGGAAAAAATAAAAAACCTCCACACCTCTCTGTCAGCAGAGCCCCCTCAGCCTCCCACCTCCTCATCCTCCACGCCTAGCACTCGCTCGCCGCATTCCTCCCGGGCGGGAGCTCACCTGTGTGGGCTTGAGAGCGGAGCGATCCAGGCTCCTCCCCTTCCATGTGGCCCGCTCCCAACCCCATGGGAGGGGCACACTGTGAAGAACACATGCCCGCAGGAGACATAGCCCTGCTCTGTACTCCCTCTCTGTCTCTCTGTCTATCTCTCCCTCTCTTTCTTTCTTTGTCTATCTGTCTCTCTGTCTATCTCTCCCTCCCTCTCTCTCTGTCTCTCTCTTTCTTTGTCTTTATCTCTCTCTCTCCCTCTGTCTATTTCTCCCTCTCCCTCTCTCCCTCACACTCTCTCTCTGTCTCTCTCTTTCTGTCTGGCTCTCTCTCTCTCTCTCTCTCTCTCTCTCTCTCTCTCTCTCTATTACACAAGTGTATTCAGACACACTCAGGGGGGGAATTGTTTCCCTGGTCAAATATTTGACCCATGCACCCATTATTGCCACATTTGAACAAAGCACATGCAAGAGCCTTTCTATTATTATTCTCCCTTTGAGATTATTGTTATTATTAGGTGGTAGTGGTGGTGGAGTTGAGTAGTGGTGAAGGTGATGGTGGAGAAGGTGGTGGTAGTGGTGGGTCGTCCCAGTGGTGAAGGAGGTGGTGTTGGGCAGTGGTGGGGAAGGTGGTGGTGGGGAAGGTGGTGAAGGTGGTGGTGGTGGAGGAGATGGTGTTTTTCAGAGAGCAGGCTAGATAATGTGCATTCCTTGAAACCTGCCAACCTGGCATGGTCTGTGTTCAGAGTCTGTGTGTGTGTGTGTGTGTGTGTGTGTGTGTGTGTGTGTGTGTGTGTGTGTGTGTGTGTGTGTGTGTGTGTGTGTGTGTGTGTGTGTGTGTGTGTGTGAGCGTGTGTGTGTGTGTGTGTGTGTGTGTGTGTGTCTGAGTGTGTCTGTGTCTGTGTGTCTGTGTGTTACTAGTGAGGGTTACAGTGTAGCTTAATAAATCTAATAAAGGCTTTAAAAAGTCCCTGGTGATAGACAACGAAACAACGTATCAGGCATATTGCATACATGTCTCCTTACAGCTTTGTTTTGGCTCTCATTTCTTAGTTTAATTAAAACATAGCATAAACCCAGATGTCACATACACACATGTAACACACTCAGGTTGCTCTCTGCCTTGCTGACAATGGTATGACCTCTGACCTTTGTTTCCCATCGTATTGTTCATTTCAATAAGGTGCTTCCACACCTAGAAGATGATAGCCTGTCTAAAATGGGACATTAGCTCAGGAGTTAAAGCGGGTGGACTGGCAATCGGCTGGCAAAAATCGGAAGGTTGCTAGTTCGAGCCCTGATTTCAACCCTAACTATGTCGAGGTGTCCTTGAGCAAGACACTTAACCCCAACCGCTCCCCGGGCGCTGTGATTGGCTGCCCACTGCTCCCTTGAGGGCTGGGTTAAATGCATAGGAAATTTTTCAGTATGTGTATGTGACAATAAAAGTACCTTTACCTTATTAGTAAAACGGTATATTATGAAGGTATTACACGGTCCTGGAAAATGGGAGTTGGTTAATTATAGTTGTAAGTTAGGCTTAGCTAATGATGATAAATATACTTGCAAAACAGTGAATAAGTTACACAATACACCAACGTTGCACTCATTAACCACATAGTTTGTCTGCAAGGAAAGTTCTCTAGGAAGATTAAAAATAAAAATAAACTTTTCCCCACTCTCCTCCCTTGCTAGATGAAACCAAGGAAATGTTCAGTCATCTTAGACCTGTCACTCAGACACGGGTGGGGCAATGACATGGGCGTATATGATGTTGTCACGTTGCTGGTGGAGGAAACGACTGTATTATCAATAGGAAATATTGCTCGGGACATTTCAGTCATTCCTTAGGGACATAGCCTACCCCTACCTACCACCATACACTGAACACAAAACATACACCCATGGGCAATGACCATTATTTTCGTAGTTTGTACAGAATTCTGTGTGACGTTACATTTTTCAATAGTTTCTATACATGTTAAATACATTATCAAAGTATTCTACGAAAGGTCAACCAGTCTGAAAAAGACATAGGCCTAAGAAGTTATAACGTAAGGTCTATTGTCAAATTGAACTTTAATTACATTGTGCATCTTTTAATGTAAAGTGTTATATTGTACATGCAACTTGAAGTCATCCGTAACAAAAGCAGACTACTTACATTGCACAAGACGCGCTCCGGTGGTCCAAGTTTCTAAGTCTGCTGACATGCACTGCTGGATCTCAGCCCAGAAAGTCTAACGAAACCATTAGTCCCAAGATAACGGCAAAATATTGCCTAGGTAACGTTTGAATAAGCGTTCAAAGGCAAAGTTTCAGTAAAACAGGTCAGAAAAAGAGTATTTTCAGCTCTGCCCTAGACGTCATAGTTGCCTGCGTGCCAGTCTGCATTAACATGATAAAAGCGCTCTTGGATCACTGCGCTCTTTCAGTGCACAATGGAGTCTCCTTTTTTCGCCTTCCGATCAATCTGCTTCTGTGCAGGCCTACTATGTTTATGTAGACTCTTAAGACTTCAATGTACGCAAAACAATACGACCGACGTGGTATTATAGAGGAAGTTTATATAGGATTCACCAAAATGTAGAAAATAAAAATAAAACATGCGGCCTAACCAACACGTTGTGATATTCGTACCATTGCATTGCGGTCTACATTGCCAATTGGGGGACAGGTGCATGTTCGCGTCCTGCTGCATGTCATATTGTCGTCTCTCTACATACCACAGCTTACGGTCTGCTCGTTATCAATGTGCCTTTACAGAGAATATGTGCATAAACACCACCGAGCAATGGGCCTAGGGAAGCCATTATAGCTGAAATATCAATTTCATCCCCAAAACGTTGATATACGTTATAGAACGTGTGGCGTGGCACACCGGTCAGCGACACAGGTTAGCACTTTGGGTTCTGGGTCTGGTGAGCACTTGCATGTTGGCATAAAAAGGGAAATAAATATTCACCAAGAAAAACTCTACCTCTTTACAAAACCATCAAAACGTGTTCATGTTCCATGTGGAGATCCAAGGTTGACCTTAAGAGAAGGATAAATCCAACCATTTAAGTCCGACGTGAGAGGTAAGGATATCAATCACATGCCCAGCTCTGTGTGTGTGTGTGTGTGTGTGTGAGTGAGTGAGTGAGTGAGTGAGTGAGTGAGTGAGTGAGTGAGTGAGTGAGTGAGTGAGTGAGAGAGAGAGAGAGAGAGAGAGAGCGCAATTGGCATTTAACTGGATGCCAATGTGTTTCATATTACCGAGTAAGTAGAAATGCATCAGTGTTTGAGATACGGTCAGTCAGCACACACAAAAAGACAACCGATTTGAAAAGATGCAGTTAGTCAATTTAATTTTCAAAACTGATACATATGTACAACCATTTAAAAAAAAATACATTTTGGCATTCTAATAGGCAATTTAAAAACAAGGAAAAAAATAACATGATTAGAGGCCAAAAACAATATGGATGCCGTTGTGGGAGATGTGGGAGGAGAGTTGTGAAAACACTGTTGATCTTTGGAATCCAAAGCCAGCTGTCTCCATGTTCCCTTTTCTAAAATAGTTTTAGGACCCACATCTCTATCTGACATGTGGGTCCTACACTGAGGACTAAACAACACAGAACCATTTGGACTGCAGATGGGATCCGTGCGGAGCTTCAATAGAAGCCAACCGCCTGGACTGTGGAACAGCTTTGACCAGGGTCAGGAACAGAGGACTGTCCAAAGTGAGGGACAGGAAGTCAGACTGAAACACAACACAAAACACACACACACACACACACACACCAGCATCAACCAAGTCATTCACTCGCACACACAGACTCCACCAGCACCAGCACGGTCTCACTGCTTGGCCTTCTTCAGGATGGTGCCCACCGCCGATATGACGGTGGTCTTGGTTCCGCTGGCCGTGGTCGTCACGGAGACCACCCCGGGGATGGGGCCGCCGGTGGGGAGCAGCGGGGGCTGGGCCACGGTCACGGGCACCGCAGAGTCCCACTTGCTCTTCCTCTTCTGGGCCTCGGCTGGGTGGGGGAGGAGGAGGAGGAGACACGGGAAACGCAGTCAGCTGGGGGCCACTCAACAGGAGTACCATATGCAGCCGACAAGCTTTGCTCTGCCTCGCTCGCTCTGGCCTGGGTTTGTGTTTGGATCGAGGCTCGCGGTTCTCCTGCGTCGGGTTGACTACCGGCCATCGCTATAGAGCCGGCCATTTTGTTTTGATGACGGAGAACCCCGAGACTCAATGAAAAAGCACAAACTTCGTCAGACGTCAACCGCTCATTCACAAAGTGAGCCGAGCAAAAACGCTCCGATGCCTTGACGGCATGACGGGTGCACACCGGGACGGGCTCACCTGTGGCCGCGGTGCTGGTGGCGCTGGAGGCCAAGGCTGCCGTGTTGGCGGCAATGGTGCCCTTTTTGGTGCCAGTCACAAACTCAATCTTGGGAAAGAGGCCAGGAAAACAAAAGGAACAACAAGAGTATTTATGGACAGCTGTCAGCGCTGAGGGGTGTGGCGCCACCACGTGCGTCTGGTTATGGTTGAGAATTGGAAGCCGCAGCCATGAACATCTACACACTACACACACACACACACACACACACACACACACACATAGTTTATAGTCTGAATATTTGAGTGCACATCAAGCGGCAGCAATGACTGCCTGACTGTGGAGCCCTGGGAGAGGCGACTCACGTGGAGTTCTTCTAACGGCCTATAGGTGGCTCGCAGTGGTTGGTTGCAGAAAGAGCCGCCACCATTCTAAGTCAATGGGGAAAAACGGGATTTCATTCTCCTTATACAAAGTGCATACATTTTTGTCTTTAAAATCGGTGAGGACCTCAGCTGGTCCACCTTCATATAATGTACTTTGAGAGGCCACGTTTGACCGTTTTTTTGTTGTTTTTGTTTTCATTCAATCGCTACTAAGGATTGAATACTAATGAGACTACAGCAAGGCAGTCATTCAATTGCCGCCCACAATGTGCCAATGCGCATAAATCCTTTCTGCCCTCAAGCAACGGTAGCGCAAATCTATGGCTTCATAGAGGTCGTGTGTAAACCAATGGGTGACGTCGCGGACACTACGTCTGTATTTTGACTACGGTCTATGGGGCGCATACACATTTTAGTCTGTAGGCAACCTTTCGGTGTGGGTTTTAGCAAATGAAAGTCTTCCCACCGTCACGCCTTGGTAAGCCAGCCAGCATTAAATCACCAAACCAGCCACGTACACGGACAGCCTCAGTTCCGCTCTCCATCACGCACCGTCAGCGGAAGTGAGGCTGGCGATGCACATAGGGGCTTGGGGATTTCTTCACGAGTGACATGTTCACGCAAGTTCATTTGCCGAGCTCCAACAGGAATGTGCTTATGGGAGGATGATGACGACGGTGGTGATCGCAGTGTGCATCACGCAGGTGAGTTTCATTACCACAGCATGCCGTCTCTCGTTCCCCCCCCCCCCCCCCCCCCCCCCCCGCAAGATACACTCAATCCCATCGGGGGGATCGAACCTGGTTCTCGTGTGAGTGCACACACACGCACGGTGAGGCTATTGAAGATGGAGTGGGCCGGGCCGTGTGATGCCGTCAGAAAGGTTGATATTTGGCAATGGTGCTTTCTATGTGTGCGTCATAGCAAGTGAGAATTGAAGGCAGCTGGTGGAGACTTGCCCCCCCTGACGAAGGAGCAGGAGTTGTTGACTCCTGCAGGGCTGCTGGGTTCAGCAGACTGTTCTCACCTTTGTTCTCTCCTTCTTGGCCTTCTCCAACTTGTCCATCTCCACCTTTTGGGCTTTAGCTGTGTGTGGCACGGGATGGAAGCAGGGGAATTAGAGGTCGTTCAACTTTTGAAATCACACGTACAAAAGCGCCGTTAAGTCAGTGGGTGGGGGGGGGGGGGGGGGGGGGGGGGATTAACTCACCTAAGGACTCATAGTAGGAGTCTTCCGACCAGCCGTGGGGGTCGAACATGTCCTTGGGGTAGTTGGTTCCCAGCTCATCGATGCCACAGAACTGGATCAGCTTCTCGTAGATACTGAAGAGAATGGACGAGCGTCACGCATCGGTAAGGGAGACGCGAAGAGGCCTCGACAGTGCCTTATTTACAACCAACATCTGTTGTCAATCGGTGTGTGGAAAAAAAATGTGTTGATCATAAAAGTATTGTAACGGTATGTAGGGGAAAAGGCTAATGTGTATGCATGCACTGCATGTTTGTTTTTGATGTTGCAACTGTTGGTTCCCAAAGCGTTGTGCGCTCAAGGCGTGTCGTTTTGTCCCAGGTTTCATACCTGGGGTTCCTGAACTCCTTCTTCTTCTGGATGTGGTTGTTTGTGTCGAAGCCTTCTTGCAGCTTCCTCTCGTACAGCTTGCAGATTTTCTCCTGGGGGGGGGGAAGCAAGCAGAGCGATGAAGACACGATCGGGAGAACTGGGCGGGGCCAAGCATCAAGATCATACAAGGCCTTTGCTCCCGTCGGTCAACACAAGTAGAGTAGAGTTCCCCCGCACTGAAATGTAACATAAATATGCAGTGATTGTTTCTTCGACGGGACCAAAATAAACGGCGCATAACGTGTGTGTGTGTGTGTGTGTGTGTATATAGGGCCGCGGTAACGGCCAGGATGAATGAAGCCATTGTGCAACCTGGGTTTCGGATAGGCCTGGGAAAGTATTTGACAAGTAGGTCCTAACCACAAGGGCCTGGCCCCAGAACCGGTGGCTGTGAACTCCAATGAGATAGAGCGGGGTCTTGAGGGAACTTGATCGATGGGCTGGGATGTTGTTCTGGATCCAGCAATGGGGTCTGTTACCTTTATAGTGGGTTCACAGGAACCTGTGAACCGGGGGGGGGGGGGGGGGGGGGGGGGTTACTGTACAGTTGTATGGATAATTGTACAATCAAAAAACTAAACAGCATTCGCCCTGTTCTGGGGAGGTTCTCGTACACTTTCCGTGCAAATGTAATGCAAGACTGCTGAATTATGCAATGATTGGCTGAATAGGGTTACAATTATTTAAATGCAAAGTTCAAGAAAACCTTTCTTATCTCATTCACTCCCTGTCAGTCTCCATCCTGCCCCCTCCACATCACCCACGCCCTGAAGGCAGGGTTTTGTGTGGTGAATCAGTGGCCCAGGTGTGTGTGTGTGTGTGTGTGTGTGTGTGTGTGTGTGTGTGTGTGTGTGTGTGTGTGTGTGTGTGTGTGTGTGTGTGTGTGTGTGTGTGTGTGTGTGTGTGTGTGTGTGTGTGTGTGTGTGGCAAAGCAAACATTCTGTGTGCAACTCAGCTGATTTCGCTCAGTGACTAACTGCCCCCAGTCAGCTTCCCGCCAGTTGCCAAAAAAACCTGCAGTCCTGCCTTAATGCCTCAGAAAGAGCTTGAGCAAGCCTAGGCTGTGCACAGTAGCAAGGACAGACAGATGGCGATGACGTGAAGCTGAAGTGATAATGTGGACAAGGCCTTTCATACTACAGGTATTCCATCATTGCCAATTCCCCAGAACAATGTTTGTTAAATAACAAAGTGTGCGTGTGTGCTGCCGTGACACGCCACCCCGTTGGAAAAGTGCCGATGATTTCCTACAGGAAGCCATCGGCGGTGGTTGCAGAACATTGAGTTCTTTATCGCTCATCAGAGGGCCGGTGTGGAGCGCAGGGTGGGGCCCTGCAGCAAGCCCGTCTCTGGAGACCAGTGACATGTCCTGGTCTGTCCCGAGAGGCGAGTTTACACCATGGAAACCGTTCAACAGCACTGAAGATTAAAAGGCAACAACAAAACACCATAGCCATCTAGTGAGAAAGTAGAGGTGGTGAAATAGTTGAATTGCATGGCCCCCCATTTCCTAGGATTTTGCAAAGCAAAAATTTGAACGGCCATCAACAATAAACTTATATTGTCTTTATTACCATCATTAGCCAATGGTATCTCTTTATTGCCGTCTGCTATCAGGCTTTCCATTTCTTGTCGAAGACACTTGTCTGGAAACGCCCTTATTATCACCATTAGGGCTAGCCCAAAGACATCCTTTCAAGCGGATATCGTTTGGGTTCGGAAAACCTCAAGTCGGATCTCCGGCCACCCGACCCGGACCAGGACAGCGCCCGCACAGAGCCCAGTGTGTGCCTACCTGTAAATGGCTGGAGCATCGGCCCGCCGGCTCCGAGGGAATCCGGATCTTGTCAGGTGACATGTTCCTCACCTTCTCAGAGAAGAGCGCTGGACGGCGATAAGAGACAAGAGAGGACGGTGATAAATCAATAAACAAATCACATCGTCAAGTTAACTTTCCACAGCTTGCGTAAACGACGAGTTCAATCTCAAAGGGCAGTGTGGCGCTGTGCTCAGCTTAGAGCAAACCAGTGTAATCCATTGTGCTGGTCGAGTGCCAAGAGGACATGATTAAAAACAGAGCAGGGGGCCGGGGGACTCTGGGGAAAGAACTTTAAGAAGACAGACCTCAGTCCACAGAGATTGGTATGCGGCAACAATATACCTATTACAGTTATCGCTATTGTGTTGATAAATGTCTCCAGAGTGACTAAACACACAGTCTAACTGCAGCGAGACAACGCACAACAGGACATTCCCTGTGTGCTACCCATGGCCACGCCTAGGCTTCTTATAAAAAGACCCCCACCAGCAACACACAACGTTTATTGATGGATAGACAGACTACATCTTTACTGCAACTATGGGGTCCCTGGGGGGGGGGGGAAGTGTTGAAATGAGGACCGAGAGACAAGAGAGACAGAGAGAGAAAACAAGTGAGCGAGAGAAGGAGCCCGGCGGGCAGGGAGGGGCCGCCGTTGAGACTTGTCAGATGGGAGGCTCCTCGGCCCCACCCTTCTTCAGTCTTCACTTGTTGATTCTTGACTCCCAATTCTTCTCGACTTTGCTTTCTCTGACCGCGGGCCAGGCATTCCTCCACGTCACTGCAGCCAAGTTATACAGTGTGTCTTAACAGTCATTCCAACACTGTCAATCACTCTGGGGATAAACAGAGTTTGTGTGTGTGTGCGTCCTTTTCAGCTTACATTCTTAAAAAAAAAAGAGGCATGTATGTCGACAAGTCAGAACTTGATTGAAAGCGAGAACTTTTTCATCAATACATTATCGTAGATTAAGAACAGTTGTTGCGGTTGGCCCAACAGGCCAGAGACGGAGCTGCTGTGTGCCCACAGGACTCGGCCTACGTCCTATGCTGTGTTTCTATGCGACTCGGCCTACGTCCTATGCTGTGTTTCTATGCGACTCGGCCTATGTCCTATGCTGTGTTTCTATGCGACTCGGCCTACGTCCTATGCTGTGTTTCTATGCGACTCGGCCTACGTCCTATGCTGTGTTTCTATGCGACTCGGCCTATGTCCTATGCTGTGTTTCTATGCGACTCGGCCTACGTCCTATGCTGTGTTTCTATGCGACTCGGCCTATGTCCTATGCTGTGTTTCTATGCGACTCGGCCTACGTCCTACGCTGTGTTTCTATGCGACTCGGCCTATGTCCTATGCTGTGTTTCTATGCGACTCGGCCTACGTCCTATGCTGTGTTTCTATGCGACTCGGCCTATGTCCTATGCTGTGTTTCTATGCGACTCGGCCTATGTCCTATGCTGTGTTTCTATGCGACTCGGCCTATGTCCTATGCTGTGTTTCTATGCGACTCGGCCTACGTCCTTTGCTGTGTTTCTATGCGACTCGGCCTATGTCCTATGCTGTGTTTCTATGCGACTCGGCCTACGTCCTATGCTGTGTTTCTATGCGACTCGGCCCAAGTCCTATGCTGTGTGCCTACACGACTCAGGACACTCTACTGACCTTTTAGTCGCATGTCTCAGGGGTCAGACCCCTTTTGTTTACCATGGTCCCTCTCGCTTGATCTAGCAACACAAGCCGCTCGTCGTGTGCGGATACAGACCCTCACATGAGAGAACGTCTCTCTGTCTCCACTTGCACCAACAAGACATGGAGCTGGAAGGCCTGGCAGCAGTAGAACAGCTTAGAGCCTCCACCAGAAGGAGTGGGGGAAAGGCTGGGCGTATCCTTAGCTTGGCTCGAACACTGAAGTGTGTGTGAGTGTGTGTTCAATGCAGTCCCACTGAGTTTAGGTATAGAATCTCCATGAAGATAATTATTCATGTAAACCGGTGACACAAGAAGGTGTAGGGAAATGCATGCACACACCTCGTACACCACATTATACAGAGCACACAACAAATACCTGTGCCTCGGGCAATACAAAAAGAACATCAGGGAGAGGGAAAGAAACTAAACGTGCCTGGGCAAGTTATTGTGAGTCACAGGGAGCTCAGCGGCTCATTAGACTCGGTGTCAGACACAAAAACATACATACATACACAAAATACACAAAATTACATATGGCGGTTGCAAAAAAAACAAAACAAGAAACAATGAGAGACAAAGTTGGTTTGGATAAGGGAAGCCTGATAATCCCACTTTACCACGGGTAGCTTTAGCGGGAATTATAGACCTCTATGATTTTGTTGCTTTGTGTTCACGCCCCTGACAGACCACACTTCCAGAGTGACTAACGGAGGTACAATGGACACTTTGTAAACAGCTAATCGCACCAGAGAATCTTTGATACATTTATTTACTTTATGTAACTTGTAAAACGCTACCAAGTTAATTTAACCCTGGGCAATGATTGTCGTAATTCATTCAATCAATCATCAATAAGTACAACTCCAGATATGACCATTGTTGAGTGTCCAATCTGACTATGCTTGAAGCTCAGCTGAAACCTTTCAAAAAGGAGTTCAGATCGACCCGTTGCAGTGTCCCAGCCCTGCTCCTCACTAACTATAACCTAGGGTTACAAAATATGATAATCCGGGGTTGGCCGGGTGTGTGCAGAACTTCATACACAAATTGAAGGTTGGAAAATGGGCACGGCCGTTCACAACATTGCACAGAGCTAAACGGCCCTCTAAACGAGCACTGATGAGTGCTGAAAGAGGGGGGGGGGGGGGGGAACGAGACCGATCAAAATGTGCCAGCTGTACTTCTTGGAAGGAACCAGAAGAAGAGAGCAGACAGATGTGGCCGGGGGGGGGGTCTCGGGTCTCAGGTCAAGCCGGCCACAGAGAGAGGCTGTGTCCGTTCCTTCGGGTTGCAGACAATGGCCTGTGTTCAGCCCGCTGGTGGGAGCTCCTCGGCCAGAGAGATGGTGACATTTACAGACGGATGGTGGAGCCCAGTGTAGCAGCAGGAATGCCAAGTGTCTGGTTTCCCCGGGGACCAAGAGTCAGACACTCATCAATGGGTTGACACTTTTCCTGGCGGTGGTTATTTCTGAAGAGTCCAAGAGATTCATGCTAATGTCTTTTTGCTATGGGTGCCGTAAAATAAATAAGTCAATGCTATTCAGGGGGCGAATGCGCTCTGGTAAGGAATCTTGGAAAGAAAAGGGCATTTTCCCCCAGGTATGGAGGCATCATCACCAGGGAGGCAACAAGTGTTTTTGTCCCGCCAACATGACTTCCATGAGAAATCATCATCAGAATATCTTCCCTTCTTGTTATTGTGTCGTGAATGGTGTTGACGTGAACCAACTGGAACTGAACTGGGTGGCCCTCATTCCAGGTTGCCCTGCTGCTCTACCCAAGAGCCCTTGAGCCACACATAGGACCCCAATAAGCATGGGTGGGTGCTGCCAAAACATATCAGTTTGTAACCCAAGACTAAACTTACTCCAATCCACAGCAGCACATTATTGCATCAATCTGCTTCAAGATAAGTTTATTAATTCAGAACATCATGTCCATGCCCGTCTATGCCAAACACGGGCATACAAGTAACTTCCTTCCTTCCCCCCTAATGGAACAGAAACAGTGAAAGAGTCATGTTTAATTGATGCAGTCCCATTTTCTGTACGACGAGTGTGTGGTCGTGGCTGGTCAGCAGAACGTGAGCTCTCTGTGCCAACCCTTTATGACTTAACGGGGTGGCGGTGTACACAAGGGCCACTCCCTGGCTCACTCACATCCTGTACACTCACATGTGCCCTGTCTGTTCATGAATCACAAGAGCCATCAAAAACTCTACCGCTCGTAGAAATCCATCTTTAAGCACACAATGATTAGAAACGACGGGGCAATTGACAATAAATTAACGACGGGGCCTATGCATGTGCCGATTTACTATGGGGCACATCGAATGTGTGATGATTAAGGCAATATGTTGGCCGCTCAGGTGTGCCTATGAGAAACAAAGGTGTGTGAGTCAGAAGATGACTACTTGTGCTAGTGTGTGTGCGTATCTCTACTCACCGACTAGCTCATGGGGATTCTTCCTCTCTGCTTCAGGGATCTCCTGTGAAGCAAAAGGAAAGAAGAGAATATAGATGAGGGCAGTAGAAATAACAGAGAGAAGGAGCATTATTCTTCTGCTGGCTCCCTGGACACAAAAGAGCCATCGATTTCACTCACTCACACGGCTTTGTGGAATTATAAAACGGGGGGAGCTGAGGAGCCAACAAAACGTGGCCTGTTGGAACCAGAGGCGCTAATGAAACTGAACACAGAGCAGAACATGGTTCGTACGCACAATGGACACACACACACACACACACAACAGTAACCGTAAATAACCAGCCAAAGTCAGGGCTATTTTAAAGATAAAGCCATCAAATGAAAAAGGAATAGGGGATCGGGGGGCGAGGCCACGGTTTAAAATATGGCCCTGCTTTGCTGGCACCGCTGGTATAAAACAGGTTGAGAAGAAAAGGAACAGCGCTCCTATTCACTGGCACGGCATCACACACACAGGCGGTAACCTAGCAACCACACAGACACATCAAAGAATTGCCCTGGTGCTGGCCAATGCATGTTGCGAAATGAGAAGGAGAGCCAAGTGTTGTGAAGAAGCAGCACCCCCCCCCCCCCCCCGGTGGAAGAAGACGGTGTTGCAAACATCAACCCTTTGTTGGCAAAGCAATGCCGCATTCACACACGCGACTTGATACTAAGAGCTAGTGAAGAAACTAAGTAAGTAGTGCATATTCCTCACAGTTGGGTGAAGAGCTCTCCTGCTCGCAGAGACACCTAGCCAGGCTGGACAGGAGGTATACAGAGTCACGACACTAGCCTACCAACCTAATACTCACATGGGTCATACAGATGGATTACAATAAATACAGCCCTACTGTGAGCCAGCAGTGAAAGAGCTCAACGCATTATCAACCTGCTGGCATCGCTGGGACAGATTGTATTTTTTCGGCTGTAATACATTAACAGGCACGTCAACTTAAGTAAGACATTTTTTTCATTTGTATTCCCGGATAGTTTAATCATTTAATCATTAAAAAAAATAAAACACACAAAAACAGGACACCGAGGAGCATGATAGTAAGTTGCGAGCATGCACACATACCAATGCCTCGTATCACATAGCTGTGAAAAATGTCAACAGATCATCTTGGCGGTGGCCGGAAGCAGTACTTTTATAGAAAAAGGGGGTTGGCAATGCTGTGTGATATATCGGCGTCAAATCAGGAGCGGGGAATTAGTCTGGTTATATTAGGGTGTTTAACTCGAATGTGGTCTTTCCAGGGTTCTGGCTGCTAAATGAAAGTAAAAGAACCCCAGTGTACTGCTGTTATTAATGTTCCTCTGAGTGGATTGAAGAGATTAACTGCTCTGCTCCATCATCCGTTTCCAAATTCCCGGCCATCTTCTCTTCGCGTTCCCTTAAAATGCTGAGTCAATGCTATTGTGATTTACATTGGTTTCTGTATATCGCCTGCCCCTCGCCGCCTACAGATAAGCATTTGGCAGCAGATGCTCTGAGTAAACCCTCTGCTGAGGTTTGCCAATGGCCTGTAATAACTCAAAGTCAATGGCAGCAGGGGACGGAGGATAGACCAGTGAAGACATCCATCTTCCTGTGATCTTAATGAAGGTGCACTGGCACACAAACTGCAAGGATTTTTCTGTCATAGTCGAGTCATATATAAAATGTGCTATTTATTAATCTCGGACAGGAGGTTTTGGAAAAGTCTCTAATGACGGGCACAAAAGGTTTATATTCAAACCACATGTTTTCATTCCATTTACAACAACTGGCTGTTCATTTATGAACTATGTATGATCCTTCTTCTAACACCGTGCTAAAATGACCTTCACTATGCTTAAACAGAACTTTTGTTCAAAACTAAATCAAAATAATGAATGTCCAAAAGAAAGAAATCCACACACCACCCACCCAACCTAGAATCTCCCCTCTTCCTTCAGCAAATGTGACAGCTGCAGTGAAAAAAACGTACATTGTGCAAGTTTAAATAGAACACTCAAAGAGCTCCAGATTCAGCTCCTTAACTTCAGTCCAGACCCAGGCGGGTCTGGACTGAAGCGGCTTGTGGCAAATTGGACGAGTGGCAGCTATAGCAAACATAGTTTGGGTTGTGTTCTGCGTTTGACATAAAGCTAAATTAATTCAAGTGTAAAAAATAGTATTGGCAATGTTTCCGTTGTTTTCAGAAGAGCTGGGTGTTATTGCTGGTGTCTCTTGGTGAGCTTTTGACAGTGTTAGCGCCTCTATTGAAAACCACGGTTTCACATTTCCGCGACATTGTGTGCTGATGAGCCGAGTGCACAAGGATACTTCTACTGTGCCTATTCCATTATTACCCTGTCAAAGTCTTTCTTGAACTGAGACGAGCGGGAAATGTTGGCAATATACAACACACACACACACACACACACACACACACACACACACACACACACACACACACACACACACACACACACACACACACACACACACACACACACACACACACACACACACACAAATCTGTCAACATAAAAAGCAACAGCTCAGATATGCTCTCTCTTGCCATTGTACGTGGTTGTTTGACCAGTGACTCAGACACAAACACACCTTAGTGACCTGTACCAGTTAGTCTGACGGGACGCTGGTTCTCTGCAGCACAGCATTCCAGAAGGAATAGGCACAAACGAGGACCCGAGAGACAGACCATGGGTGGGGTGAAGGCATTACACGGCCTGTGCCCACAGCAACAGTGTATGTACAACTTCAAAAGAGGTAATCTAGGAAATAAAACCTAACTCGCACTGCAGAACTTTGGCTTATCAATAAAACGTAAACGACCAGGGTCTTTGGAGGTCCATTTGTGGGCATGTTAGGGAATTGAGAAAGATGTTCTCACGCCCACAGCACCACCTAGTGATATGATTCAATACAGCATGTCGTGACTTCAGGCTTCAAAGCTTGCCAACATCACCTGTGGTTAGCGATGTTAAACAATGTGAAGGAAATGAATCCTCTACACACGCGGAGTCTGGGACGCTTGCCAAGTACAAATCGTACAGCAATAGGAGGGGGCGGCTCGCATACCTTCAAATTGTCTGCATCCTTCCCCTCGTCGGATTCCTCCATTTCCTACAGAAACAAAAATGGCAATTGCTAACATTGTACTACATTACATCCAGTGTGGTCTTTCAAAAGGCGGAACCCAACAAACACATGCTTGTTAAATGACTACGTTCAAAAGGAATGATCACACTGATCAATAGCGTTGTTTTCAGACAACATCTTCTATTCACTTGCATGTAATAACATCTCATGCATTTGGTTACATTCTGTAGTGCTATTTAGATTGTCAGAAAAAATTACCATTTCAAACGGTCTCATTGGATTATTTTCTCTGCTGTTCTACGAGCCTGTATCTAGGCCCATACACGCAAATTATAGTGAATATGTTTTACTATGAATACAGTAAAGGCAACATATTTAAGATGGGGAGAAACTAGAGACAAATGTCTGATAAAAAGTTGGAAATGAATCGGATATGGAAAGGAAACACACTCACGGAGTGACGGGAGCTTTCTCTGCTCTCCTCATCATCAGATGCAATCTTCCCTGGGTCTTCTATCCGACTGATGTCATCTTCTCCGTAGCTGGCTGAGACGAGACCTCCCCATCGGTCCTCTCCTACTGGGGAGGAAGGAGGACAGCGAGATTGGATCAACACCGGATACTCTGGTCAAGTATCAATCGTAGCACAGCAGGCGTGTTGAAATGCGTTACTTTCAATATGAACTAAATGGGCTGGTACAGCAGAATGCATCATGGGATTTTTTTGTTGTTAGCGATACTCCGCCATTTCTCAAGAGTACTCAAGAGAGTTGTGGTAGTGTGAAACCCTAAATAAACGTAAATATACCGTATCGTAGGCAAATCGAAACGTTGTTTTGACACGTCTCGCAAGAGAAATACTGTGGCAGTTTCAAACACAAAAATGTTGGTAGTTATGGTGTCTGGTCATTGTTTAGCAAGTATTCGCGAAATTACATGCCATTATGGGGAGACATTGTTGTGTTTGAAACTGCCATAGCATTTCTCATTCGAAACGTATTTGCATTAGCCTAGGTTACTGTATGTACAGTACAAAAAGTATTGCCAACAAATACTCCGATGATACATTCAGATGTAACTTACAAGGTAAGCCCTATAACGTGTATAACGTTAACAATAACATGTTCATATCTGTAACTAAGACTGAGATTTGTAATAGACCCAGAACGTCTTTAGCAATGTGAATGCTATTATATAAATTCTGCCCTTTTTTGCCATAGTTAAATGTATATCTTATCGTCATTTTATCCTAAATGTACGAATACAAAAAGACTGTACATAAAGTCAGATGAAAACATGTTGAAGTACATTGTGTCGGGTAGCTCTGTTGAAGCTAACGTTGGCTATTCGAATGACGAGCTGGTTGTAAAGGTTCGGTAAATCGCAGGAATCTGGACACGGATATTAATTGTAAACCACATAAATATATGACTAAAATACCACTAACCCGTATCTTCGTCCTCAATGTCAGAATCTGGCTCAGAATCGTCTCCATAATCTGCCAAAGACGAGAGAAGCGAACTCTTTTTGCCGCTCGCCATTGCTAGCACCTGTCGCATAAACGCACTGAGAGTCGCAATGTAAGTACGTCACTCAAAGAACGTTGAATGTTTGAATGATCACAATACGCATGCGCGTGGTCCAGCGGGCAACCATGTTATTCAGTTGGGACAGTTAGAATAACAGTTGATAAAAGTCAATGTAGTGCAAACATCGCGCGAACACCTTTTCTATTTTGTTTTGCTCTATTTCCTATTGAATAGGCCCAGTCCCGAATATATCTCATAAATTTAATTTGACAGTACAATAATTACGGCTGATTTTATATGTAGACTAGGCCTGTTCGTTTTTACCTTTACCGTTGGTCTGTGTGTGTGTGTGTGTGTGTGTGTGTGTGTGTGTGTGTGTGTGTGTGTGTGTGTGTGTGTGTGTGTGTGTGTGTGTGTGTGTGGGTGTGTGGGTGGGTGGGTGGGTGGGTGGGTGTGAAACGATAAAGGCTATAACAAGGACAAGTGAGACTACTGTGAGGCAAAACAAAATCCCAATGCTCTCAAAATCAGTAACTAGAAAGCTTTATTTTGGCCTGTGTTTCTTGTATAGCATTTTTTTTTTTTGCATGTAATAAAATATAACGTATAGTACAGGCCTATCTAATGCACTGTGATTAAAACATGTACAAATGGACAGACAAGGAACAACAAATCTCTAATTTCCAAGTTTTCTTGGTACACACACACACACACACACACACACACACACACACACACACACACACACACACACACACACACACACACGCGTCTAAAGCACTGCATCCCTGGACTTCTTGAGCCCCACTTTGGGAGTGCAGTAGCATCCGTAGAGGAAGGCGAATACGACCAGGGCGAGGATCCCCAGCACAAAGACTGCTATCACCACGGCGCCGCCCAGCGCCCAGGGCTCGCTGCTGAAACGCTGCACAATCCGCCCCATCCAGTCCTCTGGCGGGCCTATGGTGCCGTGGGCCTCCATCCCCCTGGATACAGAGGGAGATGGAGGCGCTTACGTATGTATATCAGTGCTGCTATCAGGTCTCCTTGCAAAAGAGGTGCCTAACCTCAATGAGACTTCCTGAATAAATAAAGGTTGAATACAAAAATACAAATCTAAACTGTGTGTATGTGTATAGGGCTACTGATATAGACTTTGTGTGTGCATACAATAATTGACAGTTATTGTTGTGTAAACAGGTTGTTAAAGAAGCTATTGCTACTTAAAATAAGTATCAATGTGTTAATGTTGATATTGCCATCCTGATTGAAATATCACAAATATTACAATTTCGTACATATAATTTCAATCTAATTATTTGAATAAATAAGATCAACAGATTAAAAAAGGAAGCTACATTTGAAATTTTTAAAGATCTGAGTCACAATGACAAACAAAATGTGTGTCTGCTAGGAGTCACACAAAAACAAGACATAACAAAAAAATCCCCTTCCTTTTCATAGGTGTGAAATAACAATCGTTCGTTTTTCTACCCATGTCATCTTGAAGAAAAACTAACCTATTTGCTGCCATATGCTTCTATGTCTTCTGATGGTCCCGTGTGGGTGTCTTCCTCATGAGCCTGGTTAAATAGCCAACTTCTTATAAACTCAGTGGGTTGTCGTTTGGTTTGCAAAAAAAGCAAACAAGGTGAAAAATGTCTTACGCGGGATATGCCTTGGAATAAGGGCCGTCTATCTGTTCCTGGAGCCCGTGTCTCTTCCTGTTTCAGGTTGAATTCTGTGTGAGTCCTGGTTAATGTTTACCGATAAGGCAGTTATAGGGGCGGGAGGGGCCTGGTGATAAGTTATGCATACACTCGGTGCTTTTTCTGAAAGTGGCCACAAGGTTGTGTGTGTGTGTGTGTGTGTGTGTGTGTGTGTGTGTGTGTGTGTGTGTGTGTGTGTGTGTGTGTGTGTGTGTGTGTGTGTTCAAATATTTGTTTAAGTAATTATTACACCATGTCATTTTTTATTATGATGGCAATAAAAAAAATACAATTAAGACAACAACCACAACCACTATCTATCAATAAAACACTTTTAACGGCAGAGAATATTCAGCAAGAAGCTTTTCGGAATGCTTTTTGGAAATGGCACCACTTTGTTATGGTGGGAGTTCAATGCTACAATGTGAAGCGTTTCCTATTGAATGAGCCAGCAGAGGGCGCGCTTGCCTTTTTACACGTAACAAGGAAATCGTGATTTGGATGTGTTTTGTAAATAGGGCTTGCCATACTTAATGTAATTATTCTGCTGTGTAGCCAACCAATTCAAGAGATCAATTTAGTCCTACATCTACTTTTCGAGTATATTTGAATTACATGTTTTGTATTTTGAAACAAAGCACAGCAACACAAAGTTCCATTGTCTGATATAAACAAATCCGGCTGGATTGCATCAACAATCCAACAAGATTCATTTAATTCCTGAGGCTGGATCCATATGGCAACAAAGGGTAGTTTGTAGTCTCCAAAAACTTCCTGGAACACACCTCCAAGGACAACCTCATCTCTGAGGCCACCCAGATGATGTCCTCTGTATAACGTTTCTCTTTCACATCTATCTTTCCTACTATAATGCCCCTCCTCCAGACCCAGGCATATCTTCAACATCAGCTATTCATTCCTTACTCCTGGTAACATCGCTGCCCACAGGTCCCATCCCAGCTTGGACCCAAATAAAAGGACAGCATCAGTTTTATGTTTCTGGGAACACAGCTCTATCTTTATGCTGGTCATATCTTCTTGAGGGCGATGAGAGGAGTTGTTTTGTGGCTTCAGATGGGCTGCAGAGGCTGCACTCTGGCGCCCTGGTACTTAGGCTTTCCACAACAGCAGCAGTGGACACAGGACAGCACGATCAACAAGAGAAACGTGGCTGGGAGGAAGAAAGAACGAGAGAAAGACAGTTAGTTATGGTTTCAGCCAGTTACCGTCATCCTGGGGCAATTTGGGAGTTACAAGAAAGTGTCCACTTCTACGCTGAGATTTGAAAAATGTAAACCACAACAAGTAAATTGAACGGAAAATACACATTTATGAATCTTCCAAAATCAGGAGCTCACCGACGAAGAGGATGAGTATGAAGAAGGCCCCCAGCTCCAGCGAGTGGGCTTCAGGGAGACCCTTCAGTTTGGTCCATACTTTGTCCAGGATCTCCAGCATTTCCTCCCTCACCTCCATCCCGACGCTCCGGGACCCGCAGCGACGGCCCTGTAGGGTTGTTTACGTTGGCTGTCAGAGCGCCACTGTGTCTGCGTGAGTGAATAAATAAACAGTCAAGTCAATGTGGAATTCCGCATTCAGTTCACCCACCCAGCCAGCGTTTCAAACCAGGATGGCCGTTACAGGTGAATAAGACCAATGTGGGAAGATCTAGGTTGTTTCGACATTCCAGCCGAAAGGTTGGAATGTCCTCTATGAGGGCCAATGAGCAGGGTGCCTCAATGCCACCTGCTCCTTAATGACTTGTGTCTGTACTCACTGTATGTCACTTTGCATAAAAGCTAAAATGATTAAAGATGAAATTGTATGTTCCACATTATGCCTATACAAGCCTGGAGAAGAGTTGCAGAGAGAAAAGGGATTGGAAATAGCCTCTCGCCCTCTGAGAAAACATCAGCAAGCCAGTTATGCTTGACTATATCTCCACCCTGCTTTTAAGTTCTCTGTGCAATTTCTGTGCACTGTAATTACATTTTAAGGCTGGTATAACATTGTGGCTTATCTGTGTTGAGTCTCTCCTGAGACTTTCTTTGATCCCTCAAGACAGAATCACAGCCAGTGTTTAACTTTTTCTTATGTGTGTGTCTGTGGGTGCGTGTGTGTCTCTGTGTATTTGTGCGTGTGTGTGTGTGTGTGTGTCTGTGCAAGGGTATCTGTTTATGTGTCTCTGTGTGTTTGACTCTATGTTTGGTGTATGTCTGTGAATTTCCATATGTGTGTGTGTGTGTGTGTGTGTGTGTGTGTGTGTGTGTGTGTGTGTGTGTGTGTGTGTATGTGAAGGTATCTGCTTATGTGTCTCTGTGTGTTTGTCTCTATCTTTGGTGTATGTCTGTGAATTTGTATATGTGTGTGGGTGTGTGTGTGTGTGTGTGTGTGTGTGTGTGTGTGTGTGTCTGATTCCCTGCAATAGCGCTGACCAGTATGGACAGTGAAGGAACAGCCACCACTCTGCCTGTGCTATTTCCAGGCCTGGTATTTCAGTATCAGAGGCCTGTCATCAACAAGGGAGCAGATGTGTGTGGGCACAACTAACATAGTCCAATGCGGTTGTGTGTGTGTGTGTGTGTGTGTGTGTGTGTGTGTGTGTGTGTATGTGTGTGTCTGTGTGGGTGAACTGGCAACAAAAAAGATTATTCAAGATGATTGTAATAAATAATCGTTGTGGGTAACTAAGTCCCTAAAGATTTAACCAGTCTATGTGTTGTACTTCTACGATTGTCCCATTCAGTTGATTCGTTGGTGGATCAGTTTTGAACTTAAGCTAGTTCCTGTAACATTACAGGAAGTGTTTTGATAAGAAGATAGTTTGATTTCGATTGGAATGGATTATACTATTTCCAATGTATCTCCACATCACATACAATATAAGTGTGCCTGGTCAAGATTGACATGTCGTCAGTTTATGTCTATGTTTGTGTGTATGTGTCTATGTATATTTCAAGACATCTTTCGGCTACCTGCCTTATCTCAAGGTTGATAACCTATGACCTCTCTCTCTCTCTCTCTCTCTCCCTCCCCTCTTCTTTTTCTCATGCGTATCCCTTTGCGAGTTGCACCCCCTACAGCTTCGGGACGTGTTTCCAGGGACAGAGAATGAGGTTAAGACACTGCACTGTAATCTCATTAAAGGGGAAAACACATCTCTTTGTAGCCTGCGAGGGATACGACTAAAGGGAGACCAAGATCTCTGTGACACCATTGTCAGCGCTGAAAACCGCAGTCTGTGTAATGCAAAGTGACTGAGTGAATCATGATTCTATAGAAGCTTCCTTTGTTTCCTTTGTAAATGGTGACTTTTTCTCTTCTCCCTTTTCTTTATTTCTTTGTTCTTCAGGCGATCCTTCAGATGACAGGTGTTTTTGCTTTGTCAATTTCTTGTTCTCTTGTTACGGTCCTGTGCTTCTGCTGTGACACCCACATTTACCGTCTGGCATTAATAACGCACACCTTATCTTAACTTCACTTATCTTATCTTATCTTATCTTGTATTTGTACACAATGACTTTCCCCCAAAGATCACAAACAATAGTAGGTTTGAATACTTGTTGAAAAAGAAGCGCAACATACGCCTATATTCAAATAGTACTTGAAACTCATGAGTACATTTTGTTTTCTCCAATGCATTTAACCTAAATAATATTATCACCACTCCCAGACATCCTAATCCAAGACAACGGCTTTCTCTCTGGGATCAAAACATTGAATTTGTCAATGGGAAAAAGACTTACCTGTGGTTTGAGGATCCACAGCTTCAGCCGGCATCTGTGTTCAGTCTTCACCCGTGAAGAACTAGTTGCTGCTGAACAACCTCTGGTATAAAGATCCTCTTGGGCTGTTTGCCCGCCCCCCTTTTTTTTTCTCCTCCCCGTGTTTTGGTCAGATTTGGGTTCCTTTGTGATGGTGTTCCCAGGCTCCGCTCCTAATCAGCTGGCTCTTGGCTGATGGACGACAGTCATGTATACTATCGCTGCAGTCTTGTAGTAAGACAGCTGTGAAACTTTGAAACGGAGCTTTCTCAACCTGAGGTCCCCCCCCCCCCCCCCCCCTAAAGTCCCAGCTTCTTTATGTGAGTGTGTGTGTGTGTGCTTTCTTGTCTTTCTTAAGTCTGTTGCTCGCTTGCTTCAAGTCACCACAAGATCCTGTTCTCAGTTAGTTGGTGGAACTCCCTCTGTCTGTAGCCCTCCTTCTCTTCTCCTCTTACCCTAAACGGGCTGGCCTCCCTCCCTCCCTCCCTCCCTCCCTCCCTCCCTCCCTCCACTCTCCCTCCCCCCTGAGTAGGCTGGCTCTTTTCACTGCTTACGTTGTCTCCTGAACCCCCCCCCTTCCATCTGTGTGCCTCCTCCACGCTCATTCACACTTTTTCCCTTTCCACCATCACCCACTGTATGCTCTGCCTCACTGTCTCTCTCTCTCTCTCTCTCTACACACATACGTACGTACGTACACACACACACACATGCATACACACATGTACACGTACACACACATACACACATATGAATAACTCACATGCGTTTCAATACGGATTTATTTACCTCATACTTGTGAGAACTACATTAGCTACAAATGGCTCAACAACCCAAGCAGTTTGTTTAGCCTCCCTTGACCACGACATCACTGTTTGCACCATGCCAGGACAAACTGCTCAGAGACACAAGACCACAAGCTGGGACATGACCCCATGGTCCCCCGTGATGCGTCAGGACAACACTGACTGCTCCACCCTGCTGACGAATCACTGCTCTTTGACACAGAAATACATAAGTAGTCTGTCGTAGGAGGAGGAGAACAATGCAGCATTTACAGCCGCTGTGTTCCAATAGGAACACACATACAAATATACCGATTATAGAACAGAAATAATCGGGTAAATATAAAAAAAAAAGAGGGACATTAAGACAACATAAGTCAACCTATTTGTCTAATAATATAAATCTGTAAGTGATGAATACCATGTGATAAAACAACAACAAGAACACACAACTGTGCACAACTGTTAGGAGTAACATTGACTATGTGACATTCACTGGGGGAGGAGGGGGGAGGGGGGGCTGGCCTTCATGGCTTGTTGATCTGCTTTGTGACAAAGGGCTGTTTTTGCATTGACCCTGTGTGTGCAGTGGTTGGGTGGGGTGAGTGAATGACGAGAAAGCAGTAGCCTGTGGAATGACCATTCCAGTCCATTCAGGCTGTGTGAAAAAGACCCCCCCCCCCCCCCCCCCCACCACCCCACCCCAGCTCACACACACACACACACACACACACACACACACACACACACACACACACACACACCACCACCAATGTAATGTGATAGGACTAACCTCCAAGAACCCACGATGCAGTCTTTGTGCCGTCTGTGACGGACTGCACTGGCCATATGCTCTGTAGTGTGTGTGTGTGTGTGTGTGTGTGTGTGTGTGTGTGTGTGTGTGTGTTTCTGTGTGTGTGTGTGTGTGTGTGTGTGTGTGTGTGTATGTTTCTGTGTGTATGTGTGTGTGTGTGTGTGTGTGTGTGTGTGTGTGTGTGTGTTTCTGTGTGTGTGTGTGTGTGTGTGTGTGTTTCTCTGTGTGTGTTTAGGCATTTGACATTCCTTCCCACACCAGTTCCCCCACCCACCCCATTCCCTGAGAAGAGAACATTTGATTCATAACGGTATTCATTCTTAAAGCATGCTCAATGGTTAACTCCTGCGTGAGATTTTTTGGAGCTTGTTGTCGTAGGACTATATCTTTGCCAGGATAAGAAAGCTTGTATCTGAACAAGTGAACCATAGTGAAGCAAATCAGGGGTGACCAAGCTATTTTTCTTTAAAGTCATTGTTTTATGCAGACAGGACAAATAAATACACCAATAAAGATACCAATATATTGTTTGTGTTTAGATCAGCAGGTGAAAACACATCAGCTCACCACCCAAATAAGAACAATTAAACGATGTTATGTATTATACGGGCTACCATAGTTTACAGTCGTCACATAAAGCAAAACAGCTTCAACAGTTTCATGGCGTAGTCGATGCCAATTTATTTTACTAGTCTGCCACCTACTGGTCTAAAAACAAAGACACGGACACCATCTAGTAATTCGACAACATGGTCGATAATAACATGTTTTCTCTGTTGAAAAATGTAGAAAATGAATATAACCAAAGAGTATTTCATAATGTGCCATTTATATAAAAACGAAATGATCTATTTGATTAATGTGTCGTTGACTGATGATGGCCTTGACTGATATCCTTATATAATTATGCTTTTATCAGGCTATAGTAATAAAGTAATAATACAATAAAAAAGTAAATTAAGTAAACACGAAATATATGGCATAATAACATATGGCAATAGGCTATTTGTAGACAGTTATTTTATGAAGCATGGATTAGCCTATTCAATTAATTACAGACTATGTCTGATAGGCCACCACAGGCTCCTGAACCTAGCGTGTGTGAGCAGCAGGCAAAATAAGAAAACCACAACTAAAGGCAAGGCCAGTAACGGAAGTGATCGACTGGCTGTGTCGCAACATCACTGCCACGTCTCTGCAGCAGCAGCTGCTGTCCTCTCTGCAACGGGACGGGACCGGGGATGGGAGCGGGAGGTGGGAGTGACTGAGAACCCTGTAAGGGAAGGAAATAGGAAGCACAGCCAAACAGCCCACTGCTTCAAATCCTACTAGAGCTCCACCGGCTGCACACGCACAGCAGCAGAGAAGAAGGCGCTGATTGGGGAACTCGGCTGAAAGAAGCTCACGTATCGGGGTTGTTTGTTGGTCGATTTCGTCTTAGATGAGCAAAACGGGCCCTTTTTTTTGTTTAGGCAATCGGCAATAAGAGGACATCAGACATCGTTGTGATGACGACCGGGGTTTTGAACAAGAAGACTGTTTAGTTTTCTGTTGGTTACCGGCCGGCGGCGACAGAGAGAGACAGAGACACAGAGACACAGAGAGAGAGAGAGAGAGAGAGAGAGAGAGAGAGAGAGAGAGAGAGAGAGAGAGAGAGAGAGAGAGAGAGAGAGAGAGAGAGAGAGAGAGAGAGAGAGAGAGAGAGAGAGAGAGAGAGAGAGAGAGAGAGAGAGAGAGAGAGAGAGAGAGAGAGAGAGGGGGGGGGGCAGTGAATCCCACATTCGGAATTTCGGTGGTGTCAGGCACGACGACGAAAGTGGTCGTCCATGCTCAGCTCGGGGGGAATGGAAGAATTCGTGACCGAAGAGGAAGAGCCATGGTACGACCAGCAGGACCTGGAGCAGGGTGAGAACAAAACCATCACTCATCGTTGTGCTGCACGGGGCCTGCATGCCGCGCAGCATCCCCACTGTATGTGCAGGCTAATGCCGGTGACCTCATCCTTTCTGCACACACGAAGGTCTGCCTCAGTTCAAGACAGAACCGCGATGTTACGTTGACGTTTATTTATTTATTTATATTTATTGAAATAGTTCAATTAAGGTGTTGGTTTTTCCGGCTTTATTGTGATTTTTTGATGTCCCACTTTTGGGACATCATGTCAACAGGGCCCTGTCATTGTTGTCAATAGAAACCATTGATGTCATTAGGCCTATATTAAAATCCGGTAACTGACAGCAACACAAATCAACAAAGACGGCGAAATAGGGAATGTATTTGATCATTCTTTTGGCATTTCTTAACACCATCATAAACGTAGCTTTTTATTTCCCCTACTACATTGAGTAGTTTATTGGATATGGGTACATAATTGCATCATCTTGCAATAGACTAAATGCCTAATTAGCCTAATTCATCAATTAGTCTTCAAATAATCTATTTCTATTTTTGTGGAAGGAACCATCATGGACTGATTCAATTTTACTGATATGCTGCTCATTGATTTTTCCTGTTTTTATTTGATTGGCAGTTTAGTTACTTCCATTAAAATTATTCTGTTATTCTGTTGAATTTCATATAACCACTTAGTATATTGAACTTGTAAAATCCATTGTAATGGCTTTTTTGTTGTGTACCCAGGACCTATTATGAACAATTAATTGAAATATTAGTCTCGGAAAGAATATAATTCCATATGTATTTATTCAACAAAAATTCAACATATTATGAATATGAACTAAATTCATCATTATGAGCTCTGGGAGACTTTTTCCCTTTAGATGCATCTTCTCTTTCACCCTTTCTCTCTGTCTCTCTGTATCTCTGTCTTTGTCACCTTCTCTCTGTCACTCGCTCTGTGTGTGTGTCTCTCTGTCTCTCTCCATCATTGTCTCCTTCTCTCTGTCTCTGTCTGTGTGTGTGTGTGTGTGTGTGTGTGTGTGTGAGAGAGAGAGAGAGAGAGAGAGAGAGAGAGAGAGAGAGACACACACAGACACACACACACACACACACACACACACACACACACGGAGTCTCCTTCCCTCCTCCACCTTCCATTCGTTCCATCTCCTAAACTCACCTTCACCGCTCTATGGGAGCCTCAGTCCTCAGGTCACATCTGCTGACCGAGCAGATGTATGGTTCTTCTGATAATTGACAAACATGCACACACTCGCACTCACACACTTACAACCACACATGCACAAACACACACACACACACACACACACACACACACACACACACACACACACACACACCCACACACACACACACACACACCCACACACACATACGGTATATTCACACAAATGCTTAGGTCATCATAATGCACATCATGCTGTGGAAGTAGAAAACATGCTAACCTGCCCTTTCCTTTACCCCCGTTGGGTGACTCACACGTGTGTGGGAGAACTGACCCTGTAGGTAAACGACAAAAAACGAGTATATATAGTGATGTGTCAACAAAAGGACTCTACCTACCAACACTCCCATCCCCCCACCCAAAATCAATTGAATAAACAACCTCATTGTATGAAATACCCTGATGAGGAAGATAGTCATGTGCAGTTGGTTCACTACGTATGGTAAATGTCCTCTGTGGATTCAAATGGTTTGTAACCTTTATTCGGACAATATAGGACGGGGAGAATGTGTGGGGGGAGAGAGAGAGAGTGAGAGAGAGCGACAGAGAGTGAGATATAATTGATTTGTAGGTGAAGGGACGTTAGTTCATGAGTGTGTGTGGAGTGTGGGCTTAATGGAACAGGAAGTATCTGGGCTCTCATAGTAGAGCTTTTGAATGGCGCAGGCGTATCGTGTAAACGTATCGTCCTTAAGCATTGTGTTCAAATTCACTACAGTTCACAGAATCTATTTGCCGTCCACGTTATCGTTTGTTGTCGTTTATCGTTTTACGGTTCACTGCACCTGGAGTGGTTGATGTTGTGGAGATTGCAAAAGAAATACTGCAGCGATCACTTCACTGTTGTCCTTCATCGTCGAAACATGCTGCCACACGCCATAAGCATGCAGATGAGACGCCACTGGCCTTGTATTACGTACAGGCAGCACAATGCTGTTCACTAACTGGCACTTAAAGTGGTCTGGATGAGCAAAGTCTGAAAAGTGAAGGTACAAAGAAGATTTCAAATCCGTTGTGAGGAACGGTGGCATCCTGTCAACAATATCATATTTCAAATGTCCATACCTCATTCCAAGAATGCAACAATGACATCATGATTGTTTCATCAGCTTGGTAAGCTTTTACTCTCATTCCACAGCACTGCATTATTGGACGTTTGCACCACCTGTAATCAACACATCATATATAACAAATATCACAACCGCAGACAACAGTCTACTGCTGTTATCCACTAAGAGATTTAGCACATTCAGTCGTCACAAACAGAAGTAAAATGCAGGTTCTACTCGAATCTTTGCCATTTCAAAAACAAAACCCCTCAAGGGGTTAACGCGCGTTAGTAAGACGTTTCTTTGTGTGGTCTCATTGTCTGTGGGACACGGTCTCTGCTGGCTACTGTCCAGTAACACAGTGGTGCAGCTGGTCCGCACGTCGCTTCTCAACGGAAGACACATCCCCAGCAGGGAATCCATGGGCGGCCAAGGTTCTGCTAGTGCAGTTCCAATGCAACCATTCCAGAAGTTAATGTAGATATTACACACAATTCTGGACAGGATTCATGACAAACCTGAGAAGCAGAGGTTTGTCATGTACAAGCTCCAGAATTGGGTGTAGTATCTACACACAATTGTGTTGTGTCATTCCATCTTTGAGCTGCGCATGGAACGGATGTGAGACGAAGGGAGGAGAAGAGAGGTCTGTTTTTCTCCAAATTCCAATGATTCACATGGGAGAGACACACTGTAAGTCCTTCTACCTCTGTTGAAGGAGCAAAGCGTTTCAGCAGCACACAGGCACAAACAGAGAGAGAGAGAGAGAGAGAGAGAGAGAGAGAGAGAGAGAGAGAGAGAGAGAGAGAGAGAGAGAGAGAGAGAGAGAGAGAGAGAGAGAGAGAGAGAGAGAGAACGAGAGAGAGAGAGAGAGCGAGATGTGAAATGTTCCTGCGAGGCATTGCGAAACAAATTCCTTCAAGTGTAAGTGCCAGTTGTAACCCCGGTGTTCGCGCCTCCGCGAAGTACAAGCTGGGAATTCATTTAGTGCTCACGCAGTAACGGTCATGCATCAGCCCATGCATTTGAGATGCCGGTGATGTCACCCTCTGCTTCTCTGAACACACTGGGCTTCTCTATGTCCAGAGGAAGGAAAACAAGCGCTCTGCAGTTTATTGAATGCATCATGGATATTTGGAGAGGATTTGATGGAATATATTGGTTTGAAGCCCACGGTAGTGCCAGCGCTTACTCTGCCAATATTATACTCTGAATGGAAAGATCGTTTATGAGAAGGAATCAGTTCCATCAAGCTGATATATTCAACTGGACGCTTCACTAGCAAGAGATGAGAAAGTAATTCTCAAAGTATTGTTTTTCATGACATTCTAGCTGGCCCATCTGGTACAAAGTTTATATCCTAAGAAAAAGCCTGTAGCTGTAGAGTATAGTAGATGAGGTCTTTCAGTTCCTCCTTGGTCATCGAGTTTATGTTGTTGCTTTGTAGGAGGAGGTGGCAGTATCCCCTGGCAGTATATATACGGCCTACAGAGGATGCTTTGAAAAACATTCTCTATAGGCCTGCACAGCATAGATAAAGTAATACAAGAGAAAGTATGTATAAAACCAAAGCTTAACATACATGTGTGCAAATACGTATAAATACATTTTTGTTTCACGTGGGCGTGTAGAATTAGGGGGCTGTGTGTTGCTATGTCTCACTTCGTTCAACACTCTGTCTTAACTTGTTTTTAAGGATCTTTCAACTCCTTGCAGCTGCCATGGAGCAGAATGGGCAGCCCATCAGAGCTGTAAGCAGGCTTCCATTCAGCCGTGCACCTGAACGGCTGACGCCAGGGCCTCGTAGAGGTTCATTAAAGCCGTTGGGTACGGCGGTGGGCATGGGAATGAGCCCATGTTGTGGATGCTTAGCTCGCCTCTCATTAGCTTGATTGCCGAAAAGACCTTTCTCAAAGAGGCAGAGATCTGATTCCCACAAAGATTAAAAGAAAGCTGTGGTCAAATATTGTTTTTAACAAGAATCCCTTCTCGTCTAAAAGAGTGGACGGAATGGAGATTAAGTGAAGACATCGGTGTGTTATTTTGTGTTATAGGTTTTTATTTGATGTACCGGTACCACATTGATCTGACAGAGGTTGTGGAGGTCAGAGGTTTCTGGACGGTGCAAACTGTGTGGGATTTGTATTGATCAGGGAACCTCACTCCCATTCACTCTTGTATTGTGTTTTCGCCTCTCATTGACCCTGTAATGGATCTTACAGACTTGGACGCTCCACTGTGCTGGTGAACACTGCTGAGTCAGAATGCGAGATGTTGTTGTTAATTATGATGACTCATGAACCATGGTGTCTGCCTGTGTTTTATTTATTTTTTTGGAGGGACCTGCCATAAATAAATGCCTAAATGTGTTTTCATATTAATATGTTATGATGAAAACTGCAGCTACTCAACCCACAGCAGACACTTTAGTAGGCACGATAGTTATCGAGGCAAAGGGTTCCCATCCTCCACTTATCTAAAATCGAGTTCACACTACACGTTATACCTACCATGTGCTACTCCATTTATAGATGTAGGCCTCCTAAAGATTTAGATCTGTGTAGTGTCTTTATGCAACCAAACCAACACTCTTGCTGTTTCTATATCCCCTTCCCCTTCACCCTACTCCCTTTCCAACAGTGCAGTGCTGCATTTCTGGGACACACTCTGTCACCTCTTTCAAATGTTCTTGGCACATATCTGTGTCCTTCCTTTGGTGTCAGAGAGAGATAGAGAGCAAGAGAGGGAGAGAGAGAGAGGTGGAAGGAGTGAGAGAGAGAGGAGAAGGAGGTTCCTAAAGGCAAAGAAGTCAGGAGACATGGGAACTATCTATTCCTCTCCTCTCCTCTCCTCTCCTCTCCTCTCCTCTCCTCTCCTCTCCTCTCCTCTCCTCTCCTCTCCTCTCCTCTCCTCTCCTCTCCTCTTCTCTTCTCTCCACGTAATTGGTTAAGTGCACTCTGGAACCAAGAGGAAACAAAGAGGCTGCTTGATGGGGCTATTTCTGGCCCCTTAATAACTTGTTCTGAAATAGAGCACTGTATGACATTGAGTGATCACAGTCAGTGCCCATCATCCTGACCGAGATAGCCGTTACTGAGCTGTTCTTTCAGATAGTTAGGTTCTACCTTCCTGTACTCCGATGAAGGAGCGTCTGAATACTTGAATAATATTCACGTGCGCAATCTTGCATTTCCATATTAACTTAAAGATCGTCAAACATCTCTCTCTCTCTTCATTCCTTTCACTATTTCCATATCTACTTTCCAGCATTGTCTGCAAATACATCTCCTGTCTTCACTTATTTCTCTCCCAGTCTTGTACACCCGTTATCGTATACACATCAGGGAACTACAGACTCTCTGCCCCTTCAGTTTACGTTTGAGAAGTCCACATCTTGTTGTAAATAAACGCCACTCAGGCCCACAGTCTAGTTCACAACATTCAAATTCCTGGAAGATTCAAATGAACTGAACACATGATGCTGTATGCTGTATTATATTTTCCCTCTCCACCTCCTTTCTCTCTCGCTCTCTATCTCACCCGCTCCCTCCCTCTCCCCCCTCCCTCCCTATAGACCTCCACCTAGCGGCAGAGCTGGGGAAGACCCTGCTGGAGAGGAACAAGGAGCTGGAGGACTCCCTGCAGCAGATTTACATCACCAACGAGGAGCAGGTGCAGGAGATAGAGGTACGGACGACAGCCCATGGCCTGTGATTGGCTCGCTGAAGGGAAGCACAGGAAGACAGGATTTCTGTTCACCGGTTGGCTAAACATGAAACATGAAACACTTTTTAAGTAGATCTCACGTGTTGTCTGAATGTAAGCCAGCGCTTTAGGAACTTAGAGATAATGACCAAGCAGAGAATGGCTAAGGAACAGAGGTTATTCTAATGACCAAGCAGAGAATGGCTAAGGAGCAGAGGTTATTCTAATGACCAAGCAGAGAGTGCCTAAGGAACAGAGGTTATTCTAATGACCAAGCAGAGAGTGCCTAAGGAACAGAAGTCATTCTAATGACCAAGGAGCATTGATGGAGCCACGGTCTTATGCGTGTCCGTGGATCACTTTTCGATCTATTTTGGTCTACTTTTCTGCATCAAAATGTGTGTGTTCCCAGTACCTGTCCAAGCAGCTGGAGGTGCTGCGGGACATGAACGAGCAGCACGCCAAGGTCTACGAGCAGCTGGACGGGACGGCCAGAGAGCTGGAGATCACCAACCTCAAGCTGGTCACCGACAGCAAATCCTCCCAGCAGAAGATAGAAAGGTGCTTTGGTTATCTCTTATCTTATCTCTCATCTCTTATCACTTTTGACTTGCTTTTCACTTCTTCCTGCTCTCCCTTATTTATTTCCTCATTCCGTCCTCTCCTCTTTCATTTATTCTATTCTCTCTATGCTATGGCAATCTCTCTCTCTCTCTCTCTCTCTCTCTCTCTCTCTCTATCTCTCTCTCTCTCTCTCTCTCTCTCTCTCTATATATATATATATATATATATATATATATATATATATATATATATATATATATATACAGAAGTGGGATGTAACAAATTACAAATAATTTGTTATTGTACTGAAGTACAGTTTTCAGGTATCTGTACTTTACTTGAGTCTTTTTCTGATAACTTTCTACTTTTACTCCCTACATTTTAACACAAATATCTGTACTTTCTACTCGTTACATATTCAACAGCCTCGTTACTTTAGTTGTAATGCATTTGCGGGGAATTATCGTTTACATTGATATTTTGCATCATTCCCGACATCAAGACCGATGGATGGGACAATAACGCATAGAAAAGACGATCCCTTGGTGCGTCCATCGGTGCATATCACGCACGGCAGACGTTATGAGACAAAAACTACGTGAAAGACGGCGACGAGAGGGAAACTCCACCGCGGAGAATTTGAGCCTGTGGGAGAAACGCTACCTGCTAACTTGGCTATGGGAGAAACGCTACCTGCTAACTTGGCTATTTAAGGATGTTGACGATGTAGTGCTATGCCTCCAAAATGACACACCGAACTTTATCATTACCTATACTTAACCATTTCTAATTGAACACATGGGTATGTCATTCAAAGCATTCCTTTGGCTTTAAACCTCAATATGGCCTTTGCAGTAGTAATTTCCACCAATTCTAGGGTGTTTTGTTCATCCAGGAGCTTAAGCAGCTTGGAGCTATATCCTGCCTATACCTTCTGTTTAGCCATAGTTTTGAGAGCATGAATATAAACCGAATGCTTCATTACAAAAATGTGTGAAAATGAATTGGCTTCAGCAACACAATGCAACCCTGATACAAATGAACTCCTTTACTTGTGGTGGAGAGAAAAGAGCAGTATTCAATGTGCTCAGCGTGTAACCCCCATCACCTCCATCACTCCTGCAGGTTGACGAGCACCATCGACACTCTGCAGAACCAGGTGGAGTCTCTCTCCAGCCAGGTGGACCAGCTGCGCTCCATGGAGCAGCTGAGGGTGAAGAGGGAGAAGAGGGAACGTCGCAAAACCATCCACTCCTTCCCGTGCCTGAGGGAGCTGTGCACGGCACCCAGGTCCGTGGTGCACACACACACACCCACACACACACACACACACACACACGCACACACACACACACACACACACACACACACACACACACACACACACGCACACACACACACACACACACAAATTGTGTTAAATCAGTCCACTTACACATTGAGGCGGTTGCTGGATCTAAAGAAACATATCCAAACAGCGCTATGCCGTATTTCAAATCAGTTAAGGCTTAGGAAAACTCCCTTTCAGAGTTAAAGACAAAGACCACCTTATTGGACAACGTAATCATCCGAGCATGTGTTGTATCGTATCTCACAGCCCTACGCGTGTGTTGTGTCGTCAGGTACGAGGACGGCTTCGTGGTGGGCCGGGCAGAGAGCTTCACCCTGGACGCCAAGAGGCAGCCTCTGGAGGAGGAGAACACCCACCTTCGGGGGGCGGTGTCGGCCCTGCGGTCGGCCGTGCGGGCGGAGAGGTGCCGACGGGAGGGGGCGGAGAAAGAGTGCCACCTTCTTCTCAGCGAGTTCTCTCGCCTGGAGAACCGCATGCAGGTGAGTCTCCTCAAAGGCGAGCCAAACGCAAACACTATTATGCCAACATGCTATTGCATGCATAAGCTGTTAATGGCTGAAAGGGTTACCCAGCAGTACCTGCTGACTGTTCATTTGATTGTGTCATCCATTTAATTCATATTATCCTGTAATATAAGTTAGTACATACTCTAAGTTATCAAAGACGAATCATACTCAAACCACAACTCATTTTTTCATTAAGTCATTCATTACATCCTAATGAATCCACACTATTGGTCTATACTATTCGGATAGAAAAAAGAATGAATTTGCCCTTGTGTTGTACCCTATAAGGGTACAAGGGTATTGGCAGAGGTAATACCAGGTGAGCATGTTGTGCCAGCGCAGAGCTTAAGAGATGCATGACACCACGAACCCATCACATGAATGGATGGCCTTCTTCGCCCGCCAGGACGCTGAGAACTGCCAGTCCCGGGTGCGAGAGCTGGAGGGGGAGCTGATGGAGCTGCAGCAGGTCCGACGCGCGCGGACACTCCTGCTGAGCGGCGAGGACGACGGCGTGGGCCTCACGCAGACCCTCCTCAACAGAACCCCAGAGACCGACACCTTCCTGGAGGGGGAGGGGGGCGACACGGCGGGCGGGGTGAGGGAGGTGGCGGAGGGCGCCGACGGAGTGGGAGGGGAAACCCTGCCGGCGTCCAGCCCCGTGCGGAAGAGCTGCAGCGACACGGCGCTCAACGCCATCGTGGCGCGGGACGCCTCCGGCCGCCGGAGGGGCAGCTACGCCATCCACGCCAACAGCGTGAGGAAGAGGGGCATGTCCATCCTCAGGGAGGTGGACGAGCAGTACCACGCCCTGCTGGAGAAGTACGAGGAGCTGCTGGGCAAGTGTCGGCGCCACGAGGAGAGCCTCTGCCACGCCGGCGTCCAGACCTCCCGGCCCGTGTCCCGGGACCCGTCCATGAAAGACTGCGCCATGGGCCCCACGCCGGTGCCTCCGTCGTCGCCCGGCCAGTCGCCCTCCACCCCCGAGGCCATCGAGAGCATCAGTAAGCAGGTGGAGGCGGTGGACAAGCGTCTGGGTCAGAACACTCCAGAGTACAAGGCCCTGTTCAAGGAGATCTTCTCTCGGATCCAGAAGACCAAGACGGATATCAAAGCCACTAAAGCCACGAAAGCAAGCAAGCCGGGCAAATCTGGCAAATCGAGTAAACAGTGAGGCAGTGTATTGAGACGGGTCCAGGCTAGTGTCACGATGTGCCCTTCAGTGTTCAGGGTTTGAGATTGTAAAATGCAAGGTTCACTTTATTGCACCCTGATGTGATGCACATTTTATTTAGTGCAGTGCGATCAGATCATTTGAAACCCAACGCAAGGCGAACTTAAGATCCAACATCAGGCAATGCACGTCGAGTCTCACTAATCAGTATTTTGTTTTATATCTCATTATACATTATATACATGATGATGATGATGATGATGATGAGGATGATGAGGATGATGAGGATGATGATGATGATGAAGGGGAAGCCAGGCGGACGCTCTACAGACAGCTCATGCCAGCTGTCTTGGAGGCCCTTAAATCTCATATTCATTTATTATGTTAAACAGTTAAAATATTATAATTGTCTCAACTACACAGCAAATATTAAACAATATTTAACAGTTAAAACAACTACAGTTTGCTTGGCTTCCACAAACTTTCATTCTCAGATATTACTGACAAAATGAACATGAACTAAAAAAGGCAAGCATTCAGATGTCAGCTTCAGACTCTGGTTTAGTTTATTTAATATGAGATGGGATTACTGCATTGTTGCAGCATCTGCCAATCTTGTAGGTATTTCAATCCTTTAATTAATCAAACGAGTCAACTACAACTCCTGCTTTTCCTTTGATGAAATACAGCAGGCCTCCAAAAGGAGCCATCATTTCTTTCTTACCCATATTAAACCCACGCATATATTATATGTCGAGCTCGTACTATGATCTGTAACAGCTTCTGTGCATTAGTCTACACCTTAAATTCAAATTGATGCTCAGTGCCGTCTCAACTGCGAACTTGAGATGTTAATAGTCTTCAACAGGTGATCTGCTTCTATCTACAATCTAATATCTTCCTATAACGGAGAAAAAAAGCCTTTTGCCTGGAGCACCTCGCTACTATCCTGCACTGCTCTACGTGTGTGTGACCTTAGTACTGTATTTTATACTCCAGGGCAGCCTCGTTCCCTTTTGTCTAGAGAATTAACATACTAACAGTCTTTCTGTTTAGCGCCCGGTTGTCATTGGAGATCAAGAACAAATCCTAAAATCATTTTCATGACATTTCTTTCCATGTTTTCAAAATAGATGTATCTATTCACTGTGATTTTACCATTGTAACTCCATTGCAGCTATGTATGCTTTAAAAGGGATGGCTTAAAGGTGACCCAGACCCAGACGAATATTATAGTCATCTTTTGCAGAGGTGAACTATTACTATTTATAAAAGATGGGAGGAGGTTATGAGAAATCTGATAAGACAAAATAAAATAAAGAAATTATGCAGTTGAGAAGCTAAGCTGCTTTCTCCTACAAATACCTTTTTAATGTGCAAACACTCAACTGAAACCTCAGGGACAGCACTTTTTGGAGAAACTCTCCGGCTCACACAAACTATCACAGAGATTATATGTTCACATGACATCCCTTAATACTACATTCACGTTTTGCTCAGCTCCGCACAGCCCTGACCATTCCCATGCCGTGGCGTGGCCAGAGGTCCATTATGTGCACGTTCAATTCGGTCTCTTCGGTGGTTTGGTAGTAATGTTTTGTAGCTGTCCCTGAGGGTTCTTTTCTTGTGTTTGGACACTGAACAATGTTGTGTTTGAGTGCGAGGGAGTAAAATGCTCACACTTGCTGCCGTCCCATTCAAGCAGAATGAGCAGAACACAATCTCTGCAGGTTGTGTTATATACGCTCCCTGCTTCAGCATACAGTGCTGTAGGCTGCGAATTCCTTGACTTGTCAACCGTTATAATGGTTGTTGGTGAACTCTCCCAAGCATCTCTATATATAAAGTGCAATGATTATTCGAATGGTCAATTCTTTGAAAGAAACGCAGCTCAATGTAGCTTGTGAACTGAGCCCATTTGATCAAGACCCAACAAGCATTTATCATGAGAAGCAAAGTGCAACCTAACAAGCAAGGCCTTCGGCTAACACCAAACAAATATATTAACACACATTCAGCATGTTGCCTCTGCCTCAGCTTCAGATAATACTATACAAAATGCATTTTTCCCCCTTGCCTAACCTCTAAACATATACTTTGTTTTAAGTAAAAGTTATTCCAGTATATCTTATATTTGATTAATCACTTCAAACCATAGGCCTACAACATTGCAACATACAACAATACACATACAACCGAGAATGGATGGCAATTTTTTACTAAATCTGGTTGACAGAGGATTCCTTTCGACTCTCCTGAGGTGTCCCTGACTACAGCATTTAGGCAAGTCTACTGCAGACTCTTTAACCACACGCCCAAACGCCCTGCTAAATGACTGCAACTAGAAAATATTGGTTGAGCTTTTGAATCCCAAGCTATAGTGCCAGATACACTGTATCTGGACTGTGTTCTATCAAAGCTTTGGCAGGTCAGCAGTTAAATCTGTTCTTGCAGAAAAAAATATATGCCAAACCAGATCTTATTTTCTTAATCCCTGAAGGGTTCTGTACTGTATATTTTGCACTTGAAATGTTTGATGCATCATCTTTTGCATAATAAGCATAGCTGACTTTTGTCTTATTTATTTGTTTGTGAATGTTTCATAATTGTGTCATTGTCTATGTTTGTGGTGCCTATATGTTAATGTCACTAACATGTGAAGTTATTAAAATGTGCATTCATTTGATCCCTTGGTTAAAAAATGATGTAGGATACTATTCGTTAACATATGGCATATTGGCATTTAAGGTAAGCCAGGTGTTTCTTCTATACCGAATAATTACCTTGTTAATAAAGCGTTGATTGAAAGTGTTTTGTGTGGTTGTATTTAAATAAGAATGCAGAATAACCTGATATGATGTAACTAACGTTAACTGCATAATTCTAAATTGAATTTCTAAATTGCACAAAATAAATAGTTTTTAGTAAGCAGGCCTAGTCCATTCATAATACAATGCAAATATGTATTGTATGGAATTCCGAATCAGAAATAATGTTTGATTGTAACACATGTTGTCACGTAATAAATCTGCTCATACTAAATAAATACAAATAAATGCATAATAGGCCTACTATGCATGTAGGACTACGTCAAAAAAGATCTCGCAATCCCAATCTAAGAAGGGAAATCCTGATAAAATCACTGACATATATTTGTACTAGATATATTACTATAATTATCAATACAGTTTTCTACTACGACCGCGTGGCCTAATGGATAAGGCGTCTGACTTCGGATCAGAAGATTGAGGGTTCGAGTCCCTTCGTGGTCGCATTTTAACATTCAATTTTATTGATTGTCAACATTTGTATCTAAACTATAGACTGAACTGTATGTCATATAATTTGTTATGTAGAGTAAGCATGTATTATTTGATCCATGTTATGAGTATGTAACTCTACGGTCAGCTTTCGTACCAGAGCTTTTATAGTCTAACGTTATAATAAATAATTTGAAAGCATGGTTTGTCTCGTCGGGAAATTAAAACTTTATAGAATTTACAGTTCTAGAGATAATGAGCAATATCATATTCCTCAGTGATCACCACTACTACATTTCTATTTTAGATATCTCATTTTACCATTGAGAAATGCAGGAGCAGAGTGGCGCAGCGGAAGCGTGCTGGGCCCATAACCCAGAGGTCGATGGATCGAAACCATCCTCTGCTAGTTTTACATTTTCTCAAATTTGTTTGTCGTTTTAAAGTAGATAGATTTTAAGATTCGTTTTTTAACAATGGAGAATAAAACATCATACAGAAATGTCAGTGTAATACAAATTTGGGTAGTACATTTATCAGGGCGTTCGCTTTAATGATCGAACACCGTATTCCTCCTGTGATTTTTAAATTGTCCCTCCGCGGACTTCGTACTTCCTCATATGGGTGCGGATTTTATTGTCAACAGATGACTCCACAAACTATGGAAGCTAAACGAAAGTGACCCGCTGGCTTTCCTACATTAAGCTTTAGAGTATTAAATGAGAGTTTTCCAATAGTGAATATCGGCTGGGATGCGGCGTCATTATGGGGAACATCTTTGGCAAAAAGAAACGCAGTCGGGTGACGGAGCAGGACAAGGCGGTGTTGGTGAGATGCAGCTGACATTGGTGTGTGTCTGTAGTGCAGGCATGCTAAGGCACCACATGAAATGCCTTTGTATTCATAATTTCAGCAACTGAAACAGCAGCGGGATAAGCTGAGGATGTACCAGAAGAGAGTCAACCTCCAACTCGACAAGGAAAGACTTCTTGCCAAACAGCTTCTGAAAAATGGCAAAAAAGAGTAAGGCACATGTTTTTTTGTTTTTTTGTTTTTTTACAATTGTTATGTTTGATCAACAATAGCAACGTATTGGTCATCTCAGTCTCAAACTGAAATTATCTTAATATTAATCGAATTATGAAATGAAGAAGATAGTGATTAAATGAATATCGATGTCGCCATAATGTATAATCCTTCAGGAAAGCGCTTCTCTTGCTGAAGAAGAAACGCTATCAAGACCAACTTCTGGACAAGACAGAAAACCAGATTAGCAACCTGGAGAGAATGGTAAGTATCGATAGTTACAAAGGAAAGACACAGACATCAGCGTTACATTTGAACGTCTCTACATTGCCGTGGTTCTTCTTCTTGTCTGTATAGGTTCAAGACCTTGAATTCGCTCAGATTGAAATCAAAGTCATCGAGGGGCTCAAAGTTGGAAATGACTGTCTAAAGAAGATGCATGAGGTACAGCATCAATTTAAATTGCTTACATTATCTTTGGAAGTTGTATGCACTTTATTCTTGCACTTTTTGAGGTTGATCTTTAGACAAAATCGTCTGCTAAATAAATGTAAACCACTTACTGCAAAAACTTGAAAAATATGTATTGTTTTCTCATTGAAATAGATGTATTATATCAGTGGTTGATAATTATTACTATTATGCATTCATCTTGAGACCCACCGTAAACAAACTCAACTTGAAATCCACTGTTTCTGTGTTAAACTGAATGTGGCCACGGTTACGTAACATCACACAACTGATGAATGAATTGTTGGTTGATATTTGGTTTTGTTTGCACCCCAACAAGGTGATGTCCATTGAGGAGGTGGAACGCATAATGGACGAGACACAAGAGGCTGTGGAGTATCAACAGGTAAGATGTCAGTTCTCAATATGACATCCAATGTAATTATTCCTCATCACATAGTCCTGCTTCAGAAGCAAGGTTTGGACGTTCTAATGAAAGGTGAAGAGAAGGGATATAACCTACATACTCTCTTGAATGCCCTGTCTCAGGTATGTGTGCATTAAGGTCCTGCTTTTTGATTTGCAAGATTTCAATTGACAGAAGTTTAGTAAACCTGCAACCAACCAAACAAATGCAATGAAGGAGCATCTGCAGTTTCTTGACCCCAAAAAACAGCATTCTAGCAAAGCAAACAAAAACCGTTTATAGGATGCATCCCAGTTCAGTTATGCATCTGTAATTGCGGCTGTGTGAATAAATCCTGACCTGTTGGGAAAAATATGAAATGTTTCGGAATCGTTCTAAAGAAATGACATCCAAGTTCAGTTGACACTGGGATACATTGGGATTGGGAACTGCTTCTTTGACCTTTTTTAAAGGAACAACCTTGTGTTAACTATGCATAACTTAAATGAAACACAATCTTGAATGTATGTTTTGTTTGTGTTTATTTATGCTTTTTTTTTTTGTTCTTATCTCCAGCAAATCGATGAGATGCTGGCGGGCTCTCTGACTCAGGAAGATGAAGACGCTGTTCTGGCTGAGCTGGAGGCCATCACCCAGGTCAGTAAGACCCGTAGTTGTTCATTCACAACCGTCGGCACAATCACTGACAACACACAGGCGCACGCAAACCAAGGAGTCAATCCGGCTGGACACATGGCTGTGTGCTGCTAGTTAGCTTCGAGCTCTCCATCCTTTGAATGTTATTTGAATTAGACTTATTCTATTCTGTATTCAAATCTATACATTTATGGCAGATTATTCTACATGTATATCCATTCACATGTTTTCTTCATTGTCCTGCCGGTCCGCTATTGTAAAAAACAATACATTGAAAATGTTGTTTTTTATTTTCCATTTCCGTTTACTCATTTAACATACACTTTAATCCAATGTTGGACTAACAAGTAAAGATGAGAACAAAATGCAATCAACGCAAAGATTCTCTTTGTTCTACTAAATCGTTCTCTAATAATCTCTTGGTTCTATTCACTCGTTCTCTTGTCCCTCAGGGAGATGTGCTGCTTCCCGAGGTTCCGTCGGAGAACCTGCCGGAGCTTCCGGAGGAGTCCGAGGAGAAGCCAGGTAGGCCTCCCCTGGTGCCTCAACAGTCAAGTGTCCACTTTTAATTCATGTCGGGTCGTTGTCACTGTGTTGATGGTTATATTCTCACTTGTTTTTAGAGAGGGAGCGGGAACGATCCAAAAGGAAGCAGGAAAGAGAGATGCTCGCAGTCTGAAAGTGGAGTTCTCTGCGACGACTCCATTTAAAACAGTCGTACCTTCAAACACACATGCAAACACTTTCCAAAACAAAACCTTTTTAATTTTTTTACATCTAGCCGAAGCTGCTGTCATGCGTCTATGATCAAGATCAAAATGAACCTCCCAGCTGCTGTCTGGCCAATCCATCGCATCACAGTACAGGTCAGCTCTCTGATTGGTTCACTATCGAGCACAGAAATGCAGACCTCCTGTAGAGTGAGTGAAAGCTCTGAACGTTTTCAACAATTTGTGCCTAAGCCTTCTCTGTTTAAAAAAATAAAAAATAAGGGGGGGGGGGGGGGCACGGGGTGGCACCGAAATATGATTGCCCCCCCCCCGGTGCCCCGCCAACACCATTGGGCTATAGTACGGTCAATCTGACAATGCCCAATGCCATTGGATCAGAGCGCTGTCAATCGCTGCTTGATTTGCGATTAATTAATGATCTGATCCAATGACGTTGGGAATTTTACGCTGTTTTAATGTTGTATTGGAACAAAACAATGTTATTTTGGGGTGTGGTGGGAGAAATGAGGGCCCTGAGTTCTACAAGGTATTTGCTCTATTTGCATATCCCAAAATTCCCACTTCCCAATATATTTATATATATATATTAGTCTGATTTCCGACAGCCCCCCCCTGACTGGATCTTGGTCCCCCCCCCCTGTGCCACCTCAATAAAAATAATCCTGGAATCTTCCCTGGGTGAGGGGGACTCTTCTGGACTTTCTGTCCCAGCCTTGAAGACCTCTTCTACTTTTGTTTGAAGTATTAACCACTAGCAGTAATCCTTGTTATCCTATAGGCGTAACTACTCCCGTACATTAACTGTCACTGAGAGGTCGCTATATTGTGATTGCTCAACTCAGCCTGGCTACAGGGAAATTATGATTTGTGTGATATATTCTGCAGTTGACTGTGCAAAGCCTTCTGGGTTTTAGGGTCACTAACTGCGAGTATACCCCTGACTCCCAGCCTGCACAAGAGCATCAGTGTGTCTTCAGGTCAGAATAATTTTTTAAACGTTGCTTCAGTCTGATGGACCTTTACCGTTTGATGAAACTGGTTTTCTTTCAACATGATTCGAAAATGTACCATTTCCTTTGAATAATCAACAATAAACGGATATTTTATTTGACTTGTCCACTGCATAAAGAACTTGCTTTAATTAAGCAGTGCCAATCATTCACCACTAGGTGGCAGTCCAGCTTCATTTCAAAATTCCTGCAAGCTAGAAAGTTTATAAAAGTTTGAGCATATGCAAAATTAATAATCTTTGTTTGACAGCGAACCGCCTCTTCATGACACCTTAACCGTCAACGTTGACCTTTTCTTAAACCGTCCTATTACCATATATTAGAAACTATATGTATATGTGTAAACAATGTCTGATTGGGATAGATAGCATTCCTATCGGTACAGGAAACGCAGCTATTATGCGGGCACGTGCTGCAAATAATGAATTCAGGTTGTTTTCGTACAAGATTAGTGAAATCTGCCTTTCAGGGGAATTACCAAGTATGAAAAAAGATATAGGCCTACGCAAAAGCCTTAAGCTCAATATAGAAATGACTAGTGAGCTAACAAAAGCCAATCCCAGCCCAATACGACGATGGGCTTGCGTGGGAGTGGGCGGCGCAGCGTTGGCGCGCCATAGCCAATCGCAGCTTTATGAATCACTGGCACGGCAGCAGTCTGGTGAACTGGGGCCTACGTGGATGAAGTGGGACGCACGTTGCGGGGACACTAAAGCGAACGGAGGCGACGGGCATACAGGACGCTGTCATGTCGTCCAACCAAGCCGCACTCTATAGGCTTAGCGTCCCTTGACGGCCCTCCCCCCCCCAGTCCGTATAATCGACGACAGTAACGTTACATTGATAATCGTAACGGGTGTGCTGGGAAACAAAGTGTCGGAAAGCCGCAGAGAGATGTAACCACAATAGCCTTTTTTTTTTTATCGTTTTACTCATTTGTTTTAATTGCTCGCCAGTCCGATATCTACATCAACCATATCATGCAACATTCAGCCCAACGTCCAAATAATGTAGTATTTCACCACCCAAGAGCAACGGTTCTTCTTTGAAATATTTCTCCGTGGGCTCAGCTGTAGATCCCACTCACACCTCTGCATTCAGAAACACGATGACTAAAGTCCTTCAACCGACCATGAGGGTCTGTCATATCTGGGCTGAATACGCTGGATGTAGGAGTAGCATTTCCAACGGGTACGCTTGCGAGGCGCAGGGCTGCACATATTGTGAATGATTCGTCCTCGCGGAGAGCGAGGCGGTGAGGGGGCAGCGCGAGAGGGGAGGCGTGGCTCGTTTAAATGGCTCGCGCTATCCCAATGCTAGGAAGTCTGCCCCTGCGCGCGAGAACGCTAGCGTGCCACTGACTGCGTGGGCCAGCGTGGGCGCCGCTGTGTGTGTGTGTGTGTGTGTGTGTGTTGGAAGACTTTCCTATAAAAGCAGGGGATCCCGCTCTCACACGAGCGCGTCTCTCGCACATGCAAGGCTTTCCGCTCGCGACAGTCACTGGAAACTCTGTTCCCGCCGCAGTTTCTCTGCTGTTAAGGCAGCACTTTGCGAAAGGAGAGCTAGGCTGTAGTTGTTGGTGACGTTCCAACATGTCTCGGACGGACGAGGTACACCGCATCACGGAGAATGTCTACAAGGTAAGAAGCACCATTATTAATCACTCCAAGCTACAGATGAGTTGCGATCGACACCTGCTCAGTAAACGACAGCTGTTAGTGTATAGGGGTAGCCTGCTATAATGATGGTGGATCAAGCCATTTAAAGCATCTTTAATCCCATTCCAACGCCTTTTTCTGTCATTTTTTCTTTCATGCACGATAACATAATAACATATTGTCCCACACAGGTATTAGGGCTCTTCCCGTCTGACAGCTGGCCCCAGGCGCCGTGACATCTCACATTTCGTTAACATAGAAAACGCGACAGAGTATTATCACCAAACGGAACTGTCCTCAATACTTTTCTTTTCTTTTCTAAGACCGTTGTTTACCCGTTGTCACCCCTCAAAAGTGCAAACGTCCAACAATGGGACTAATGGATTATGTTTTGGTTTTAAATAAAGTTTCTGGTACCGTGTAAAGACGCAACGTCAGAAGGAAGACACTCTTGTTGACACTAGTGAAACAACAGGGTCATGGGTGGAGAATAGTTAGTCATCATTCCCGGTGAAGGTCTTTTCAACGTGTGTGTGTGTGTGTGTGTGTGTGTGTGTGTGTGTGTGTGTGCGCGCGCGCGCGTGCGTGCGTGCGCGTGAGGGAGTCTAAAGAATAAACTCTTGAGTCCTGCAGTTTGAGTGAATCATCCAAAGATCCACTGTGACTTGTTTGGAACAGAAACACTTCAGTCACAACTGGCACTGCAGAATAAATCATTTTTTCTTCTTCTAAACCCGCCGCTCGGTGTAAAGCTATTGTGCCAAACCAGTTTACACGGACCCATGTATTGTTGTAGTACCCCCGGAATCCCCGCCTACATCACACAAGCGACTGTGATGTAGGTTGGCCTACTGGTTATGCTCCTTGGATCCTCAAAACCAGTCCAGAGACCCACAATGATCAAGAGAGGGAGGAGTGGAGAGTAGGCGGACAGATCACGACATCGTGGGAAGTGTGTTTGTGGAGGGAGGGAGGGAGGGAGGGAGGGAGGGAGGGAGGGAGGGAGGGAGGTTATCTATACACATGAAGGTGGAGGTCCTTCCTCTATATGCCGCTCTGTCGAGATTAACGTTGATTGATTGAAGGCCTTTGTAAAATCAACAGTTAGTTATTGGGGAAGCAACTGATTACTGGGTCTGTGAACCGCTGGCCGCTGGCCATGAGATGCTGGCTTGCTTCTTCTACCGACTGCATTAGATGCTCTCTTGCATGGTGCTTATATATATATGTGTGTGTGTGTGTGTGTGTGTGTGTGGGGGGGGGGGGGGTTACCTAAGTACTGTGTAATGAGCAATGTCACAACATGTATCCGCGTGTACTTGATATGTAATAACGTTTCATCACAGCATTTAATGAAAGTGTAGTTAGGGTTGTGCACGGCGGAACAAGTGAGTTCCCCACCTCATGGTTTAGGTAGGGTTAGGTTCAATACCGCATTACATATGAAGCACACGTAGTTGCATTTATTAGGACTAGTGTAATCACACCGCAACACGGACCCTGGGATGTAAAGGGCTTTCTTCTACAAAAGAATATGTTGTACAATGATGTCTCTGCCAAGATGAATGCAACGGCTCAGGTCCTGGGTCGCTGCGTGGGCGGTCACCTCCCGTGTAGAAGCTGCTGAGTAATGTAGCGGCTCTCGCTGGGCCCGATGACACGCTGAACGTGTGTCATGGGACTCGCAGAGGAAGATGCGGGTGTCATCCCGAATCCACTTGGTGTCATCCCGAACCCACTCCGTGTCTGTGGTGGGCTGTGTGTCACAAGGCACGACGCATGTGCGCACGTGTTTCGGGGTGTGCGTTCGTTGTCACAGAACTTCCCCCTGCGGCAGATGGTAGATTTCCCTATGGAAACGAAGCGGGAGGCAGTCCACCACTATGCTAGTATGGCGGGACTGTCTTCCCTTAGGTTGTTGCGGTAGCTTAAACACACAACTGCTCGTGTGGGACTCTTGTTTGTTTGAGCAAAGTGAATCGCATTTTTCAGTATTTGGTTTTTGTCATCTATCTTTAAAAAAGAAAACGGTTTAATACGGAAGCATTCATTTATTTTGGTTAGTATTTGTGTGTGCGTGTGTGCGCGCATGTGTGTAGCTCCTCGGGGAACTGCGTCCCATGGTGATGCATCACATAAGTCCCACTATAAGTGTTATCATCACATTCCCATTTCCAATCTCCGCGGGCTAGGAGGAGCTAATCAAATACCATCATCAAGATAATACAGCTTGAAGATTGCAATTTATCCACAGCAATGCACATCAAACGACCCAAATGGTATTGGAAGATGAAACCAGATTCTGTATTGATTTGTGTGCACCGTCTAAGAAATCTTCCCAAAGGCCACATTACTATAATTTCTTTGCCCTGAAAAATCGAAAACGGGAGATTTGACCACAAAGCCGTGCTAGCAGTAACGATCTCTGGAATGGAGATCATTGCTAACCCCCACAGAGTTGCCATCTTCCTTGGCTTTGCAGCCTTCAATGCATTACATGTGGAAGGCCGCTAGGGACGTCTGCAGCCGGGTTGCTTCGGTTCAGTGGCTGGAGAGACAAAAGCAGGAGAGAGAGAAAAAAAAAGCGACTGGCACGTTTTTTTCAAGGCCCGGATTAATGGTCTTGTTTTCTGTCTCTCCTCCTGGCTTCTGGCCGCAACATGCGTGCATGATTAACTGTCTCTGGCACCAAGGCTCAGCTCATAGAGGCACATGAGTAACCTGAACGATCTGTCCCTGCCGTGTGGTATTTCTATTCTTCTTCTCTGTTTTTTTTAAAGATGGCGGGGGTGGGGTGGGGGGGGGGGGGGGGGGGGGGGGAGCAGTGTAAGGGCATCCAGGGTGAATCTCTGATGTCTCATGGATTGCCAAGCTGTCGACGTTGTGTGTGACTTGTGTTTCAAGTGTGAGGGATTGTTACATCACACAATCTCTCTCTGTCTGTCTGTGTGTGTATATGTGTGTGTGTGTGTGTGTGTGTGTGTGTGTGTGTGTGTGTGTTTGATTGGTCTCCCAGTCCTCTTCATCTCTGTTGGCTCTGAGCGAGATGGATGGCACTGCTCTGTGTTCAGGATGCAGGGGGCTCTGATCCTCACCCTGATCGTCAGGCTCCGTTCACATGCCTCTCTACTGCGTACCCCATCTGGAATTTAGACTTTGTTCATCTCTGGGATTTTTGGCGTTGTTTTGTATTTTGTTTGATCCTTTATGTAGGCCAATTCCATATTTCCTGGGCAGACATGCAGACTCCATTGACATTGTTTGAAAAGCATGTAGCGTGGCATCTCAACCAAAGCCCCAACCGACATTCTAGGAAGCCAGGAACAACAGAGTTTCAGTAAATGCATAACAGCCCTGCCGGGCCAGACATGCAATGCTGTGGTGGCAGTACCAATTTTTGACACAAGCATAACGTGCTTTGGTCATGCTAGTGTGTGTGTGCTAACTCAGATAAGTCGGGGTGTTTTTTGTAGCGACCACTGTGGTGGGTTCATCTGAGAAGCAGGAGCTTGGCAGCCAATGAGAGAAGAGATTGATGTAGAGAGGAGAGTTTCACTGTGCGGTCCCAACTCTTGTAAGAAGGAATGTTCAGGCAAATACACGCGCACGCGCGAACACGCTGACAAACCTCCGAGGCGGGACGTGGCTGGGCACTGCTGCCGTTATTACAGCTTGTGGTGTGTGTTTCATTAGTGACTGGTCCCTCCACGGGTAGCGCTGGAGTGACATTTAATTTGGAAAGCGCGGTGGAGTGGCGATGTTACACTTGCGGGGACAGAAGGGGATCCTCCGGTAGATATGAGAGGCGTTGTCTCTTTACCTCTGGAGCCAGCCGCGACTCTCTCGGTCTCCAGCTGAACCGCATATTCCATTTCCTCTCCCGTCCACGTTAGGCCGAGAGAGGGTGCTGCAGTGTTGCGTTACCCTGGTCTACCGCAACATCATTTCGGTTCTCTTGCTCCCTATGAGCAGTGTGCGCCAGTGAAGAGTACCCCGGAGCGAAAACAATAAGTCATGACAAGAAGGACAACAAGAAAGACAAGGCATTTGACGAAGAATTGGAGGTTTACGCCACATTCACTCCTCTGCATTTGTGGGCCTGTGAATGTAGGATGACCCCACCCACGGGTGTCTGCAGACGTACCTGCACATAAGTGGCTGCATATCTCGAACCAAAGTTGAAGTCGCGGTGACCGTGCTGCAGAAGCGTGTCTCAACCACGTTTGCGTTAACGTCTTTGTGTATCCGTGTAAAAAAAAAAGTATTTTCCAGAACCAAACTGAGTGCTGTGTGTTCGTACAAATGTGAACAAATAGCCCCGCGTTGCAATCCTGATGTAAAGGGCAGGTAGCAATGCTTCGAAGAGATCCGATGGCGAATGCAAACAAAGGGGCAACGGAACAGTTTGAACGTCTACTCTGACGCCTCGTTCGCGCACAGATGAAGCCCTGTGGTCATGATGCCTTCTCGGTGGTTAAATGATATGCGACCTGATCGTGAACACCTTTTGTCAACTTCATGAGTATTGCATTTACATCTTTGCAGAAGCATGTTTGAAGCCCAAAACCCTTCTCTCATCTCATTGTTTATTTTCTCCTCCCCCATCAAAGCGTTGCACAAAAATGTGAGTGAGACCGTATGTCCAAGTGTGTAAAAGTGTATATTCTGGGGAGACAGGCAAGGGGTGTGTGTGTGTGTGTGTGTGGATTCTGATGCGTCATTGGGACGTGATGATCATTGCCGTCTCTGCTCACACACACAGCAGAAGAGAGTCCCTCCCCTACTCTCTTTCACCAACCAGGAGGAACGTGAGGGGAATGATGAGAAGCTCATCGGCTGCAAAGGGGAAATACCAGTACTTCCGTATATGGCTGTGGAAGCGCGCGCGCGCACACACACACACACACACACACACACACACAAATTCTCTTACTCTCCAACCTCATCCGTTGATTTCAGAGTAAGAGCGTGCTACCTCGGCTGCCTGGCTGGCTGGCTAGCGAGATGCGTTGGCTTTTATTTACTTGCCTGCGTGCGGATATGAGCTCATCGGCAGAGGGGAAAAGACCGCAACACACAGGACTGAGCAAAGAAATTGAATCTTCGGCATGGAAGCAATTGAGCATTAGCTCAAACATTGTCACACTGTGACAATGGACATGGACAGTCTTTTGGAGAGGGAGCGAAAAGGAGAAAAGCATGTGAAGGGTTACATGAGAAGCATAAGGATCCTTTAATGTATTTATTAGAATTGGTCCCTCTGAAAGCAATGCATAATTGGGTGTCGATCTGTAGAAACATGGATTACACATTCATTCATTGATATTCTGAGCTAAATGTAGTGTTTTATTCTGAAAGAACACATTTGCCATTTAGAGTACGGTAACCACATTTTAGCTCTCCATATATTCATGACCATCAAGACTATTCCACAGATTTAATGTATGTTGTTCCAGTAATAAAGTCGCAGAGTGTGCCGCCAGCTGAGGGCTGTAACTCTGTGAATTTAGATTCACAGCGATGTTTAACTTCCCCTTCAACGGGAGCGATGAGTAACTGACTTATTATGCAGTAAAAGCTGTAATATGTCTCCATCACAGAGCACAGCCACCTGAACTCGGTTGTCTAAATAAACCTTATGGCTTTGCTTTTGAGTCTCCATGATCTGAGTACCATGTGCCCAAGAAATTCATTCAACAAGAGGTGCCGGCGACACACACACACGCACACACATTAGCGTACCCGCAGAGTCAATGTTACCAGCAGGGGTCACCTTGAAGATAAATGCAGGAAATGCCAAAATGCTTTGCCTTTCATTGTCGTTCCTTGCAGTCGCCATAGAGACCGACCAGGTGTGTGCGTGTGTGCACGCTTATTAGTGTGGTTGTAGACACCCTAATCTCCCTAACCTTCACTTGTGCACACATCCCAACGGCACAAGATCAAGCAGTAAACTTTACCCGGTGGAGTCGGGTTATTAAGTCTGTAAACGTATCTGTCGACTGGGAGTCAAAGCACTGTTGACCGGGTCAGGTGGGAAAGCTGTTGTGTATTATAATTATGAGAGAGAAAGGGAGCATGAGAAATACTGCAGGGGAGGTAAGGCAAGAGCAGAGGCCCCTCTCTGGGCAGTGGGAGGGTAAGGCAGTAAGGCAGAGGGGAAGTCAACCCTGCCTGACCTGAGAGACTGTCCTCGGTTCTCTGGGGGCCAGGGCAACACACACATAAGACCACAGTTTAAAGCAAAAAGGGCCTTGTAACTGAAGAGGCCAGTCTGCATGTTCCACCAATCTCTCTCTCTCTCTCTCTCTCTCTCTCTCTCTCTCTCTCTCTCTCTCTCTCTCTCTCTCTTTCTCTCTCTCTACCCTATAGCGGAGTATAATGCACACCGTGGCTGTTGTTGGACAGAGGTGACATTGATATTGTTAACTTGAATGTTGCACTTTGCCCGCCAAAAGTGTAGCTGTCACTTAGGGGTTTCTGTTTTGGGCCATTGGCGGCCCGTCTGTTTTGTGCCTGCCTAGCAGGACGGTCGGGGCCAAGGCTAGCTCAGTTAATGGGGTTTGGCAGGGAGAGGGGCCCCCAGCTCAGCAGGTTCTAATGGAGCCGCATGGCCCAACCTGGCGTTAGCAACGATTTGCTGCGCTCCATGCAACGGACCTGCTGGTCGGCTCTTCTCTGAGTCACCCCGCACACTTAGTTTGCTCTACTTATCCACACACACACACACACACACACACACACACACACACACACACACACACACACACACACACACACACACACACACACTGCCTCCCACAATCTTTGTCGGCAGTGCCAGCTAGGTCACAATGTTCTCCATTGCCACTTGTTTTCGTTCCACGTCTGCCTTCATTTCAGTTGTCTCCGGTGTTCAGAACGTCCAGTCTGACTGTCAAAAGTCGTGCAAACAAACATTATGCAGCGGGAAAAACTTTCTGCATTCATGATGCATGATCCTCCTTGTTCACGTCTCATGGCTAACGGTTCGTGTAACCTCTGGCTTCATACGTCCACATCGGTCGCCCAGCAGCCAGGTCCCGTGATGTCCAAGCGCTGCCATGTTTGCGTGATGGATCTGTTTGTTTTCCCCGTCGAGGCCCCTCCCCGCCACACACTCAAATCACCCTGTACCCCCGCCATCTGTTACCGTTAGGTTGAGGACTACAGGTGAAAATCCTCCTGCCTGCTATATTTCCCGATAGTGTTCCGAGATCCATATTTAACCCAGGCAATTCCCCGTGGCCGGAAACAAGTTAAGCCGAGCTCAAATCTCGGACGACCGCAGCGCCAAGGCTTAGTTGTTCTGAAGAGAGAGGGCGTCACCTCTGTGGCTGTGACTCAAAACTAGAAATACTTTATTCTGTATTTATATGTATAAAATAGCTGCGCCACTCCTCTGCATCATATATCACACGTCTATTGTCGTCGTAGTAACACAAGGACTACAGACATTGGAGATGGAACCCAGCACTGTCTTTTGTGTGAGTGCATACTGAATTATTTCGCACATACAAATAAAAACAAAATCTTGATTTACGGTAACATTTCAGTTGAGAAACAGCACGGGAAGTTTGCCCACTCTGCTGTAATTATTGCTTGTTTGCCGTCTTACTTGGAAGCTCAGGGGCCTCTTTTAAAGTAATTACCGTATTCACTACGCCCTCGTTGCAGATTAGCTGGGATGTAAACCGGCCTGAATGGAAGGAAAATAAACATGATGTGGTGATCAACTTTTACCAGTTGCATGGTAACGGCACCCGCATTTTAGTTGTTCACATGGAAACCCCAAATATACGCGTTGACCCCATATCTTGCCATGATCACTTATTTTTTTTTTTATAGCTATATTGAATTGTGCACATGAGGACATACACACTACGGCCGTGAATACAGAGCTACGCACACGGGCACATGCATGCAGGAGTATTAAGCCATTAAACAAATGCCAACATGCTGTTCTTTAGAAACATCACTGTATGTATGTGAGTATGCACGCTACACCTTGGCCTCTTAAGTGAATATCCTCCATCCTTGTGAAACTGAACCTGGAGCAGGCACTGCTTCCCTTTTTGCTTCAGTTTGAGACGATAAATATTTCAAATGCCGTCCATACTGACCGAGAGCGTGGAGACAGGCGGTACGCCGTGTTCCCCGCCTGCTCTCGGAGCGCCGGGTGAGTTCTCGTATGTGCGGTTCTGCGCGTGTCACGACTGCGTCTCCGGGGAACACACCGCACCGAGGGATGTTCCGGTGTTCTGCATCACAAGCACATTCACAGCTCCCAGTCTATGATGTGCACGTTACATAACCACCATAACGTAGGAATTAACTCTGAATATAGGTTTTTATTTTTTATTTGTATGGGTCAAGTCCATGGCAACTTCTAGAAACTGCAATGCCAGTGTTTTTGGCTGCTTGGTTATAGGCATCTGCTGACATAGACGACATCGAGGGTGAACCCAGGCTTTTAATGGGCAAACCATCGTCTGTGTCGTTTATTACAGGCGCTGCGACCCGATGAGTTTGGGTTTGTGCTGAGAATTAGAATACACTGGTTTTGTTAAGAGTGTAATTATGTATTTAGACAGAGTTTGGCCCTTTAATTGGGTGAGGTTCTTGCTGGATGAAAACAAAGTGCACGGTGTGCAGTGTAGGCTAATCCCTCTTATTTCTTATGCACCAACGCTGCCTTTCATTCATAGGAATTCTAATCACGCCGAGCCCCGGTTTCTCAACGAGACCAGTTAGCCGGTTGGCTGTGGATTAGTATAGCAGCGCTAATGTTTATGATCCTTCTTAATTAATTCCTTGATGTGCGTGATCAACGTGTTGAGATGGAGGGAAACGATTTGAAAGGTGCACAGTCATCGTGCACATGGGAATGGAGTAGTTTACCAAAGGCCGATATCCTTTTCATTCTTTATGGATCAACTATTACCTTAAGTGGTCTGCTAGACTCCTATGCATATTAACCAGGCTATCGAGAAATTGTGTCCATTTGGTGTCTGTATTTCGTTTAAGGAAATTCCTTTACCAGCATAGAAAGACCCCCGGAGTAAAACCCACCGATTGAACAGATTTTTGCAGAATTGTTTTTCCATACATGGGCCGTGTGTGCTTCGTATATTTGCGTGTTTTTGTCTTCCTACACACACGCCTCCTCTGGTGCTGGCCCTGACAGCTGCGTGTCAGCCACTGCACTGAAGGAATCTGGTGGATGGAGCCGACCTGTGGGACGTGTGGGACCTGTGTCAGCCAATTGCAACGTTTCACTAAACTCATTACTTCCAAATGATGCCTCATGGTAGATCCTCACCTTGACATTGAGCTCACATACAGTTTTTGCCAAAATTGCGTGCGGTACTAAAATGACCATTTGTTAAACTTTATACATAAACCAAATTAAACATACATTTTGAATATCATACACCATATAATAACCATTTGTAATGTAATTCCAAAAATTGTCTTTGTCACATACCAAAATGGGTGTAACTGTCAGCTAATGACAGCTGGTCTGTTAGCCAATAGAACACTTGGGACACCACTATCAAGCTTGAATGCTAAGCTGTAAGAGTTGTCAGTGAGCATTTTGTTACCAACTGTCACTTTACGAGCTGTTTATGATGACACTTGCCCCTTCTGCCTTCTTTCAGTCAGACGTACTCAGACTGCATCTCATCAGAGACATCACAATGATACTTAGCTTTGACCCCCCCCCCCCCCCCCCCCCCCCCCCCCCCCCCCCCACCATGACCTTTAAGCCATTCAGATCAGCAACATAATGGTTGAAACCATGGACACAGCGTCATCCCTATACACTGCAGGTGAAAAGCAAAGCAACGTGCGTTGTTTGTGTTTTCTCAACATTGAGGGGGATATTTCCCACCACCACTCTGCTACCCTCCCTATAAACCGATGCCCATGTGCTCACGCACGCACGCACTCACGCACGCACGCACGCACACACGCACACACACACACACACACACAAATACATTACAACCTCCCCTCGTCCCCCCCGCCCCCCAACTCCCGCTAGGATCATTACATGTGCGAGCCTCTTCATAGATGAGATAGGGGCGGTGTCTCTATTCTATATTTATCTCTCCCTCAACCCCCCGTTCCCTTCCCTTTCTTCCTGTCAGGGAATGTTGTCACCAGTGCGGAAAGGCTTGGAAAGCGTTTGTGGGAGTCATTGCATAACAGCAGCCAGCTAGTTTTGTGGGAAGACAAAAGCCTCGTCGAAATGTCCTATGAATAGTGGATGTTTGTCCTCCCGTGGCCGTATTACACGCCCATGCACCACTTGAACTTGACACCGCGTGTGTGTTCTGCGTGCGTGTCTGCGTGTGTGTGTGTGTGTGTGTGTTTGTCAGCTTGAGCGCTCAAACACCGCGGCGGCGGCGGCGGTATCCCAAAGGAGCTCTCATGGGATCTTTTTTGTTGTGATCACAGAGAGATGCCCTTCAAACGCTACTCATCCCCCCCCCCCCCCCCCCCCCCCCCCCCCCACATGCGGAGTGGAGAGTTCATTCGGTGAAATGTTCTACTGTTTGGGTTTGTTCACACCGCCCGCGCCCACAGATGTTCACCTCTCATCCACTTTCTTTGGGGGGAATGGCACTTTCTTTGGCGCCATCGTGGTGTTCAAGGTGCCCGTTGTGGCGACAGAAGGGCGGCGCCGCGGCGTACCTTCCTGTGGCGCAGGTAGGAGTTTGCCACTTTCTGCGTCGCAGACACGTCCCCCTCACACCATACCAGAAGCTGTCCCCTCTGTTTATTTTTAGCTGCCCTCTCTCACTCCTCATGTCCTCATGTCCTCATGTCCTGCTTGCGCTCCTAGCAAACCCCCCTTTTATTTCTTCTTTGTCACTGTGCCTCATTATGCTTTCACTTCTAATCTCTCTCTCTCCTTTCTCTCCTTTCTCTCCTTTCTCTCCTCTCTCTCCTTTCTCTCCTCTCTCTCCCCATCTCCCTTTAGATCTTGCTTTTTTCAGGGAAACGTTTTCAAGTAGTCAACCCGCTGTGCCATTTATCTTGCAGTGGTGCAGTCACGTTGTTTTTGCTTTTTAAATGCAGGAAGTGCAAGGAAACATAGCTTGGTTTAAATTGGTATGAAAATGTTGAAAGGGCAGATTGTGCGGTGAACGAGAGTGACTCACTGCTGGCCATGGCTCAGCGATGGAGGAGGAGGTGGAGGTGATGGAGGTGTAGGTGTGGAGGAGGTGGGCGTGCAGAATCTATGATCCACTTCTATGGAACTTTGTGTTAGGGTTTGTTCGTCTTCTCCTTGCGAGCGGGCTGTCGGCTGGTCC
>JACYXH010000382.1:480000-485000 GCA_026745465.1 Lota lota | reverse complement strand
AGTTCTCTGCAGCGCATAAAGGAAGCCGTCATTTGATATGTATAGGTTAAAAATAGCCCTGCGACACTTCAAGCTGGGCGAAATGATTGATTGATCAATGGCCAGGTGATCTATGCCCACCCAATCTCTCCATGGAGATGCTGCACCTGGTCTGAAGAGATGCTATACATCACGACTAGGCAGCTGACAGGCATATCTTGGCACCTGCTCTCTCCTCTCCACATTCGGGTAAAAAGTGTCGCTTTCTCCTGTTGGACGGACCCTTCATTTTGTCGAGGTCCAGAAGACCAGTGCTGAATTTGGATATATTTTACTATCCAAACATACCTTAAATCTTCTGGGTGGTGACATCTCATAATTAAAACTTGACACCGGAGCCTGGAACTTCTGGAAGGAACCCAGAGGAAGGGTTTTAATTTGCGCAGTGAGTGAGCGACAGCCTCGGGGCCGGATTGATGGGCAAATCTCTGCCAGTCAAACAGTCCACACCGACAGATAATGGAAAGGTGGCGAGACTTCAGGTGTGGCGCACGAAAGAGAGGGAGGCGGTGAGAAAGTGGGGATTTGACAGTGACTAGAAGTCGAATGATGGAGAGTGGGGATATTATTAATCTGCAGCTTAGCTTGTTAGGAAGAGTTGTGTGCACTTAGGTTGTGGCCCCTTTTTTTGCATTGACCTTTTGTATAGTCTTTACCTGTACATGAAGACCCCACCTCCACCCCTAGACGATTACTTTTTGTAAGGTATGCTAGCTATGATCAGAATGCTACAGGGTATTCTTTCTAGGATGAACAATAAGCTATACTAGACACACACACACACACACACACACACACACACACACACACACACACACACACACACACACACACACATACACACACAGCCTCAGAGGCTTCCCCTCAAAGCCCCGTCTTCCACTTCCTCTATCCAGCTCTCCAGCCCCTGTATCCCACCATGGGTTTAACCCAGACCCAAGATCAGCTGCTGCCAATAGAGTGTCTCTCAATCGTCTCCCTTCTAGTTTGTGACCCAGCTTTACTGTGTGGATTCAGGCTTTAAAAATGAAATCATCAGATGACGCAGTCAGTCCGCAAGGGACTCATTTTTCTAAGGGAGAGCGGAGGATTTTGCAGAGGGCCGTTTCATACCGCACGTTGTTTACAGGAAAGAGCGCCCAGGACCCGGGCAGGACTTCTGGAGATGGGTGCTTCCACAACAGCAGGCTGGCACCCACTCCCTCGCTTTGAAGACATTTGGGGACAAGGATTCGTGGTGCCCTACTCTATATGAGAATGAAATGGCGTGGCTTCTTTTGTGTTTTTACCTCTCTCTCTCTCTCTCTCGCAAAAATGTAAAGATGCATGGACCAATCAGCACTAGGGGGAGGTGTGATAGGAGGATGGAGGGAGGATCAGTTCATGCAACATGCTGCCACAATCTACCGAATTAGGACAACAATGGAAAGTGTAGCAATCGAAAAAAGACTGAATAACGATGTTTAAAGATGAACCGAAATCTGCACGGAATGCTTTTCTTAGATAAGAATATGTTTAACCTTTAGCTCAAAACGTATTCGACAAGAGCGAAGACACCTTAAGGCCATATTTGGAAATCGATGGCTGCCCAGCCAAGTCCAGACTGAGATTCATTGCAAAACGCTAACATGAATATCATGATGGTCTCGCGACGTTAGCTGCTGTGTGGCAGTTGACTTGACCTCCCTCACCCCAGGGCAGTGGACTCAATAACCCCTCCCCTCCCCTCCCCTCCCCTCCCCTCCCTCCCTCCCCTCCCTCCCCTCCCCTCCCCTCCCCTCCCCTCCCTCCCCTCCCCTCCCCTCCCCTCCCTCCCTCCATATGCGCCTCCTTACAGAGCAGGCATGGCTCGGCGACATATTGACATCTTTCCGCTGACCTCCTAGCTCAGCTGTGCTGAGCAGGGTCTTCTTCGTTGCCACTTGTGATCTCCAGTGTGTGCTACCGCAACGCCAGTTAACAGTCTCCGGGGGTAGACGTTTTGGGATGAAGAATTTGAAAAGGCACTTTTCCAAACATGTAATGGAAACAGATATCCCTTTTTCGGAAGTCACTCCCTCTCTTCTCTCCTCTAAACCCATGTAACGGAAAGACCCGCCCTCGCTCTCTCTCCTCTAAGCCCATGTAACTGAAAGTCCCGCCCTCTCTCTCTCCTTTAAACCCATGTCACTGAAAGTCCCGCCCTCTCTCTCCACTCTTAACACATGTAACAATAAGTCCCGCCCTCTCTCTCTCCTCTAAACCCATGTCACTGAAAGTCCCGCCCTCTCTCTACACTCTTAACACATGTAACAATAAGTACCGCCCTCTCTCTCTCCTCTAAAGCCATGTCACTGAAAGTCCCGCCCTCTCTCTACACTCTTAACACATGTAACAATAAGTCCCGCCCTGTCTCTCTCTCCTCTAAACCCATGTCACTGAAAGTCCCGCCCTCTCTTTCGCCAATAACGCACATTTGGAGCATTCCCTTTAGCACCTCAGAAAACGAGGTGGAGGCCCAGCAGATTATTATTATATGCCCAATATGTTAGTATAAGGATCACATAATAAAAAGTTAGTGTGATGACTCCTGCTTCCACACACACACACACACACACACGCACACACAGCACACGCGCGCATGCAGCACACACTCCCTTTAAATTGCTTTATTTTATTGCTTTCCCTTATTCGTCCAGAACGTCCGTTGTCCAATAAGCAAGCTCTGTTGCTTCCTCTCAGACTCTGTCGCTCGCCCTTGGCTTGTCTCTGGTCCTCTTTCTGTTCCCCATTCCTTCTCAGTCTCCACCCCTAGTTCTTAGACGCTACTCCCCCCCCCCCCCCCCCTTCCCCCTTCCCCCTTCCCTTTCTCCCCCATTACTCTGCCCTTTCTGGGGGTGAGCGGGGAGATGGGGGACTGGGGAAGGCGCAGAGTGGGAGGCAGCCTGGACAGACGATGGTAGACATCTTCTCCGCTGCACCAGGCCCTCCACCGCCCTTGATCTGATGCCCCAATGCCTTCATGTTTCCAGGTGTGACATTTGCTGCAAAGGGCTACTTCGACGCTCTGGTGCGGATGGGCGAGATGGCGAGCGAGAGTCAAGGCTCTAAGGATATTGGTGAGTCCCAGTAGTGGCCGTAGTTGCCCCTAGTGGGTTGGAGGGGGATTACACAAGTAGCCTAGTTTAGCTTAACATGGTCTATAGTTGGCCCGTGTATGTGTGTGTGTGTGTGTGTGTGTGTGTGTGTGTGTGTGTGTGTGTGTGTGTGTGTGTGTGAGTGAACTCAGCTGATGACCAACCTGTAACGGGATGCAGAGGCAAAACAAAAAAGAATTCCCCTAAACTGGTAATTTAGCAGGCAGGTTACATTCATAGTAACACTCACACAATCAACACCTTGATTCACTTCCTTGCACAGCTTATCCAATGCTATTTCACCATCATCTGTCTCTCACAATTCAAATTTGTCGTGTCTGCTTCTGACTTATATCACCGTTTATCAAGTCTTTTTTTTCCTATCGTACCAAATAATCAAATAATCAAGAGCTAATATTTGATTCACTATTTATGTCATCCATTTGCTAGCATTCGAACGCAACCGCACATGGGAAAGAACTGTGCATCATAGTCCAGTGAATGCCCCTCACCGTATTGATAACAACAGAACGAAATAAGAGCGAAATAACGGGATTCAGGAAAGTTATTTCCCGCTTTTCTACACGCGCTTACTTACTTGCTCCTGTACTACTCTGCATACGTTAGCAGACTACTCGGGTTCAGGATGGCTCAGCCCTGGCTCTGCTATCATCTGGATCCTATCATCCCAGAGCTGGTGCTGATAAGCTTCGGCCACCTACACTTATAAGAGCGGTCCGTCGTATGCAAAGAACGTTTGCAATCAGGCCACGCTCACTAAGTCATTAAAGGACTCCAGTGGTTACATGACCGGAGGGACGGCGTGATGACAGCGCGTTAGTACTGCAGCCGATGCCTTCTCATCATTCGCTCTTTAGCGAATGAGATGACAGATTTGTCTGAAGATGACAGGCGTGTGTTGAAACTGGATGGGGAGGGAGGGGGGGGGGGGGGGGGGGGGGGGGGGGTGCGGGCGGTGGGATGTACTACTAGAGGCGAGAGACGACCACATAAAGTGTGTGTTGGTTTGTGTTCTTCAAGTCCCGTTTTATAAATCGTTCTCCATTTTGCTCGTTTTTTTGGTTTTTTGGGTTTTCCAAATGTCCTTCTCTTCTGCACGGGAGCGCCATCCACCCACCCCGACGTCCCCCTCCTGTTCTGGGTTTGGTGAAAACACATTAGCTGTGTTTTCACCTCCACCACGCGTGGCCGGTGATGATTCATACCATGGAACTCACCCCGTGGTTGCAGAGTGACTCACTCACGGAGCAAGGTTAATGGCGGCCGTCCAGCATCGCCGCTCTACTCGGCAGTGTGAATATCACGCGACGGCCCACGTCCTTATCTCACTTACAATCAGTTCTCCACCCCCCCCCCCCCCCCCCCCCACCCCCCCCCCCCCCCCCCCCACCCCCCCTTTCCCTAAGCGACACTAAAGATGGCATCAATGCACCGTTTCGTTGACCCCACCCCGTGGCTCCATCATCCATCAGCCGGGCTGCTCTGTTTTCATTTCGTTCCCCTCTCTGTTGTGCTTCTCGGTGGGGCACGCGACAGGTACACGCTCTGTACGGATAACGGTGGACCACCCGGAGCAGTAAGCGCTGGCGTTTCGTCGTGCTCGTCGGCATCAAGCGTCATACTGGGAATAGAAAATGTCAGCGTCCCCCCTGCCCCCCCCCCCCCTCCCCCGTTTCCCCCCCCCCCCCCCCCCCGTCCCCCGATGGAGCGTGCACGGGCTGCTTTTGGTTTTTCTCCGCGGTAATGTTGACATTTTGTCCTCATCGCTTATTTTTCCGCTATTTTATTTGCTATAGCTAAAAGGGCAACCGTGGCGCGTGTTGT
>JACYXH010000382.1:465000-475000 GCA_026745465.1 Lota lota | reverse complement strand
GATCGAGATGGAAGTGAATGGAGAGAGAGTTGAGTGAGGACAAAGTCCGAGGGTGGGCCATGCAGCGCAGGCGTTTCCTCGGACTCGCCGGCCGCCTTCGCAATCAGAGCCCAGACGGCCAGCGGCGCCCCACATCCCACATCATATATATATATATATATGTATATATATATATATATATATATATATATGTATATATATATATATATACATATATTATATATACATATATGTATATATATGTATATATATACATAGATATACATATATATAAATAGATGTATATATATATATATATATATATATATATATATATATATATATATATATATATACATATATATATATATGGTCGTCAGATGCGACTGCAGTGAACCTAGTGTGAGGATGACTGAAGTGTTAATGAGAAGCGGTTGGACTTCCTAGCATTCGTCCTTGAGTTGTCGCACTGTCCTTGGTGTTGAGATCCTTCCAAACAGGGACTTAATGATGCTGATAATGCCGTGAAGCCCCGGCCCTGGATCAGGGACGACGGGCAAAATTAAACTGGACTGGCTCACCTCAGGTGACCCAAACTCACTCGCTCGCTCGCTCACCCAAATGGACACCCTGTCTTTACGAAGGGCTTGACAGGCGAGAGATGGTTCGAAAATGCAAATCATCATAATTGCTATGTTGTGGTCCTCAGCAGTTCTCTGACAGTTTTCTTTTTAAAAGGCTGTCTTTTAAATAAAAGCCATGCCTTTCCGCTCCCCCACCCCCCCTCTCTCCCTCTGCCCCTCTCTCTCATTCTCTCCCGTGTCCAGCCAGGGTCTACGATAATCAATCTGTTTTGCCCCCCCCCCTAATGGTTATGTAGCACTGGTCAGTTCCATCGATCTTCCCTTATGTAGCTTCAATTCATTCTCCTAGGGATTAATTTTTCTTCCTTTCAACCCGATGTGTGACTAAAGACGTCAAAATTAGGAGTAAACTGAGTTGCATTTCTGTCTCTGGATGTATGGGGAATGTCCCTTTTTGGGTTTATTTGTTGGTGACCGCTAACATCAGGTGAGTTGGAGAGAAACGCGTTTCCACCTCCTTCCAAAGTCCTTGAAGAAATCGAACAACAATGCAGCGTTTTGTGGACTTGAAAACGCAGTGACTTTGAGGAGAACAAATCCCCCCTCTTGTACCTTGAGCTGACTGTCCCCTGAGCTTTCTGTAGGGGACTGGAGCTGCCAAAGCCATCCCATAATACAGTAAAATGTGTAAAGAACGCTTTGTTAGCGCTTTTCATCGGGTAAGGTTAAGTCTTTTCAGAGGACAAAAAGAAAAGAAAAGACAAGAACATTGTTTTTCAATGCCGTTCAATCAGAATAATTCCCCAAATTATTTTCAATCTGCCATATTTTGTTCAAACGTGTTCTTGTAAGTTACTTACCTTCAGCAATATTAACCTGTTTTTAATCTCTGATTAAGCTTATTGGTGGACCTTGTCCTGATTAGGCAACTATGTTGTTGATCATTGTTTCAGAGTTAAACTCTCCAGTTCCCCCGGCGCCTTCACACTTATTTTCCCTCGCTGACATGCACAGCGTGTACTAATTCATACTCACGAGGTGGGCACTTGTTTTAAAGAAAAAAAATTCCTAATGAGTCCCGGGGAAAAAAAAGTCTACAATCTTGCCACAAAATGGCAGCTAATTAACAAACAAGACACCGCTTAGGTGGGTTGCTGACGCGGCAGCTCTGCGTACATCAAACCACGCGGACCAGACACAGGGCCCAGCTTCCACAACAATAAAACAATATGCTTCCCACGCCGAGCTTTGTGGAGGTGATCGGCGGCGATTAGCCGTAAGCGGCTTATGGACCTGCTGTGCCACAGCGGGATATTTCTCGGGCGCATGCACGGTGGCGGCCTGGTATTAGCTGGGTCGTCAGCAGAACCACAGCATCCAGAGAAGAAAAGAGTGGGAACTCTGAAGTTCTTCATTACCAAGCGATGCTAAGATTTACGTTAACGTGTCTTGGCTTGCAATGGCTTCCCGGCTACGTTGCTCTTTTGAGTGCTGTCATCCACGCAGCGTACAGTGGGGATGGAATGCGGTGACAAGGTTGTGGAGAAATGGAGATGAGGTCTATGGGGGAATGACGATGGTGTAGAAAATGTGTGTGTGTGTGTGTGTGTGTGTGTGTGTGTGTGAGATAGAGAGAGAGAGGGAAAGAGAAGGGGGGAGAGTGCAAGGGATGAGCAGCCTATAAAAGTCATTGCGGCAACAGGAAGTGCACAAATTCATCTGCCTTAGTTTCTACCCATCATGCCTTTCAGCATCCACAGGCAGTTCACTCATAAACTGTTATAGCTGCCTTCACTGTGCTCTTCAGCAGAGATACGGGCCAGGGCCCGAGTGTGTGTGTGTGTGTGTGTGTGTGTGTGTGTGTGTGTGTGTATTGTTGTTGCCGATGACATCCAGGCATTTAACTATGTGAGCACGGTTTTAAGTGCCCATCTTGTTTCTTTTCTAAGTGTTTAAGTGTGCTGCTCAATTATGTTTCCTAACCCTTTAAACCACCTTCTCCTTCCATATATACACACCTATATGACTGTTGTGCGTTCCCTCGCTGTCTGTCTGCATTTTATAACGCGATGACAGGAGGTGGGGGGGGGGGGGTGGGGGGGGGGAGACAGAGTGCGGTTAAACCACTACCCTACACAACAATGTATTTAGATCCATCACACACACCTCACTCAAACTCGCACTCACTCACACACGCACACACAAACAACCTAGTCATTCACATGACTTCCTGCTCGTCTCTGTTGTTTTTCTTGTTTTTCTTTTTAAAACGTTCCCACTCCCAACTCTGTCTTCGTCCCAAAGCCGTGCACACTCCCAAACGTACTCAGTCCTCCCCACCGCTCAGTTCCCCCATGGGCGTGGCTGGACCAACGTACATCACAACGCTGTCGGCGCGCATTAGACTGGAGGCTAGCGAGATGAGAGTTGGCGAACGGAAAATAAAGGGGTTGTTTGGGGCGAAGGGGCCTGTTGAGTGATTCATAAGATGGTAGCTAACGCTCAAGGGACACGCACTGCCGCGACGCCTTTGACCCATAGCACGTGGCCAACGTCTGTTTGTTTGTGGGTTCAGGTGTGCGTGCGTGTGTGTGTGTGTGTGTGTGTGTGTGTGTGTGTGATTTTTCACCCAAAATGTATGAAACTAAAGTTATTCAAGGCGGGTTAATGGGTGGATGGAGTCATTTCTGTATGTCATGTTGATTAGGTATGAAATTGAACTGTGAGTCTGTGCCCATTGTATGCGTCATTCTTGTAGTGGGGGGGTAGAACATAGGTGGTGTGGGCGGATGTTTTTTAGGTTGATTTGACTTGAGCGAGAGAGAGACCCATCTCTCTCTCTTTCTCTCTCTCTCTCTTTCCTTCTTTCTCTTTCTCTTTCTCTTTCTCTTTCTCTTTCTTTCTCTCTCTCTCTCTTTCTTTCCTTCTTTCTCTTTCTCTTTCTCTTTCTCTTTCTCTCTCTCTCTTTCTCTTTCTCTTTCTCTTTCTCTTTCTCTTTCTCTTTCTCTTTCTCTTTCTCTTTCTCTTTCTCTTTCTCTTTCTCTTTCTCTCTCCTCTCTGCTATTGGCTCAAACTAGCTCTTTTGTTGTTCCTTGTTTTTCCCCCACAATGCATTGCATATTCAGAGGAGGCAGCATGTAGGTATCTCTTCCCACTGGCTGCATGACGCATTATTTACTGTTTTGATAAATCTTTATTCATTTCTTGGTTCACGTTGTGACCTTTTTCTCAGCTGTTTATTCGTTTATATATCTCCCCGTTATGTCCTAGAATAAGTTAGACATAAAACAGATTTTCTGTATAAGTCAATTAAGAACCCCACCTTCCCCTCCACCATATATTGATATATATATATATATATATATATATATATATATATATATATATATATATATATATATATCTTTATATATATTCTTCTTTTTATACAAATTATATTTTTATAATCCTAGCTACGGCTTGAATCGTTTTTCAGTTTTGTGTGGATGTAGACAACTGACATGGAATGAGTTTGATCAGATAATGTCCTTCTGCTTTCTGTACATATTTCCTTTTATTGATTTCTGTCGATGCTTTCATTTTGGAGGAGCGCTTCGTGACGAGACAGCTGTTCCATCCTGTCCATCTCGCCGCCCCCCCCCCCCCCCCCCCCCTCCCTCCACCTGTTTACCGCTCACCTGTCCGTCACCTGTGTTTGGCTGCATGCTCCGTTCGCACGCTCACATATCGCTTTTATCCGGCGCCGCGGGTGAAAGGTTTTTAATCTCCGTCTCTGCTCGCTCTCCTCCCTGACGCCGCTCGTGTGTCGTGTGATGGTCTTCTTCTGTCTACAGGGGAGGTGCTCTTCCAGATGGCTGAGGTCCACAGGCAGATCCAGATCCAACTGGAGGAGATGGTGAGGCCCCCGTGAAGGACACCATGGGAACTATTGCTTCGTTTACCGTGGAAAGGATTCAGGGAAATGTTTTATAATAATAGTTTAGTGTTTGAATTTTGAAAACCTCGTTCGTTGCCATGCTTTAAATAGTGGACATTTAAAAAAGTATTATACTTAGTGCCTTTAGCTGCTCTTTGAAAAGAAATCCTATAAATATCCGAGGAGTTATGTACAGTTGTTTTATATAAAAGGCAACGTGCAGGCAAACCTGTGTGTTTCAAAATCGAAAAATAATTTCATGACCCTATTATTCCTATGTAGTGTACCGTGGCATTTCAATTTCACCACCGGGTGAACTCAGCCCTTTTGACGCACACACACACACGCACGCACGCACGCACGCACGCATGCACGCACACACACACATAGCCGACTAACATTACTGCTGCGTGTATAATTACACATTTCAACATTCTGTCGTGACCCTTCGACTCTGTCGTGACTCCTGCTGACCCTTGTAGAAAGAATTTCATGAATTTCTGCGGTGGTCAGCGTCTAATTCCTCTCATTTTTGGTTTTGCCTTTCGCTCTCTCGACTAGCCGGGTTGAACCATTATAAAAGAACTGCTGACTCACCTCTGTGAACCCTCTGAAAATCAGCCCCTAACCTGGCCGGTGTTTACACGATGCCTGCTTAACAAACCCAGAACCCAAACAAACAGACTGTACTTGTTTACAGCGTACCTGTGTTGTCTACGTGGATGATCACCCAAGTGCATGGTTAATGAGGGAGCGCCATGAAAAATCAACTCTCTCTGTCTTTGTTTCTCTGCAGCTGAAATCGTTCCACAACGAGCTGCTGACGGAGCTGGAGAAGAAGGTGGAGTTGGATGCTCGCTATCTGAACGTGAGTTTGGTTATTTTCTTTTTAAATCGCTCATCAATCGCCTTGGACTAAACAAAAAAGGCCCTGGTATTTTTGCTGGTCTCTTCTAAGCTAATCTCCAGAATTTAAACTCGATAAACTGGAGAGAGACACAACCTCAAATAGTTTCTTCAACATTTCAAATCCTCGTCTACATTTTCTATATGAATTAGCCTCCCGCTGCTGGCTCTTGGAAACGTCTCTTTATCTTTTTGACAAGACAATAGACTGCAGATGCGTGCTGGGACATCACGTGATTCATTTGACTGCAGCTTGCTCGTCAGTCTCTCCCTTTCCGATACATCCCACGTCGATCACCGCCCTGTGATGTCCTTCAGAACCAATTTACTGGTGCTCCTCTCCTTGCTGTTTGGTTTGATTAAAGCCCAAAACGGACAAAAGCACTTTAGAATGTGTCAGAGGATCCTCAGGAGGTTGAATACGGGATAAACATGACGATGGAAGTTGATGTTAAAACTGCTACTGGTTGTAGCCGGTTTCACAATGAAGACTATAAGGACAGAGACAAAATCAATGTGGAGTGTGTGTGGATGATGGCTGGTTTAGGCAGCCTCACCTGGCCAGATTCTGATTGGACTCTGGGGCTGGGTGAGGCTGCATACCTGTTGTGCATTAAGCAGTCAATGTGCACAGGTTAAACCAGCCATCACCACACACACTCAGGGAGCGATCTCCTGCATGGCAACATGGAGCACCAGCGCCATGTATCATTAGCTGCAAACCATACAATAAACCGGCTTTCGACACCACCACCCTGCGTCCTTGTGTTTGGATAAGCCCAGTAAAAGCCTCCTAGGTGGAGTGTGGCAGCCACCTAGGTGGCGTTTAGCAACAGACATTGTTACAATCAACAATACACCATTGTTCAGCAATGGCCTCCTCCGCCAAGTCCAGATTGACCCCAAACTTTAGCGTTTCACGCAACACAATGCGATTGTCACATAAGGTGTCCACAAAAGGTGTCCTCTTATTAGTTCAGTTCCTGGTGACTTTGGTGGACCTTTTAAAAGGTCATTTGGAATTAATTTTGGCAATCGCTGTACCGCCGCTGACTCAGTGCTGCCCCCCACAGGCGGCGCTGAAGAAGTACCAGACGGAGCACAAGAGCAAAGGGGAGAGTCTGGAAAAGTGCCAGGCGGAGCTGAAGAAGCTGCGCAGGAAGAGCCAGGGCAGCAAGCACCCCTCCAAGTATGGAGACAAGGAAATGCAGGTCAGTCTGTGTGTGTGTGTGTGTGTGTGTGTGTGTGTGTCTGTCTGTGTGTCTGTGTGTCTGTCCATGTATTTGTAAGGTGACCAGCAAAGTAAAGATGTGTGCAGCAAAGCTGATCTTTTTTTCAAGCAATTTGAATGCTGCATTGTCTGCACAGGCCCACAGCAGCGCTAACTACTGGGCTAGTCTGGAGCTTTTCTCCAATTGTGATTCGTCTAAAGTGTCACATTGTCATCTAGGTCGTAGATGGCAAGCCAATAGACTGATTGCAGATTAATTTGCTAACTGTGCTTTGATCATGTAAAAAAAAATAAACGATGAATACAATTCAATCCGCAATCAAGATTTGCAGATGTACTTCTGTGAGTATATGTGAAATGTCTCCTCGCCCAATCGTGTAGAAGGAAGAGCAAGATAATGTGGTGAGTGAACTTCGAGTAAAATATGCCGATGCTGCCATTTCTATTTTCTTGTAGTAGCTGTCACACAAGGGTATCTAGCCATATGTACTGGGATGTTTATATTTGTACAGTTAAAGTTGGGTCTTCAGTTCAACCTTCATTTCTTTTATTTCTTTTATTAATTTTGCAGAGAAAAAACGAAGACAATACAAAACAAAAGAAAAACAGAAAACTAGGTTGAAAACAAGCAGAACATTTGTAAACATAAATGTGGACGGTTGATCGTCTAGTTTTTCAAATGTACAAAAGTCTAGTACATAAACTCTCGGGAAACCCACCACTCCCACACACACACACACACACACCACACTCACACTCCAGTGTTTTCGCCGAAGGTCTGGCGCACAGTGCCCCTGTTTGAAGAGCCCTGAAACGCAGCATCACCTTCCTAGCGGCTCTAGCTGCCGTAGCCAAGACGCGCTCTCCACGCGCTGGTCGCTCGGATTCCCCCGTAATCCTAAAAGGCTGGAAGTGGCCGGTCGCACCGTGGACTAAAACACTGCCCTTTTCCTTTCCTTATCGCATGTAATGTAAATCTTTATTTATTTTCCTTGGAATGGTGGAGGAGTGCAGGTGGGGGTGGGGGTGCGGGTGCGGGTGCGGGTGCGGGTGCGTGTGCGGGTGCGGGTGGAATCGTCTGAGGACAGCTGTGGACAAGGTGGGTCATTGTATGTGCATGAGATGCCCGAGGGCTGTGTGTTCATGCTGTGTTACGCAACCTGCTGGGGTTGAGACGGGGACGGGGGACGGGGGGACAGAGGGGACGGGGGGGACAGAGGGGACGGGGGGGGGGGGTTACGCAACCACTGCTTGGCCGGTCAAGGCGTTAAAGGGGAGGACGCTCGCTGGCCTAATGCACTGCGGTGGCGGCAGCGTCGGAGGGGGGGGGGGGGGGGGGGGGGGGGTCGGGGGGGGGGTCGGGGGGGGGGTCACCTCGAGTGAACGCCGAGGCCAGGCGAGGACAGAGAGGGCAGACAGCGCATGCATCTCTGTGTGTGTGGGGCCCCGCCCCCAACCCAGCTCACACGGTGGGTGGAGACCCCTCTTACGCAACACGCACTCATGCAGTTTGCACGCTGAAGTGCACTTCCGCTGCACCCCACGCTCCTCTTCCTCCTCCTCCTCCTCCTCCTCCTCCTCCTCCTCCTCCTCCTCCTCTTCCTCCTCTTCCTCCCCCTCCCCGTCTCACGTGTAGGTGTGGGATGGAGGTGTGTGTGTGTGTGTGTGTGTGTGTGTGTGTGTGTGTGCGTGCGTGGATGGATGGATGATCAACCTCTTGGGGGAGGAGAGTGAGATTATGTACCCCCCACCACCCACACCCCCACCCTCGTTATGAAAGCCAAGGCTGTAAAGGTTACGTCATGTTTGCAACGTAAGGAAAAGCATCAACGATACGCATAGCACTAAAAAACACAGCAGCTCATTGTGTTGACGATAAAGACACAAGGATGAAATACTGTGTTTTCCCAGTTGGTCGAAACGGTTCTATTGTCACTGGTTTACTGCGTCGGTCGGCCTCCCAGTCCCGGTGTGCTCTGTCATTAACGGTCCCATCCGACTGACCCTGCCCACCGCCCACATGGACGACAGGCTGGCTGCAGCGGAGGTGGTTTTGGTCGTGCTGGTGTTGCTCCGTGCGGCCTTTGTGTAAACACAGGCCCAGGTTAGGGGCTAATTTGTGGCTAGCTTGTGGAGGCGGGGTGGCAGTTATGTAACGGTTAGACTGGCGAGACAAGCGAGAAAGGGTTGGGGGGCGGGGGGGGGGGGGGGGGGGGGGGGGGGGGCTTGTCAAGGCTTTAGAATAATCGATATGCGGAGGTGTAGCTCTGCATCTGCACCATCACACCCCCACACAGCCCCACCGCGACCCAGAAGCCTCAACTGCTTCTCTGCTGTGTGTGCAACGGCCCGTGTATATCGACGGTCTCCCTCTTGTAATGAATAAATATAAAACCCCATTGAATTGCTGAGGGCTGTCGACTCATTCCACTCACTGCGCTGTCTCTCTGTGCTGTTGTAGACCTTTCACCACAGTGACCTCGGATGCGAGGAGTCCACGTGTGTGTGTGTGTGTGTGTGTGTGTGTGTGTGTGTGTGTGTGTGTGTGTTGGGGTTGTTACATACACAGACGGAGCCTGATGGCCACTAGATGAAACCAGCCTTGATTAAATACACAATAGTGTCTTTATTTCCACCGTCACTTCTTCTTGTATCTATGTTTACCCACAAGCCCTCACTGCCCGTAGAAGAAACAGGGTCTACTGCCGCCACTTCTCGTCTTCGGTCTCCTGCACCTAAACGGAAACGGCTGTTCACTGCCGCATCTTCTTAGTGATGTTAGCCCCCCCCCCCCCCCCCCCCAGACGCAGTCTGCTGAGAACACCAATTATCTGTTGTGAGACCGGTGGTGGGCTGTTGGCGTGGGCAACGGAGTGAGACGTTGCGTCACCACCCAGGGAGGCTGAGGAGTGGGATGTAATTTACCTTTTCCAAAAGATGGCGGGTTTCCCTTTCACCCGATACTCTCTCCCAGTATCAGTGTCTCTGTCTCTGTATATCTCTGTCTCTCTCTCTCCCTCTCTGTCTCTCTGTCTCTTTCTGCCGGTCTCTCTCTCTCGCTGTCATTCTCTCTCTTTCTCTGTCTCTCTCTCTTTCTCTCTTGGTCTCTCTCTCTCTCTTTCAGTCTATCTATGTCTGTCTTTCACTCTGTTTCTCTCTGTCTGTCTGTCTGTCTGTCTCTCTGTCTCTGTCTCTATCTCTATCTCTGTCAGTGTCTTTCTGTCTGTTTTTATCTCTCTCTGTGTCTCTTTATCTCTGACTCTCGTTCTCTGTGTGTGTCTCTCTTTCTCGTTCTCTCTCTCTCTCTGTTGTTCTCTCCTCTCGCTCTCATCTTTCTATCTATCTGTTTCCGTTTCTCCGTGTCTCTGTATCTCTCTTGGTATG
>JACYXH010000382.1:430000-462500 GCA_026745465.1 Lota lota | reverse complement strand
ATCCCTAGTAAAAATGCACTTTTAGTTGTCAGGACAACGGTCCACACGTTTAGAGTAAGGTGTTTAAAATGCACCAGGCATTTTCTTGTCTTTTCTGAGCGTCCTGTTTTTTTTGAGTACATCATCATAATTCATATTGCGTGATTCCAGTTTGCAGAAATTCACCAAGGAACTAGTCAAAGGTATTCCGGTTGCTGTGCCACTGAAATGCAACCAACGCAATCCTACAGAGTAGCAGGCCATGGGGGACCTAGCATGTTAATTAGCATGAGGGTAAAGGTCGTCTATGATACCGCCGCTCATTTTCAACCTAGCACCGCTTATGTACGGTGCTATGCTACTGTGTCCATGCAGCGGATATAAAACGCTGATTTATTCAAAGGGTAAAAAGTATTGTTAGCTGCCATGCTAATCTCACCCCAACCCTACATCTCTCTCCTCTCTCTCTCTCTCTCTCTCTCTCTCTCTCTCTCTCTCTCTCTCTCTCTCTCTCTCTCTCTCTCTCCCCCCTTGCAGTATGTGGAGGCTATCAGCAGCAAGCAGAGTGAGATGGACAACTACATCGCCGAGGGCTACAAGAACGCCCTTTCTGAGGAGCGCCGCAGATACTGCTTCCTGGTGGACCGCCAGTGTGCCGTGGCCAAGAGCAGCAGCACCTACCACGGCAAGGTGAGGGCCGCAAGGACGCACACGTACATGCATCCATCTGTGCGCACACACACGCGTATACACAAGCATACACGCATACATACACACAAAAGCAGACACACACGTGCATACATACATGCACACACACAGACACACGCATACAGACACACGCATACATACACACACACACACGCATACATACACACACAAGCATACATACACACACAAGCAGACACACACACACACACGCATACATACACACACAAGCATACATACACACACAAGCAGACACACACACACACACACACACACGTGCATACACACATGCATACACATACCTGCTCATTCACACACACACACACACACACACATGTGTTGTGCGCCTCCTTGACCTCCTTAGCATGTTCCAGAAGGCGGTCTGGTTCAGGTGACTGTCAGCCTGAACACATCCATCCGTCCGTGACATCAAGGCAGGCTCTCTGGCTCTCTTCTGTCACGCTCTGGCTCACATGTAAACACAGCCGGGAGATCAGACTGCACAAAATAACTCTACCTCTGTCTCTCTGTCTCTTTATGTCTCTCTGTCTCTCTGTCTCTCTGTCTCTCTATGTCTCTCTGTCTCTCTCTGTCTCTCTCTGTCTCTCTGTCTCTCTGTCTCTCTATGTGTCTTTATGTCTCTCTGTCTCTCTCTGTCTCTCTGTCTCTTTATGTCTATGTCTCTCTGGCTCTTTATGTCTCTCTATGTCTCTCTGTCTCTTTATGTCTCTCTGTCTCTTTATGTCTGTCTCTCTGTCTCTCTGTCTCTCTGTCTCTCTGTCTCTCTATGTCTCTTTATGGCTCTCTGTCTCTCTCTGTCTCTCTGTTTCTTTATGTCTATGTCTCTCTGGCTCTTTATGTCTCTCTGTCTCTTTATGTCTGTCTCTCTGTCTCTCTGTCTCTCTCTGTCTCTCTGTCTCTTTATGTCTATGTCTCTCTGGCTCTTTATGTCTCTCTGTCTCTTTATGTCTGTCTCTCTGTCTCTCTATTTCTTTATGTCTCTCTGTCTCTCTCTGTCCCTCTGTCTCTCTCTGTCTCTCTGTCTCTCTCTGTCTCTGTCTCTTTATGTCTATGTCTCTCTGTCTCTGGAGTGACCTATCTTTACCCATCTCTGTGAACATTATTGACAGTATATGACACTATACATTATTAACCCTTAGACATGCATACGTGACCTAAGTGTCCAGTGTATGCAACAATATTGAAACTATAGATTTTATAGATGATATATTACAGCATTATGCGCACGAGTCTAAAGTGTCTAGTAAAGTAAGTAATGTTTTGCTTACAAAGTGGGGGGGAGAAGGTAGCTCAAAAGTCTCTCTCTGTTTGTGTGTGTCTCTCTCTCTCTCTCTCTCTCTCTCTCTCTCTCTCTCGCTCTCTCTCTCTCTCTCTCTCTCTCTCTCTCTCTCTCTCTCTCTCTCTCTCTCTCTCTCTCTCTCTCTCTCTCTCTCTCTCTCTCTCTCTCTCTCTCTCTCTCTCTCTTGCCCTGTCCCTAACCCTCCATTTCTCCTTCCCCTCTCACATTTGTCCCACTTTTTGAGTGCCAACAAATTGGCGGACATTTCGATTTTTCTTTTTGTCGACGGAGGCAAAAAAGTGCCGGCGGGCTAATGGCGTCCGCACCGAGCGAAGACGCTGCCGTCTGCTAGAGTAGTTTATCATCTAGCGCGAGAGCTTCGCTGTATACACCTACACACACCTTATCGTGGTCGGTGAGTCACCGCTAGCACCAGCAGCAGCAGCAGCGCAGCACAGCCAGACAACACACACACACACACACACGCACACACTCACGCACACACACACACACACACTCTCACGCACACACACATACTCTCACGCACACACACTCTCACGCACACACACTCACGTACACACACACACTCTCTCCCGCTCACGCACACACACGCACAAACACTCACTCACACACACACACTCTCTCACGCTCACGCACACACACGCACAAACACTCACACACACACACACACACTCACGTACACACACACACACTCACGTACACACACACACACTCTCTCACGCACACACGCACACACACACACACACATACTCTCACGCACACACACACACACACACACACACACACTTTCTCACGCACACACACACACGCACACTCTCACGCACACACTTCGACACCCACCCAAGTTATTCAGCTAGTCCCTAATATCAAACGTTCCTTAAGAACACCACTGCCAACTTTAATGAATAAATGTACAGAATAATTGCGTGTAGCAATCCCAGAAGGTCTCGATTTTAATGGCGGTTTACCCTTTTTTATTTGATTCGTGGCCGCTGGCCATCACAGATATTAGCCCTGTAAGCTCTTTACTGTATGATACATAAAAAAACCTATTCATATTTACAACAGGTGGCACTTGTAACGTCTGTTCTGTACACAAACATACTGTGCCCATGGTTTTTTATGAAACCAGAATAACAATTTGAACAATACTCAGTTTGTAGTTGTTTGTTAAGATATGCATGAGTTTCACAAAAACATGGTTTCCACGACAACGCAAAAAACACATGTCTCTCCCCGTGCCCGGTAACACCCAAGAACGACAGACAACCTGTACAGTGAAATTAGTTTTATCGCAATACAACTGAAAGATTCCCCTTGGCCTCAATTTAGATTTTCAGTGTTCAAAGAGATCTGTAACCGCTGATAACTGGAGAAAGAGCTCTGTACCCTCCAATAACTGGAGAAAGATCTCTGTACCCTCCAATAACTGGAGAAAGAGCTCTGTACCCTCCAATAACTGGAGAAAGAGCTCTGTACCCTCCAATAACTGGAGAAAGACCTCTGTACCCTCCAATAACTGGAGAAAGAGCTCTGTACCCTCCAATAACTGGAGAAAGAGCTCTGTACCCTCCAATAACTGGAGAAAGAGCTCTGTACCCTCCAATAACTGGAGAAAGAGCTCTGTACCCTCCAATAACTGGAGAAAGACCTCTGTACCCTCCAATAATTGGAGAAAGGGATTTCCAGTGTGTCTTTCTGAAGTGGCTTCATAACATGCCTCTTTGTTTTCCTCCTCCCGTCCTCCTCCTCATTATTACTCTTAATCTCTGTTCCCATCAGGTCCCTGCTGACCATTATCCATTTCCTTTCCCTCTTCATACCCATTGTCTCTCCTCCGAACCTTCTCTCTCGCTCTCGCTCTCTCGCTTTCTTGCTCTCATCTTTTCATTGAAGAAATGTAAACAGTTGGAGAACAACTTCAATAAAGTTAAACTAACAAAGAATCTCCCCTTCTCCCTCCATCCCTCCCCCTTTCGTCCCTCCCTCCCTCCCTCCCTCCCTCCCTCCCTCCCTCCCTCCCTCCCTCCCTCCCTCCCTCCCTCCCCCCCCCCCCTCCAGGGGAAGGAGCTCCTCTCCCAGAAGGTGCCCGGGTGGCAGCAGGCCTGCGCTGAGCCCAACAAGCTACCGGAGCGCGCCATGCTGCTGGCCCAGCAGATGAGCGGGGTCACCGGGGCCCCGGGCCCCCACACCCACCCCCACCACCCGGGCGGACCCCACCCCAAGGGTGCCATGGCCATCTCTGACCCCATCTCCGGCGCAAAGCCCCTGCCTGTACCGCCGGAGCTGGCGGCCCTGATGGCTGGGGGCAGCCTGGGGCAACAGGTAACCAACCCCACCCGCAGCCCACCCGAAACACCACCCTTTCTGTACATCTCACATGAAAGATTCCACATTAAGATACCACATGAAAGATTCCACGTGGAAGATTCCACATTAAGATTCCACATGAAAGATTCCACATGAAAGATTCCAGGTGAAAGATTCCAATCCGATGTGTTGGATTCCGAGAGAGATATTTCATGAAGCCTCTGTCTTTCTCACATACACATATCCATACACACGCATGCAGATACTCATGCACACACACACACACAACACACATCACAATCACACACACACACACACACACACACAACACACAACACACATCACAATTACACACACATAACACACTAACACAGACACACAAACACACACAAACACATTATAAAACAGTGTTTCTCCAGGCCCTTAATTAGGACCCTGGGGTGCTGCTGAGCGGTGCGTCTGGATGTTTTCCGGCTGTATCCCGAGATTTGTAGCGACTAGCGACACACACTCCAGCGTTTGCTAATGAAGTCGTTAGTGAAAATGCGCTAATTAGCTTGTTGCACATGAGAAGCGCCTCATGCGTTCCCACAGGCACCGCTGGCGCTTTATTTATTTCACCATCCCTCTATTTGGCTTTCTTTATCTTTCTTTTAACACTATAGGCATACCTTCCCCTGCAGGGCCGGTTGGTACATCAAGAGAAAGCCCCCTTCAAGGTTCACATGAAAGACTCCCTCCAGTTTGGCTTGCGGGTTTTAATTCAAATTGCCCGTTCCCCCGGCACAAACTCAGCTGTTGTTACACTGGCGATGAGGGGAAGAATGAGGCTCTGCAAGCCCCTGCTATTGGCTCCAGCGGGTTGTTGGAGCGTAGAAGCAACGCATTACCAATTGCATCCTCCCCCAAACGGCAGATCGACCCAAACGTCTTTGGTGTAGCTCTCTGTTCATTTGGTCTAATAGGAGAGGATTGATCTCCCAGTTAATCAGGGATTCCCACTCCTACTCCTGGTCCTCCTCTCCTCCTCCTCCTCCTCCTCCTCCTCCTCCTCCTCCTCCTCCTCCTCCTCCTCCTGCCTCTTCTTCTCCTCCTCTTCCTCCTCCTCCTCCTCCTGCCTCTTCTCCTTCATCACTATTTATGAAATCTGGTGATGTTACATAACATAGCCACAGCATCATGAAACCGATGGCAGATATAAATGATTGAAATAGAAATCCTTCAAAAACCTTAATTAACAAGGTAAATTTAGCCCATTTAAATACATTTGGAGTATTATTCTTACTTTTGATCGGTGGATTTCATTGCATTCAATATTCCATATTCAGCATATATACAAATGGTGATATCTTGGTTGCATGTATTGACTAGCATTGGCAATAATGCTGCTCAGACAAAATTATCAACGGTATAGAAGAGTCTGAGAGATTTCTACTGGTAATCTCACTCTCTTTCTCTCTGTCTCTGTCTCTCTCTGTCTCTCTCTCTCTTTCTCTGTCTGTCTGTCTCTCTCTGTCTGTCTCTGTCTGTCTCTCTCTCTCTATTTCTCTCTGTCTCTGTCTCTCTCTGTCTCTGTCTCTGTCTCTGTCTCTCTGTCTCTGTCTCTGTCTGTCTTTCTCTCTCTCTCTCTCTCTCTCTCTCTCTCTCTCTCTCTCTCTCTCTCTCTCTCTCTCTCTCTCTCTTCTCTCTCTCTCTGTCTCTCTCTCTCTCTCTCTCTCTCTCTCTCTCTCTCTCTCTCTCTCTCTCTCTCTCTCTCTCTCTCTCTCTCTCTCTCTCTCTCTCTCTGTCTCTCTCTCTCTCTCTCTCTCTCTCTCTCTCTCTCTCTCTCTCTGTCTCTCTCTCTCTCTCTCTCTCTCTCTCTCTCTCTCTCTCTCTCTCTCTCTCTCTCTCTCTCTCTCTCTCTCTCTGTCCACAGAGGCTGATGCAGGGCGGGGCGGAGGGGGGCGTGGCCGTGCTGAACGGCTCAGCGGGCGCCCACGGCGGGGGAGATGACTACCAGCAGTGGATGGAGGCCAAGGCGTCCAAGAGCTCCTCCCAGCCCGGGACCCAAGGCTACTCCAACACCCTGCCCGTACGCAAGGGGGCCCCGGCCAAGCACAAGACCACGCTGAGTAAGACGTGGTCACCTTTCTGATTAATAATCTGAAGTCTGATGGCAGACGAGCTCAAGTCTGGGGCGAACGGGGCGCGTGTCGCTTGTTCTCACTCTTTTCGTTTTTGTGTCTCGACCAATCGTGTTGCTTTCGTTGGGTTGCTGTCGCCGCGTAATTGGCTGTGAACAGCCAACACAAACCTGGCCGGCAGTGGTAAGCTGTTAAAAAAGTGTCTTGTAAGGTTTCACGTCAACACCGTGCAGACTGACCACAGTAGGGATATACCGCCCCTTCTGAAAGCTTCACCCACTCACACAGATTAGGTTCTCTTCGATATAGTATCTCCTAACGAGTAGTATAGTAGCAGCAGCAGCGGCAGTAGCAGCAGCAGTAGTAGTGGTGGTGGTGGTGGCAGTAGAAGTAGTGGTGGTGGTGGTAGTATAGTAGTAGTAGTGGTGGTGGTGTAGTAGTGGTGGTGGTGGTGGCAGTAGAAGTAGTGGTGGTGGTGTAGTAGTGATGTTGGTGGTGGTAGTATAGTAGTAGGAGTAGGAGTAGTGGTGGTGGTGGTGGTAGTATATTAGTAGGTGGTGGTGGTGGTGGTAGGAGTAGAGTAGTGGTGGTGGTGGTTGTATATTAGTAGGAGTAGGAGTAGTGGTGGTGGTGGTAGTATATTAGTGGTGGTGGTGGTTGTATATTAGTAGTAGGAGTAGTGGTGGTGGTGGTAGTATATTAGTGGTGGTGGTGGTTGTATATTAGTAGGAGTAGGAGTGGTGGTGGTGGTAGTATATTAGTGGTGGTGGTGGTTGTATATTAGTAGTGGTGGTGGTGGTAGTATATTAGTAGTGGTGGTGGTGGTGGTGGTAGTATAGATGTAGAAGTAGGAGTAATCTAGCAGTAGTAACTCATCTGTGAAGCTTCAGGATAGTCTGAAGCATACTATAGATATAACATCTACGCATACAGACAAAAGAGCTTTTGCTAATAATACTCAATGCAACATAATGTAGCTTTTTGCTGGATTTTCTATCCTGCGTTAAGCAGCTAAAGAAAACCTAACCTTACTGTTTGAAAAACCAAACGTAATTATGATGACCTTCGTCATAACAACAAAGCCTACTCACTTGCACCTCCACATTAAAAATGAAAGATACAAACTTGGAGGTGCAGACAGAGCAAAGGAGAGCTAAGAGGGAGTGGGAAGAAGCTCATGGGGTAAACAGTTAATGAGGCTGACATGATATTCGCAGATCATCTGATCACCGGAAACTCAAAATTCACACAGTACTTTTCGAATCCTAGTTGTCTAAAGTAAGACTGAATGTGCATCAAAGGTCCCAATATACCAAAAACAACCACTGAGTGCAATACATTGTACACACACACACACACACACACACAATGCACCGAATCATCCACGTTTCCGTCGTACACAGCATTTTTGTGATACAAAGGGCTGGTTCAGTGTTCAGTTTAGTATTAACAAGAACTTGGGTCTTCTGTCAAGGTTTTTCCCAGGGACGGCGGCTCTATCGGTGAGAAACCATGTAAACGTGGTCCAGTGTGACTAACTCACTATTGTATAAAACGCCCTTGTGATAAGCTTCTGCTCATCGGCATGGTTACCACCACACATGGTCACACCATGCTGTTCCATCTGAAGTGGGCCAGAGCGAGGGAATAGTGAGCAGTGTGAAATGTAATAATGGAATGAAAGTAGGCCAAGGCGATGGACAAGTTATGACCGCGTGGGAAGACGTTTTTAAAGTACTGTAAGGGCTTATCCCTGTCTGTGCTGCATGGTGTGGTGTGGTCTCAGCAGCCTCTTTACAAATAGGACCCTCTCCTCTAACAGGAAGGCCTTCAGAGCTCATATGAAAACCATATTTGAGCCCTGAAAATGCACCAAGACAATCACAAAAGGGGCAAAATAAAGAAAACGAATATGTAAATGTATCACAAAAAATGAACGGTTGCAATGTCACGCAACCTATTGCACGTGGGTGTTCCTACAACGGCCCTCACTCTGTAGGGTTGTATACCATCAACGTAGATCGCTGTTGAGTTCTTGTTCTTGCACCACGATGGTCATAAGAAACAGACGGCCAAAGGTGTCGACTCTGGGCACCGACTCCGAGACCGGGGAACCGCTGGAATCGTAAACTCACGCATATCGGCCCCGTCTGTTCCCCGTCTGTTCCCCGTCTGTTCCCCGTCTGTTCCCCGTCTGTTCCCCGTCTGTTCCCCTTCTGTTCCCCGTCTGTTCCCCGTCTGTTCCCCGTCTGTTCCCCGTCTGTTCCCCGTCTGTTCCCCGTCTGTTCCCCGTCTGTTCCCCTTCTGTTCCCCGTCTGTTCCCCGTCTGTTCCCCTTCTGTTCCCCGTCTGTTCCCCTTCTGTTCCCCGTCTGTTCCCCGTCTGTTCCCCTTCTGTTCCCCGTCTGTTCCCCTTCTGTTCCCCGTCTGTTCCCCGTCTGTTCCCCGTCTGTTCCCCGTCTGTTCCCCGTCTGTTCCCCGTCTGTTCCCCGTCTGTTCCCCGTCCCGCAATCCACATGACCGGCAAGCAAGACGGAAAAAGCTTGTCCGAAAAGGAACGCCGAGCTTAAACGTCCATCTCAGACTGCACGGGGCGCACGGGTGTTGATTTAGCGCATCACTTGACCATCTCTCCGCCCTCGCCCTCCCCCCACCCAGCGGAGACGCGCACCCTGCCCAGGTCCAGCTCCATGGCCGCGGGGCTGGAGAAGAACGGCCGCACGCGGGTGCAGGCCATCTTCTCGCACGCGGCCGGGGACAACAGCACCCTGCTGAGCTTCTCCGCGGGCGACGTCATCACCCTGCTGGTGCCCGAGGCCCGGGACGGCTGGCACTACGGGGAGAACGAGAAGAACAGGATGTGAGTCCCTGTCCCCCACCCCCCCCCCCCCCCCCCCCCCCTCCCCCGGACACACACGCGCGCGCACAGACACACACACGCACGCACGCACACACCGTGTTGGTTGTTTATGCCCTCGTGCTTTGTGCGGTGCAGGCGCGGCTGGTTCCCCTTCTCCTACACGCAGCTGATCACTGACCGAGAGGAGGAACCCGGGACACAGCTCCGCGTCCACAGGTACGTTACCCCACACTCCAGGGTTTGATAATCCACCAATAATACCACACCAGGGTTTAAAAAAAAACAAACTCAATCACTTAATAGCGATAATAATTGTAGAATATTATCATATAATAATGAACACGGAAATGATTGTGTGTGCTTGTTAATGTATCCAGCTCTAACCTCTGTGTGTGTGTGTGTGTGTGTGTGTGTGTGTGTGTGTGTGTGTGTGTGTGTGTGTGTGTGTGTGTGTGTGTGTGTGTGTGTGTGTGTGTGTGTGTGTGCCGCTGTGTATGTGTGTCTGTGTGGGAGTGTATATACAAATGTGCGTGTGCCTGTGTGTGTGTCTGCGTGTGAGCGTATACAAATGTGTGTGTGTGTGTGTGTGTGTGCGTGTGTGTGTGTGTGTGAGCAGCCTCCAGCACGGTAAGAGCAGCAGCACGGGGAACCTCCTGGAGAGGGAGGACGCCTCCCTCCCGCTCCCTGACTACAGCATGCACTCCCGCATGGCCGCGCAGAACGCAGCCCTGGTGCTCCGACAGCAGCAGCAGCCGCCGCAGCAGCAGCGACCCTACAGCATGATGGCTCCCGGATACCCACAGGTCAATGCGGTCATGATCCTCTTTCTTAATGGCGCTCCTTTTCAATGTGCTCCACGGATGATATCGACGGAACGCAAGCGCCTTCAAGGACAAAGTAATAGATTGATAAAAATAAATAAAATGCGTACATAAATCTGTAAACAACAGCCACGAGAGGAGAGATAATGAATAAAACGTCATGGTGATGAAAAACCAAATGCGAGGGGATAAAAGTGGACTCCACCCACGCACGCATGCTCAGATTAGATGCAGAGTCGTCACATGAAGACCACCAGAGCAGTGCTTGCCGCTGTGGTCTGTCTCGCCGAACAGACGCCGCTGGTGGTCACGTACTTGCGTCTAGGTTCCAGGTTCTGCAGGAAAAAATCCCCGGTTGACGTAAACAGTAGATGTCACGGTGATACGCAGGGATCACACAAAAATACCAGAAACCTTTTCTGGAAGATGCAGAAAACACTGAATGCGTACGGTGGTATATGCACTTGTTTCTTTTTTCTTTCGTTCATGTGTTCATGTGTGTCATTTGCCTTTCATACTTTTCGCCATGTAACATAATGTTACCCTAGTCAAATACTGTGTTTGTTCAACAGAACACTGCAAGAACCGCAGATGGTTCCTCTTCTGTGTCCCCACAGTCAGCTTCTTCCCCTTCACGGTACTCTAGTGGCACTCATTAAAAACAGGTCCGGTTTCGTTAGCTTACATAAACATCTGGATCCCCCCCCCCCCCCCCCCAGATGACACACTCTATCCAAGCTGTGTGTTGTGTGTGTGTGTGTGTGTGTCTACACCAGAGGAGGAGGAGGAGGAGGAGGAGGAGGAGGAGGACGGGGAGGAGGAGGAGGAGGAGGAGGAGGAGGAGGAGGAGGAACTCAAACAACCTCCAACCCTTTAGTTGTCCCTCGACCCATTCTCCTCCCCGTTGTATCTCGTGGGCACGTCCCTAGGAGCGGATGCTAAGCAACATCGGACAGCATCCGGTCAGCTCTGGACCCTCCGAACAACCCAAGCGCCACTTCCGATCTCTTACTTCATGTCAGTTATCTGTCCCTGAGGAAACACTAATACAGACACTAGCAAGAAGAAGACGGAGACGGAGAACAACAACAACAACAACAAGGACAAATAGAAGGAATATGGACAGGGGTTTATTTACATCATTTGACAAAGCAATATCAGAAACATGTAACGGGCATTGCTGACCTTCTCTCGGCCGTCCCTCCCCCTCCCTCTCCCTCTCTCGCCACTATCCACAAATTGGAAGCATCAACTCCATCCGTTCTCCGCGGGGAGATGAGACCACGTGAGAGATCACCTTGGAACACCTTGGATGGTTTCCGTTGCAGGTCCACTTCCCTCTTCAGATCAATCGAACGCGATGAGATAACTGCATCCGGTCCCCAGCAACCATTAGCCATTCATCGGTGGGCGTAACAAGGGGGCCGTCTGCGATTCTGTTGTTGTTGTTGGTCGTGAATCCGCTAGCTCCTTTTTCTTTCTGATGACGGGATGTGATCAGAGCCTCTTCTGGGGCGAGGAGAGAAGGATGAGTGCTGCTTATGCGCTGTAGGTCCTTCAGCTATTGAGTGCTCATGAGTTTAATTGGGCGCACTTCCGGGTTCATTTTGGTCTGGGCATTGTGTGTACATACACAGACAGACACACACACACACACACACGCACACACATGCGCGCACACACACACGCGCGCACACACACACACACCACTCCCTCTTGTACATTTGGAAACGTGTCATCCTTGGATATTCCAATTGATGGTTGGCCAAGGATTCATTCTACAAAGAAAGAATCCCCTTGAATGCCCGTTCCGGTCCTGCAGGCGTACTGGTTTCCCTACAGTGTGCTTTGCACCCCATCTAGTGGTGACTGCAGTTATAGCAACATTTACCTACCAGTGACTAACGAAAGCATGTTCTCATTTTTACAGCAAGCACCTGAGGAGTACGACCAGCGCTTCCCCATGAGGTAAGGCCCATTTTTTATTTACTTATAATCACATGATTCCCTCTGATGAAACAAATAATAAAAAACTGTTTTGGGATCAAGTTGTGTATTTTCAACCAATAATCGATGGCTGTCATTAGATGATTACAATTTTAAAAGAAGTAAAGGGAAATGGGGCTTATTGTTTTAAGGTGATTCAACTGCAGGAATATGGACTGTAGAATGTTAAGTCCTACGTGCAAACTTAAAAATATACTTATTCTCAGCATTTAAGATACTAAATGTATCTCTGTACTATACATGTGGGTGTTTCTTTGTTTTGCATTATTGTTTGTTGTGTTTTTATTTATTTCGTTTTGTTCTGTGCCACGTAGATGCTAAGTTATAGTCGAATAGTAGACTAAGTTGTAATATACTTTAAGGTGATACGTTTAAGGAGATGGGTTTAAGGTGTTTAAAAAGTGAAATGTTCAAATGAAATTGTAATGCTTTAGCAGCATGACGAGCCAATGTTGAATCAGCCGTGAAAACACAAAGTTAGACGTCCAGACGTCCGACACCTCATCACCCGTCAGTAGTAGGGGTGCTTCCCTCTGCTCCCTCGCCTACTCACCCCTTCACTCACCCATTCACCCCATCACTCACCCGTTCACCCATCACCCCATCGCTCACCCCCTCACCCCATCGCTCACCCCATCCCTCACCCATCACCCCATCACTCACCCATCACCCCATCGCTCACCCCATCACCCCATCGCTCACCCCTTCACCCCATCGCTCACCCCATCACCCCATCACTCACCCATCACTAACCCACCCACCCACTCACTGGCCTGATCACCAGATTCCTAATCAGCATTGCATTCTCCATCCCCCCCCCCCCCCCCCCATTATTCAGGCCGGTTCCGACCCTGAATAATGCGTAGCTCCGCTGCGCCCCAGGTGCACTGTCTCCTGTCTTGTGTGCGTTGTGTGTTGAACTGGTCTGCTGGCAGCCGTCCGACCGGAGCCTCTTCCTCTCTCTCTCTCTCTGTTCCACAGCGCCGCTGACGGCAAGTTGATTTCCACAGTGTGAGGACAGACAGACACACAGACAAACAGGCAGGAGACTCAGCCAACAAGCCAGCCAGCCAGCCAGCCAGCCAGCCGTGCACTAGGACAGACACACCTAATCCTGCGCCCACCCCCTTCTTCCTCCTATAACCACCCCCCCCCCCCCTTGGCTCCTCCCCCACCACACCTTTTGCTTAAAGCCCTCCCCCCCATCTTTCTCCCTAACCCCTACCCAGGGCTGGCCAGTGCGTTCCAGCCGGTCTCTGGCAGGCCGCGCATCACTCAGACTCTGGGGTGCCAAGTTACACTGAGCCCAAACACTCTGATCCAACGCTTGAAAAGACTGTTTAGAGATACGGACTATGGATCCTGATGGTAAAGATATTGACTGTGGAGCTTCATGTTTATAGCTATTGACTATGGATCCTATGTTTAAATATATTGACTAGGGGTCCTGCTGTTTATAGATATTGACTCCAGATTCTGAGGTTTATAGATATTGACTATGGATCCTGGGGTTTATAGATATTGACTATGGATCCTGAGATTGAAATCACAACAATGGAATGGACTCCTCTCTCCTCTTCTGGAGGAGTATGTATCGTCGACTTGTCTCTCTTGTGCATGAACGTGTCTTTTCTAGATCAGTTGGAAGCGTTTGGAACGCAGTCCAACTCGTTAGATTTTCTGAAGGACAACCTCGTCATGGAATTTGTATGTTCTGATTTGAATGTCTGATTTCAAAGGGGAATTGCGCATCGCGTGCAAAGATGAAATTGCATTGGATATGTTTACTGGGTCTGACGTGTGTGTGTGTGTGTGTGTGTGTGTGTGTGTGTGTGTGTGTGTGTGTGTGTGTGTGTGTGTGTGTGTGTGTGTGTGTGTGCTGCGACACACATACAAGTCCTTCATGTGGGCGTGTAAATGACTTGTGTAATGTACATGTTGTCAATAGGAAGAATCCTTTTAGTTATAATTCAAGAACGTTTACTGTACATACATGTGCCATAACAAAGTGCTTGTCAGACAGTCTATCTACAGTATATCTAATGGTATTACTACAAAGAAATCTTTATAAACAGATAATAACCTTGCCTTGGTGTACTGTAAACATTATCCTGTTATCGACACACTTTAGTGTTGTTTTTTGTTGTAGTTGTGTTTATTTCAGACAGGCGGCGTGTTGGCCCCCCTAAAGAAGATACTTGGGGTCCTTGGGTCCTCATATATTGTGTTGTCTGCGTTGTTCTGCCAAGGCTGAATGATAACCCTTATCCCTCAGAGATATGCAAGCAATGCAGTCCCTGTGGTTAGGCACTGTGCAGGCATTGGAAAAGGGGCAATTGGTAAAGACTGTTCCTTGGTTTAGCCGCCTTTCAGCAAAAACACAACTAACGTCAAGTTAATACGAACAAAGGTGCGACAAGCTATAGAAAAGAATTGTGACGAGAGCAGAAATGTATGATTATACTTTTTAATGTATAATAAAGTTGAGTTATTTATAACTCAATGACCAGCCACTTACTTAAAATATAATCTCTATGTTCTGAATCGTATTTTTTTTTTATCTAAGAAACAAATGGAGTACGACTGGACCAGATAGTCTAGACCAGAAATGGATGTACATAACAGAAGGGACAGAGACAAACTGGATTAAATGATGGTCCCCAGCCACAGATATTTATTTATTTATTTAGTTCTATGAAATGGATGGTGTGGTGTCTTCTCAAACTAACATCTCTGCAATAAAATCGATTGATTAATAAACGGCCACGACCTTTCAGGTAATGTTTGCCTGGCTCTGTCTCTCCGTCTCTGTGATGAAAGACGTTGTTCTTGCTTCGTGACGTGTCACTTATCCACGCTCACTGTTTCACTGATTCTATTTTTATGTGGCTATATCTCCACCTTGAGCTAAATAAATGTATTGAGAAGGAATCCTGACCGTAGCACAATCAGCCTAAAAACACGTTGTTTTAACTAAATTGCACAAAGTCAAAGGTTAGTTTCATAAAATATTATTTCAATGACAAGCTTGTCTCCACAACATGCACAACTCTCCCCCCCCCCCCCCACCAACTCCTCCTCCGAACCCTATAATCCTTTTGCCAACCTCCCCGCTCTGGTGTTAAACGTGTTGACCTTTGATCCGATGTGTAGTGGGTTTTTAAACCCAAAAGGTCAAATAAATGAATTCCATTTATTAATGTTCGTTTTTAATCACGCCTTTTAAATGACAGGATTACTTTATCCTTTTGTCTCTGAATGAATCGAATCACCGTTTTGTTTCTTTAGCAGCTCAAAACCGAATTCCTGTTCATCTTCTCGCAAGGATGGCATCCATTTATGCATTTCATGTTGCGCCTTCTCTGTTGCTAGGATGGACCATTTCACAGCTGAAGTAATCACACAACCACTCCCTCGTCCTCCCACACCTTCCAACGGCTGCGCTTCTCACACGCTTGCTGGCGCCTTCCCGTCACGATGATTACACAACACTGGTTATGATGATTCCTCATTATATCATTATCTGTCACTTGCATGGTTGCCTGATGTGTGTGTGCGTGTGTGTGTGTGTGTGTGTGTGTGCGCGTGTATGAATGTGTGTGTGTGTGTGTGTGTGTGTGTGTGTGTGGATGTGTGTGTGTGCGTATGTGTGGATGTGCGTATGTGTTTGGATGTGTGTGTGTGTGTGTGTGTGTGTGTGTGTGTGTGTGTGTGGATGTGTGTGTGCGTGTGTGTGTGTGTGGTGTAAGCTGTGCTGCATCTCACCGCCAGTATGAACCTCCATCTTGTCACCACCACTAAACATAACGCATAAAAGGAACCTTTATGTCCTAGTTTGGAGTTTTTTTTTCTTTTCTATTTTTTCCTTCATTTCTGCATTAATGCCTTGTTTTGTGTTGTAAATGTACTCGGGTCAAACTTGCAACTTGTATCTCTTTTCAGTGTGTATGATTGTGTAATAATCTTGATATTAATGATATGACTTACTATGCCTGTTTTGGAAAACGATGATAAGACTAGTCAGTCGTAAGTCTCTCATTTACAGTATTAAGAGCTCACCCCCTCCCTGAGAGGAGGTGAATTAATGTTCACACTACAGGCCTGCCTTTGCCTTTCAGTACGGGCCCACGCTATGCCCGCTTTTGAAACCTCAACACCGCCCCCATCGTAAGTGGAGTGGACAATTTACTCGTAACTGCCTGTGTCTCATTGTCACCGCGTGCATCTTCAAGCTCATCCGCTTCCTGTCCCCATCCCTGAAACCCACACGATGTAACTTTGTGTCGTGTGGCCGATAACGTGTATAAAGAAGACCATCAGGAACAAAAGTTGTGTTTCGTCCTCACGCCTCACGCTAAATGTGGCCCGGTGTGACCAGCAGTGGGGAAGAGTTAAGAGGACTGACTTCAACACACTTCTGGTGTTTTCCCTTCACACCCCTTTATTGATGCCTCTTACTCTTGAAGCACTGTTTGTCAGAAAAAGAACGACAACAAGCAGTACTGTGAAAACGTTGGCAAAGTTACAGTCTAGGTTTATATATTCATATCTATATTTAAGGGCTTCATTGCTGCTCTGCAAGGCTTTTCCATCTCTTGGTTTTTTCTTCTTCTGTCATGCAGGGTGTGATATAATTGGGTGCCTTACTAGTTGGAACTACCAGTCCAACTATAGCTCAGCATGTCCTCTCTGATCAATAATAATAAGTAATTACAACCCTCCTCTATTTGCATGAAAACCCATTATCTTCACTGTGTTATTTCAACCCCTTTTTGCCCCGTTTATTATGTTTCCTCCTCTGAATGTGAAAGGCTTACCAAACACTAAAATCAAACCCAGCGGAACAGCAAACTCATTCGACTTTAAAAAGCAACAGCACGTTTTCACCAGAGGTGGAGCTGTTTCCCGAGGTTTGATTTTAGTGACTGGTCACTTTTTCAACTTGGATGAACTAGTCTTCATTCTGTGTTCTCTGTCTTCCCAGCACCGGACCCCCCAGTGAGCCAATCGTGGAGGCCCCACCCAGCCCCCCCATCCATTACAACGCTGACGAGGACCATGACGACGACGATGACAACATGTCCGCCGGCTCCGCCCACTACGACCTGATCCGTAAAACCCCCACTCCACCAGGGCTGTAGAGGCTTAGCTCCTCCCACCACCACCATCACCACCACAGCAGCTACTCGAAGCTAGCTAGAGGTGGTTGTTTGGTGCTGCTGATCACAACCAATCAGTGCACTGGGTTTGATTTTCCCTTGTTCTTTAAGCATTGATGGCACATTTGAAAATGATAGAAACTGATTGTTTGAAGAGTGAAGAAAATGAAAAGTTAAGGAACACAGGAGAATCATGAGTGTCTCTGGACCTGATGTGTTGTAACAGATTAATGGTAAAATATCAAATAAATGTAAGCGGAGAATCAACCTAATCTAAAAGCCCCAAGGTGTAATAATAAAATAAACCTGCCTTGAGGAAATGTAGCTCTGATACACAATGTTTCCTTAGTACTAACTTATGTATTTAAAGCTCATCCGATGTGGTATTCCATATTATAAACATAGCATTCAATCAAATCTGTAACAAATTGTGTTGCTGTATTAATGGGAAAAGTCACTGGAAAATTAACTGTTCTTATTGAACACAGGGTTTTCTCTGTCTGGGATGCCAGGTGATTTAAGACTTTTATTGATATGCCCTTCATGTCACCATTGATATTATCAACTGTAACTTTAGGATAACACCCCGGAAATGAAAAGTGGAAAGTAAGCTATATTGTTATGTAATCAATGTGATGGCAAACAGAGTACTTCGATTTCATTGAAATATGAATTAAATAAATGGAAATGAATTACACATTGTGAACATTTGTGTTAGTTGTATTTCTCTAACAAACTAAACTAAACAAACAAATTACGTCAATGTTTTAAATTTTTCGGGTATGCTACGACTTGTCTGTGCACTTGAAATGACAATTCAAGTGTAAAATACTTTTACACCTCCCCCAATCACACATACAGCAATATACAGTATGCCTAAACAATTTAATAAACGTAACTTCTTCCACATCTACATTTTCGATGTCTTAACTATCAACCAGTAACATGAAAGCGATTTCCTTCTCCCTCAATGCGTGCAATTTCCAAAGGTTAAGCGTTTTCCACTGTCCTCCACAAACCCACACAGACGAGGAGAAATAAAAGAAAACATCACGATGTATAAACCAAACTTTATTTAGCTTTTGATCAAAAGGTACAGAGAGTAAGTAAGTGTCCAGTGTTTGTGTGGAACACGTTTTACCCACGGTATCTCAAACTCTGGTCCTGAGGGCATTTCTTCACCAGTTAGAAGGCCAAGACCTCCCCTCCCCAGAGTCCCCCATGGACTCAACATAAGACTAATGCTCCTGTGATGGCAAAACTGCTCTCGGGGCCCTGGGGACAATACAACACATTTCTTTGGCAACTACAGACAGACAAGAAATCTCCTTTTACAATGCCTTTTTCTTCTTTTTTTTTTACTCATCCACAGTTACAATACATCAACATTTTAGAAAGAAAGAAAAGTATTTCGATGTTGTAATGGGAAGTAATGTTTACCAACAGTGTTCTAGGTGGTGCTATGCTAAACGAGTACAGAAGATTAAAGCATTCCGGGGACAAACACATGAAAAGATACAAGGTGCTCCGAGCGACAACCTTCTCCAGACATCCTGGTTCGTATTTGTCTTCTTTTTCTGCAATTCCATGATTGCTGGGAAACAGCAGGCAGGTTTATCTTTGTACTGAAAAAAACATCCCTTCCATCCATAAAAAGAGATCCAGGACACAAGTCTGAAGATAGTGACCCCGGATAAGAGAACAGATTAGAAAACGGAAGCCAGCACATCCAGGGCTCTCCGGGTTTTTGATGTTCAACGTCGACGAGAAATGGCTGCACTCAGGCACACACGCCCCAGTAAATGATATTTTGTGAAACCATGTTCTATTAATAGGTGCTCTGCTACTCTTTCTGTTTGTTTGCTGTAATCCTTTTCGTATGATTAAGCACTTACGCTTTTTAACGCACAAGACAAAGGCTCTACGGAGAGAGAAAAGAAACTGTACTCTTGGCTTCTAAATACAAAAGGTTTGAAAGGAAGTCAGCGAAGCTAATATACACCAGGTCATGGTGGTGTGAAAAGGCCAGGCAATGGTCCCCAGTTCTATTAAAAAGTTGATGTTATCTACATGATATGGTGAGGTGATCTAGACACAAAGCTTAGTGTCACTTCCTGACTTAAGTCGTTGACGTAATGAAACATTGCTATCAAACGTATTGTTAATCGCACAGGACACATGTATCCAAATGGATGATTGTTCTCAGGAAAAGCCCACGTTGCTAGGTGACCAGTTGAGACATGTCCTCTAATGGACACCAGGGTGTGGATCCGGGACTTGGTTGGAAACTGAAGCGATGTTAAACAAGAGTGGCATTTCAAATCCCTTATATGACACAAGTCTCTTTTCTGCTCCATAGTTCATAGCACAGAGTGTATGTGTGTGTGTGTGTGTGTGTGTGTGTGTGTGTGTGTGTGTGTGTATGTGTGAGAGGAGAGAGAGAGAGAGAGAGAGAGGGAGAGAGAGAGAGCAAGAGAGAGCAAGAGCGAGAGCGAGAGTGAGAGCGACGACTCTTCATCTCCATCATGTGGTAGAAAGCATTTGAGATGCATTTAAACAGTACGGTTGCAGGTCCTGATATTACTTCTACAATAAAAAGATACTTTGATCAAAACATCCATCGTCCAAGCAGGATGAGCTGTTTTTTAATTTGTATTTTTAATACATGCTGTGCCAAGCATGAACCCCTGTTTACCTTGCCAACAAGTTTTGACTTCGCTTGTAAAACACTTGGGCGTCCATTTTGAGTCCTGCTTCCTGAAATTGCCCCAAGTACACGCGTTGTATTACTTGTGATACCTCAAGGACTTTCAGGAATATCCACGTTGACAAGTTAACATAGAGTTTCTCACAAAAAACAAAAGACCTTCTCAGTCCTCTTCCGTAGTTGATCCTTGATCATAGAAAATCCCAGTCAATGTTGGTCTGTGTGATCTTGGTATTTGGAGTATTACTCGCCTTACCTGAAATCCCCGGCTGGCTCCACACATTCATAATAATAAAACTAACTGTTGGCAATTAAAACTAAATGACATACGCAATGGCTTTCAAAGATCTATCCTTCGATTATGCCTTTATCTTCCAAAAATATACAGAATTGTGCTGCATCCCCAGCCCAATCATTGATTTTTCTTTACACACATACATATATGTTTTTTTCTTATTGTTTGGAAACCACATATATTACCATACTCTTTTTTTTCAATAATTTAAAAAGAATGAGCTGAACTCTACATCCCAGTCAGGAGGAGGAAGTGTCTATGAAAGAGAGGAGGCACCGTCTCTGAGGGTGAAACCTGGCCCAGCCCAGAATAACTCCTAGGAGGCCCACTGGTCTGGTCTTCACTGGGCTGCTGTGGGTCCTTCCCCTGCACATTTCACATATATCCGTTGAGTGCTTCAACGCTCTCGTCCAAAGTGACTTACAAGCAAGCTTGGTCGCCAGCGCTGCCGTCCTTCCTGCAGGACAGCGTAATGACAACAGGAAATCATAGTAAGCAGCATATTTTGTCATTCTTAAAAATCCTGGTCATTTAGATAATAATGTAGATATTTATTGCCCTATCCTTGCTTTTGGACCAGACATGTTGTTGTTGTCCCCTTGCAATTTCATTTCAGGCCAAAGTAATGGAGCAAGAACTGAAGTCTGTTGGAGAGAAGGCGAAAGGAGCTTTTTAATATTGAATTCTGAAGGCTCCTACCTCACGCCGAGTCCACGTCCGAGTCTGACACGTGCGTGATGGAGAAGCGGGACACGCTGGACGGCGAGACGGTGAAGCGGGAGAATTTGGCGGCAGGCTGGGGCTCCGGCGGCGTGGGGGCGGAGCGTGGTGGCGGAGGGGAATCAGACACCATCTTGGATGTGGGCAGAGGCAGCAGGGAGAAGTCGTCCTCCCACTCATAGCCGGCACCTAGCAAGACAAGACACGCTGAAGGGTTAGGAGGTATCTAGACTCATGGGACTTTCCGTAAGGTTGGAAACCTATCCAACCCCTGAGGTTCAAATGAATTTGGAATGGGAAATGCTCTATAATCAGACAGGCAGTACCGCAGCAACCTACAATACAGAACGACCAGCAACGTCTACTTTAAATCATCATCGATTTGACTTAAACTGGTCACATATGTAGCTGATCAAGATCTTCTTAGATTTACAGTTATATTGACATTTTCCTTAACTTACTCTCTTCCGAGACGTTCCCATCGGAGGAGTCATCTGAAAGGGGCTGGACCTTCTCCTGCGGTCTGATCAGTGAGCTTCGACCATCCTCTCCTGAGAGAAAGCCGTGCTCAACCAATTCCTTGGTGGGACTTTCCTAATGGTACCAAAGACAAGGGAAACAGCAACAAAGGTAAGAAAGCAGCAGCGATCGCTGCATGACTCACTGCTTGGAAAACACAATGCAGGATCTGGTTGTGGAATTTGAATTCACCTGATCAAACAGATAGACGGTGACATCATCAAAGAAGGACACAACTTTCTTCTTGTGCTCAAGCGCTTCATCCATGCCGTCTGGGGCAGTGAGGGCGGGAACCTTGAGGAGGCTTCTCAGGTTGTGGGCGTTGCTGTTGTCGCTCACGATGATGGGCACAGGGTAGCACTCATCCTCGCTCTCTTCGCCGCCACTCTGCTCCTGCATGCTGTACGTGCGCAGCTCCTCGTCCGACTCGTCGCTGTCATCCGAGTCGGCGTCCTCCTTGTCAGCGTCCTCCGCGTCGCCGGGGGTTACCCGGCCCGTGGTCGGGGGCAGCGAAGGGAGTGGACCAGAGGGAGGCGGGGGGGAGGATGAGGAGAACCGGCGGGTGGTACTAGAGTAATCCAATGCCACCAACTTGTCTTTGGCTGAGGGGTGGGAGTTTTCGCTCGAGTCCCCAGGCAAGCCCGCTCTGTGTCTGCTCAGCCTCTTCCGCTCCCTCTGAATCGTGGTGGAAGTCTTTGCTGCATACTGCTTTCTGCTGCTCTGCCCTGATCCTCTCCTCACCGAGAGCGCCAAGAGCTTCCTCCATGGCTCCCACCACTTCTGCCGCCCAGTCCCCCAGGGAGGAGTTCTCGTCCTGGGATGGCCACTCTTCCAACTCGGCCAACTCTGACTCAGAGGACTGGAAAGATCCCTCCATGTGGTCATCCTCCTCTATGCACAAGAGAGTTGATGCTCTATTGGGTTCTATGTTCATCTGTTGGCCATCTTTGTTTTGTTTTGAAAGGGCCTCAAGGTCCTCTAATTCCTCCTCCTTCGTGTTGTCAAGATTTCTCTCTACCATGCATTCAGTGTCTGAAATCGTTTCCCCATCTCTTCCTATCCCAAGAGCTTCATCCCCTTCATCCCTGGACAGTCTCTCACTCTCATAGTCGGAGAAATAGGCAGAGTCTCTGTAAGGAATCTTTTTACTCAGTGGAATGAGAGTGTTATCCCCAGTCTCTGAGGATTCCACAGATCCATCTTCACAGACTGACCGTTGGATTTCTATCGGAACGGCATCAGCTCTGAACCCCTCTTCCTCCAGTTCCTCTTCCTCGTCCAGATGGGGGTAAAGGGTGGGCTTCTTCCCCTCAGACTGGTCACGGGGCTCATGAGGCTCTTTTGGGACAAACTCTGGACTCTCGTTGTTCTCCGTGTCGTAGCCGCTGTCCATAGCCCGAGGAGAGGTGGCGGGTTTGGCGGCCGCAAGGGCAAAGCCCTCACAGGACCCGCCCACAGACAGGAGCTCCATAGAGTCCATTGAATCGGGGGTTCCGCTCTGCTTCTGCAGGGACTTGATGGCAGGCGAGGCTGTCAGCTCACTGCATTCGTCCGCAAAGATGCCAGAGGTGACATCCGTGATGTCATCTGTGGTGTCGTTGCCGTCGTCGTCGTCGTCACTGCAGTCAAGGATGTCAATGAGGCTCACACTGGAGCCGCATCGGTCCACCCCACTGTCCACCGTCAGACTCAGCTCTGACTCTGTCTCTGTCTGGGGACCGTGTGCAGTCTCTGGCTTTTCCAAGCTGGCATTAGCCATTGTTGGTATGCAAACCTCTGCTACGTACTCGATGTGGTTTGCTGAGACGTCTGTCTTTTCTGTGGTGTCGCTCGCAGAAAGGTCAATGTATGGCTCTTGGATGCTCATTGTCTGTGTGATTTTGTCAGGTTTTAGAGAGGCATTTTTGATGACAACAGGTCCGCCGGGAGCAGGCGATAGATTGACCAGCTCCTCACTGTTAGGAGTCTCAATGACCTTGTCTGTGACATAATCATCAGGGTCATAGTTTCTTACCAGCAAGCCAGTAAGGGGGTCAATGAAGTGGGAGTGACAGCACTCACCAGGCACAGGCAACTGGGTCTCCCCTTCTTTGCACAAGTAGATGTAGGCATCGTTGGAGGGTGCTAATGTTTGGTGCGCGCTCAGACTGAGGCAGGCACTGTTGTCTTTGGCCTGGCGGGGCTCAAGGTACTCAATGGGTTTAGGCAGAGAATGGAAGGCCAGACTGTTTTCCTCTGGCCAGGAGTCTTCGATGTCTGTACTGGGCATTGTGTAATGGAAGTCCACATAAGAGTCCTGCCTGCAGCTGTGGCTAGCCCGCCTGTGTCTGCTCAAGCCGCCATGGCCGTGTTTGGCGGGCCATGTGTTACAGCTGTGCCTCTCCAAGAACACGTCCTCCTCGTCCTCCTCTTCGTCCTCCGTGTCGCTATCCCTATGTCCGATGAACAGAGCCCCGCCCGTCTCCATGTTGATGCTGAGAGAGTGGCTGCCAAGTCTTGTGTGGCGGGTGTGGCTTGGCATGGTCTTCCGCAAGGAGCCCATCATGTCATAGTACCCCCCTGTGACGTTCTTGCCAATGACGGAGCTCTGGCTGGAGTCCAGGTAGGGGTCACCGTAGGCCTGTTGAGGTGAGGTATTGAAAGAGGGGGGTAATCGAAGCGGGTGCTCCAGTTCCCCCAGGGCCTGACGGAGACTCCTGGACCCCCAGCTCTCCTGCAGGGGTTCCACTGGGGGGTCGTCGACTCCTATCAGGTAATGGCGATCCATGCCCAGAGGGGGTGAAGGTTCGTAGTAGTAGCCTCCGTCTTGGTCTTTGTATGAGACATAGTGTCCAGAGACCCACGGTGTCAGTGGGCTGCTGTCTGACACTTGGCCTAGTAAGGGCTCCATTGTTAGCGAGATGGCCGGGCTCGAATCCTGTGAGTCGTACAGGTCGGCTTTGTGGATGTCAGCTGACCAATAGGAGCCCGTGTTGTTTGCTTGTGAGGGACAGGACATGCATTCCCCTGATTCAGCACTTCCGGTAAGGAAGCTTCCACTGCTGCCTTGGTAGTCTGGGCTGTAAGAGCACATGTTGTAGTCCAGCTGGATATTACAGTCCGCCGGCTCTTCGATGCGAATGTAGTACTCATTGCCTAATGAGGGGCTATGGGCACTAAGGACAGGCACCACCCCTGGGGCGTGGAGGTGCTTGGTTTGGTAGTAAGAAGGCGAGGCCCCTATCCCCTCCATGGGACACCCACCCACTATGCCCCCCGGTGGGTAGAATTCGCCGTGGCAGCGGTGGCTGATGTGACCCACGGTATCGGAATGGGCCGCGGGCTGGTAACGCTGCCCCGCTCTCGCCTGCTCCCACTTGTACTCAAAGTTGAGGCCCTGGCTCGTCTCCGTCACCGTCAGTATGTCGTCGCCGCTCTCCGAGTGGTAGCCCTCGCCCATCCCCGAGAACTGTTCCAGCAGAGGGAACGACGAGACAGAGGGGGAAGGCGGAGGGTGATGGTCAGACGGGAGGGAGGAGCCGTGGTTATGGCCATGGTGTCCTCCAGTGTTGGGACGCAAGGAGTTCCAGCGCCGCTCAAAGTCCTCCTCCACCTCACTGGCTCCTTTGGCGCACAGGTAGCTGAGGAGGAGGTGGACCTCCTCAGCTGTGGGTCTCTGGTTGGGCTGGAGCCAGCAGAATTGCATGACTTCATACCTAGAAACATGCAAAAACACGGAAAAAGATAGAAATGGACATGACCATAGGAAGGTGTTGATACTCTTTTGTACTCCTGTCTTATGAAATGTACTCATGAAAAGTGACATTTAAGAAATCCCTGAAACATGCTGTATCTATATCTATCCTATATCATGGATCTATAGAGGAGTTCATTTGAACCTGTGTCTCAATTTTGTTATCGGAGGGATAAATGAAGGGCTTGATCTTTCCTCAAGTGTGTCTTTTTTCTCTCATGTTTTCGTTTCAATACTTGTGTTCCTATTTACCTCCACTTTTTTGTGTGTGCATGCGTGTGTGTGTGTGCCTGTTTACACGTGTGCGTGCATGCGTGTGTGTGTGTGTGTGTGTGTGTGTGTGTGTGTGTAGCAGTGTACACGTGCACAGCTCACCAGCGCTCGGCCAGTGGCACCTTGAGCAGGGGCTTGGCCAGTTTCAGCTGCTGCTCCCTGATGGTGTAGCTGAGCACCTGTCTGTCAGAGTAGTGACGGTACGGCTGGTTGGCCAGCTCAAACAGCTCCCAGATGGTCACCCCCAGAGACCTGCAGGACATCTCTACGTCAGCTCTTGGTTCAGGCGAGGCCTTTTTTTAAAGGCAGGTCTGGAGCAACAGTAGTGTAATTCAATTATCGCACAATCATTGAGAATTTTGACAATTGCCATTCCTTAAATGGACTGAATTTATATAGCACTTTTCTAACCAGCGGTCACTCAAAGCGCTTTACAGTTATTGCCTAACATTCACCCATTCATACACACATTCACCCATTCATACACACATTCATACACCGACTGCAGTGTCAGCAATGCAAGGCGACAGCCAGCTCGTCGGGAGCAGGTGTCTTGCTCAGGGACACCTCGATTCTCGAGGAGGAGCCGGGATCGAACTAGCAACCTTCCGGGTGCAAGTCAACCCGCTCTACCTCCTGAGCCACTGCCGCCCATTCCTTAAATTTTGAGTTTCCCGTTTGGAATTAATAAAGTACAACTTATCATCGCTAATTATTGCATTATGTTGACCCGTAACTTGCATAAGACCGTCAAAAACGTTCACTTGTTAGAAGTGTCTGCGGTGATGTGTGTCCTACCAGATGTTGCTCGGCAGGGTCTGATTGGCCATCAGCAGGTCGCCCTGGACCTCGTCCACCAGCTCCGGGGCGATCCAGCGCAGCGGCACATGCACCTGATCCGACGTCACATGGTAGTCATCCTGGTGTGGGACGGAGAGAGCGTCCAAACATCAGAAAACATGTTTACAATTATTTTGGCGCAAATACAAAATGATTGTGGAATTCATTTAGTAATTTGTGTATTTGTGTAATTTTTATTAAATCTTTATTTTATTTATTTTAAAATAATAGTAGTGTAAAGTGTGTGTATGTGTGTGTGTGTGTGTGTGTGTGTGTGTTAAGTCAGGCTTTACTCTGTATTTTGTGTGTGCGAGGCCGTAATCTCCTATTTTCACTGAGACATCAGCGGTCAGCAGGCAGTTCCTCAGAGCCAGGTCACTGCAGGTGGAGAGAGAGGGGCGAACAGGGGGAGACAATGTGGGACGATAAGAGTTAAGGGTCACACCGTGTGTGGTAAACAAACAATCACAGGTTTCTTCATGCACCGCTGCAATACTGCACTCATATGCTAGCATACGGTGAGCGCTCGGGTGCATACACCTACTCTGCCCCAACACAACCTCCACTATGTTCACGTCGGTGTAGTTTACAAGCGCGAAATGCTTAGTTTTCATCCTTCTAGAAACAACAATACTAACATGTTCAGGTCATCCATGTAAATAAGTATATGTAAATTAGGTGGACAAATATTATGAGGACCATAGTGTGTGTGTGTGTGTGTGTATGTGTGTGTGTGTGTGTGTGTGTGTGTGTGTATGTTTGTGTGTGTGTGTGTGTGTGTGTGTGTGTGTGTGTGTGTGTGTGTGTGTGCGTGTCTGTGTCTGTGTCTGTGTGCATGTCTGTCTGTGTGTGTGTGTGTGTGTGTGTATGTACCAACACCTACCCCAAACCCGACGACGAGCGATCGTCCCCCTGCAACAAAATCACTGATGCTGGAGTGTATGAAGAGCACTCAGGCAGCACCAGGATATTGTTCCAGGAAGCAATCAGTCAGAGGATCACAGAGTAATAAACTGTATCAGGAACCACAGTCACACTTATTAATGTTAAACTCTTTTCTCATGTCAGGCTGACCTTGAGAAAGTCATCCATGCATTAATTTCGTCATGACTGGATTGTTGTAACTCCCTGTATTTTGGGGCTCAGCCAACATGCCATCTCCTGCCTCCAACCGGTTCAAAGCTCGGCAGCCAAGACTTTAACAAATCCCAAGAGACGAGACCACGTCACTCCCATCGTTGCAATGCTACACTAGCTACCTGTAAGTTAATTGATTTAAAGATTTTATCAATGCCATTTAAAGCCCTACGCGGCCTTGTTCCTACCTGTACCATCGATTGACTTGCGTCCTACAGGCCTAGCTGCTGCCTTGCTCCTCAGTAAGGTAAGGAGGGTAAGGCCCTCATTGCTGTTCCCACAAGCCGCCTCATTATAAAAGGTAACCGTTCGTTTTGCATCACAGCCCCGCGGCTCGGGAACTCCCTACCTGAGGACCTAAGGGTGTCACACTCGGTGCCTTCTTTAAAATCACTTATTTTACAGGATCTTTTTTAAATCTTAAATCTGTTGTTTGTCAAGTTCCTATTCCTCTTTTATCGCTTTCCTTTTACTTAGTTGTATGGTTTGACGGCATGTTTTATGTTTTAATTATTGTTTTATTTTTATCCTGACTGGATGTTTTTTATCATATTCTGTAAAGCACTGTCACCATGTTTTGAAAAGTGCTAGTGCTATTATTATTTTTATTAAAGCACAAATCACACAGCCACCTTGAGACGGACGCAAAATAAACGAGTATTGTTTTGAAGCGGCCGCTACATGCAACAAATATGAAGCGAATTTCCCACTGTGCATCCTTTGGGCTTTACTGGTTTATCTGCACCGCCAACCTCAGAATAATAAAGCAGCACTAGTCTGCTGGAATATTATTGTGGTAGCACTTTACAATAAGGGTATATTAATTAACCATTAATTAACCATTATTAACATTAGTTAATGCAATAATAAGCATTGACTTACAGTTAATGAACAGTTAACTAATGGTCTAATAATTGATCACTAATAGTAATCAATTACTCATGGTGTTCATGTTTACTAAAGGTTTTTATGTTAACCACGGTATTAATGTATACATTATTTAATCCTAACCCTAACCCTAACCCTTACCCAAACCCAACCCTAACCCTTCCCCCAAGGTAATGCTATATATTAATGCTTATTACTGCAATAACGAATGATTATTACTGGTTTATTAATGTGCCCTTATTATAAAGTGTAGGCTACTATAAACAGTGACAGTACCTCAATACCTCTCTGTTACACCAGGGCTGATAATAGTGTGGCTTTAAATGTGACAAACGCACTGGAGCGATTTAACTCCCTCTTGTTTGAACGCATGCAACTTCAACACAGTGTGGACGACGCCGTGGTGGTGTTACCTGTGCGTGAAGCTGTGCTTGTGCATGTGCAGCAGTCCTGAGGCGATGTCGCAGGCCATCCTCTGCAGGATCAGGGGCTCAGGGATGATGGACTCAGTCGCCCTGCAGCTCCGCAGGTATCCCTTCACATCCCCCTGGACCGCAGACAGGTCGGGGGAGAGGAGATGGGAGGGAGGGGTCAAAACAATGCTACGCTACTTTGCGCTAATCGTGTTGGTTATGAGAGGAAGACAGATAATTAATCTTATGTTAATTGAACCACTCTTTTTGGAACTCATACACCTTCTGACCAGCAGAGGGCAGCCACGGAAATGCATTGCTTGCTGCGCAAAGCCATTTGTATGCAGACTCCTGATACAAATGGGTTACAACCCCGTGGTCACAACACTTAGCTTAACACATCATAGCAAGCTCTAACTGACAGAGGTTAGTGATGGAGGTGGTGGTGGTGAATGGTGTTGGTGGTGGTGGTAGTGGAGGTGGAGGTTGTTGATGTTGGGGGTGGTGGAGGTGATGTTGATGGTGGTGGTAGAGGTCGAGGTGGTGGTGGAGGAAGTGGTGATGGTAGTGGTCGAGGTGGTGGAGGTGATAGTGGTGGTGGTGGTGGGGTGGGGGTGGGGACCTACCAGAGGGCAGAACTCCATCACCAACAGGTAAGGTGTGACCTCGGTGCGCTGGGCCAGGCACTGCAGCAGGGCCGGGTGCTGAAGGGCCCTACAGACAAGACACCCCAGAGCACCCACACACACACACACACACACACACACACACACACACACACACACACAACCACACACAACCACACACAACCACACACAACCACACACACACACACACACAACCACACACACACTCAACCACACTCACACACACACACACACACACAACCACACACACAACCACACACAACCACACACAACCACACACACACACAACCACACTCACACACACACACACACACAACCACACACACACACACACACACATACACTCACACACACAACCACACACACACACAACCACACACACACACACACACACACACAACCACATACACACACACACACACACAACCACACACACACAACCACACTCACACACACACAACCACACACACACACACACAACCACACACACACACAACCACACACACACACACACACAACCACACACAACCACAACCACACATACACACAAGAGCAATGTCAACAATGTCAAATGCTTTATTTTTGTTAAATGTCACAGACCACCTCGCACAAGGTGACTGGGAAGGGAATTGAAAAGGCCATTCAGGACGTTGCAAATGGCTGCTTAGGAAAAGTCAGAGAGCAAAGAGGAGGAGGAGGAGGACAGAGAGAGGGGAAGAGATGGAGAGAGAGAGAGGAGAGTGGGAGCACGAGAGAGGAGGAGAGCGGGAGTGAGAGAAAGAGTGGGAAGAGGTTTAATATCTCATCTCGTATCCCAGATATCTCAGCTGTATGCTCCATTAAAGGAGTCAGGTAGGTGGAAGGTGAATATTATATAGGACCTTAGTGAACCATCTGGGTGTAGGAGATAGTACAGAGCTGACATACGCAGAACAGAAGAGAGTGGAGAGAAAGAGAGAGAGAGAGAGAGAGAGAGAGAGAGAGAGAGAGAGAGAGAGAGAGAGAGCCTGTTCACCTGTACGGCTGAGCTTCCTCCAGGAAGTGCATCTGCTCCTGGACGCTGGCACTGGCCTTCAGCTCCTTCACCACCACCTGGTTGGTGTCCAGGCCCACGCTCACCTCCCCCAGGAAAACCTGCGGCGCCACCCACCCAGCACGGCAACGCCACCCGCCCACGAGAGGTGTGGAGGCAAAAGAAGAGATGGACGAACACACATTAGTATTAGAATTGGTTTGGGGATTGCATGGAGCACGACCGCGTGGACGCGAATTCAACGGCGAGCAGCGTTCAAAGCCGGCGTTGCGAGGGAAACGCGAGATCGGCCACAATGAAGATGCAAACAGGGATAAGAAGTGTGCAGTTTGTTCCACAATAAGCGAATCATGAAAGACCCAAGCGAAGACGACACGTGAAACAACAATACAACAAGGAAACACATCGGCTCACACAGCTTGAGTTAAGGAACCGTTTGGAAGGAGGAGGATGTGAATAGCACGGGTTGTGGGAGTGGGAGTGGGGAAGAAACAAACCCCTAAATAATGACTTAATGACTGCTATTCAACGAGCTGGGAAAGTAAACACAGGTGGAGCTGACATTCAGAAGGGGATGTCTTACCTTTCCAAACCAGCCATGGCCTATCTCCTTCAGGTAGAGCAGGCTGTGGCGGCCGAAGTCTGTTGACTTCTGCAAATGAACTGGAAGAAATGAGGACGAGGCAGATGTAAATGTATTGAGACAGAGGGGTGGAGATTTACAGAGCATTAGGTAATAAATCACTTCTTGCCCATTGGCGATGCAACTTTTTGACAGATTCCAGTGGGTTCCCGTGTCTTACATCATCATCATCAACATATACGAGAAAAACCATTTGTCCTTTTACTCCTTAAAAATGCAGACACGAAAAGGTGATGACCTGCCCATGATTCAGAATCACAAAGGGTTCGGTTTCACAACCGGTCAACAACCGGTCACAACACAGGTCACCGGTTGGTGACCTGTGTCAAAATGATCCAGCCTGCAGATCCAGCCTGCGTGTGTGTGTAACCCCTGCTCTGAACACACACACACACATGCACAAAAAACACACGCATACACACACAAACAAACACACACACACACACACACAATAACACACACACACACGCCTACACATAAGCACACACACACACACACACACCTGCATATCTTACCTCGCCTTTTCCTTATCTCGGTTCCCTTCTTTCTTTTTGCTCGATGTCCTAGAGACGGGAGTAGCAACCGCATGGTCCCGTCTGTGCTCCTCACACCCTCTCTCTCTCTGTCTCTCTAGGTCTCTCTCTCTGTCTCTCTCTCTCTCGCTCCCTCGCTGTCCCTCTCTCGCTCCCTCTCTGTCTCTCTCTCGCTCCCTCGCTGTCTCTCTCTCGCTCCCTCGCTGTCTCTCTTTCACTCCCTCGCTGTCTCTCTCTCGCTCCCTCGCTGTCTCTCTCTCGCTCCCTCGCTGTCTCTCTCTCGCTCCCTCGCTGTCTCTCTCTCTCCCTCGCTGTCCCTCTCTGTCTCTCTATGTCTCTCTCTCTCGCACCCTCTCTGTGTGTTTTTCTTTCTGTTGTGTCTCTCCTTCTCCAACATGATGACAATGGCATTCTGGTAGTAGAGGCAGACAGACATCGCTTTGTAATGCGACCACCCACAGACCCTTACCCCCCCCCCCCCCCCACCACCACCACCACCACCACCCCCCCCCCCCCCCCCCCCCCCTCCCCCTCCATCCACAGAACAACGGCCCAGACACTGTGGACGCATGTTCCACGCCTCCGTCATAATGCCCCACGCCTTCGTCATGTTCTCCAAGTCCAGTAATCCGTCTGACCCCCCCCCCCCCCCCCCCCCCCCCCTTGCCCCCCACCCCACCCCGCACTCCATGGCAGAATGGCAGCGATTGTCCGGGCGGCCTGAGGCCCGGGTGGAACCAGTTGGCACCAGCATGGACACACTGGGCCCGTTGTCCTCGAGGTCTGCGACGTCGACCCGATAAGTCAGGAGAACCGTCCCACACGGCCTGCTCTGC
>JACYXH010000382.1:412500-425000 GCA_026745465.1 Lota lota | reverse complement strand
GAATATCACAAAAACAAAAGAAAACATGACATGTTTTAGAAAGATCTCGTCACACAGCTCCTCGCGTTCCTCTTACCTGGCCTCATCCATCGCACGGAGTCCATCTGAACAACATGCTCGCTCGCAATCCTGCTGCCCAACACAGCTTTCTCCAGCACATGCAAGGGTGGGCACACACACACACACACACACACACACACACACACACACTGACCCCCCACAGGTCCCCGTTTGGTAAGGGGGTACCAGGGGGACGCGGGCCCCAGGCAGGCGGGGGTGGGGCGGGCGGGGGTCCGTGTCAGGCAAAGACCCCCGCCCGCTGAACAAAAAGGTCCAGAGACAGAGCGCTGCATTGTCTCTGCTCGCTTTTTGGGCTCATCTGTATTTCGTCCAGAGTCTCCAAACACAGCAAGTATGGAGAGAAAAGAGACAGAGAAGGAGAGAGAGAGAGAGAGAGAGAGAGAGAGAGAGAGAGAGAGAGAGAGAGAGAGAGAGAGAGAGAGAGAGAGAGAGAGACAGAGACACAGAGAGAGAGAGAGAGAGAGAGAGAGAGAGAGAGAGAGAGGGAGAGAGAGAGAGAGAGAGAGGGAGAGAGAGAGGGAGAGAGAGAGAGACTTTTGTGATGCTGCCTGACCGCTGGTGTTCCCCCGCACTGTTGAGGAAGGAGGAGGAGAGGGGAAAGGGAGAGGGCCAGGGAGAGGAAGAGGGGGTGATGCCGGTGAGCTGTAGGGCTGGGGTGGGGGAGAGATGGTGGGGTGGGGGGAGAGAGAGAGGAAGAGTGACAGGGATGGGAAGGGAGAGAGGAAGCGTGACAGAAAGTGAGAAACGAGGGAGAGAGTAGCAGAGGAGATAGAGAGAGATGGGGAGAGAGAGAACGAGTGACAGATGGAGAACAAGGGAGAGAGGAAATGAGAGAGAGTGATGGAAGAGAGAGAGAGAGAGAGAGAGATGAAGCAGGAATGAGAGAGGGTGGGATGAAGAGAGAAGAGGGGAGAGGTCAGTTGGGAAAGGGGGAGGAGGGGGGTGAGAAAGAAGTGAACAGCCTTCACAAAAATGTGAAGCTGACGAGAAAAAAGTGTTTTGGGAGGGGAAGGGTATTCACATTCTATACTCATGACCTCATTCTCCCCATTTTCCCGTTTGTCCATTGCTCTCTCACTCTCTCTCCCCCTCTCTCTCTTTCTCTCTCTCTCTCTTCCCCCCTCTCTCTCTCCCCTCTCTCTCTCTCCCCCTCTCCCCCCCTCTCTCTCTCTCTCTCTCTCTCTCAAAGAACATCTGCAGGGCAGTTCCCTTCCCATATGAACTGAGTGAACCCCCACACACATGCACGCTCGCACGCACGCACATGCACACACACACACACACACACACAGTGGACAATGTGTGGACACTGGACATCCTGCCCTGGGAGCGAGAGGGGCCTTCATCATTCCAGATGGGGGGCCCCGGCTGAAGCCAGGCTCTTGGGCATACCCTTCCTCACCTCCCCCCTCCCCCCTCCCCCTCCCCCTTCTTGGACACACCCAGACACAACCTCGTTGGGTGGTCCAACTGCAAAAAGGACACGATCCCATAAGGACATATATACATATGTATATGTATATATATATATGAACTTATAGCATAGCGTGTACAGTACCATACATACGGGCCTGTGTTGTGAAAACTGTCCAAACCACAGTGTACATTGCATGATGTAAAAAGAGGAATTGTGGGAAAATACTTTGCTTATATACACAACACACTCACAAACACACACACATACACACACACACACACGCGCTCATGAATGCCCACACAGACACACAGATATTCACACATTCAACAGAAACACACACACAAACACACACACACACACACACACACACACACACACACACACACACACACGTGAGTAGTGTTCATAAATCAATGGCCAGCCATCTGCTGAGCCCTCTTAGTTTCACTCTCAGCCACCCTGCAGTGAGCGACTTGCTGCCCCACCACTGTGATATCAGTGTGTGTGTGTGTGTGTGTGTGTGTGTGTGTGTGTGTGTGTTTGTGTGTTTGTGTGTCTGTGTGTGTGTTTGTATGTGGGTGATGAGGAACAGTAATCAGTTCTTCACATAAAGACAGATTACTTCCTTAATCAGCAGGGGGGGGGGGCATGTTCCCATTAGCCAAGAGGGAACATCACAGAGCGAGAGAGAGAGAGAGAGAGAGAGCGAGAGAAAGGAGAGAGAGGAGATAAAAGAGAGAGAGAGGAGATAAAAGAGAGATACAGAGAAAGGAGAGAGAGGAGATAAAAGAGAGAGAGAGGAGATAAAAGAGAGATACAGAGAAAGGAGAGAGAGGAGATAAAAGAGAGAGAGGAGATAAAGAGAGAGAGAGAGAGGGGGAGACAGATAGGAGAGAGACAATACAGAGAGATAGAATAGAGAGTAGATTGGGTTTCAAGGGAAGGCTGAATGTTCTAGATTATACTCCACAGCTCTGGGTCTGCTTAAGAAGATGTCTACGTGCCCTCCTCCACCCCCCTCCATAATGTTCTCCGCTGCCTGGTTCATCAGTGAGAGTCTAGTCCCTACACAGAGACTTTGGTTAGACATGACGGTAGAAAGGAATTGAATCACGCCAAAATCCCCAAAGGAACCGCCATGTGGATGGAAGCTAACAGACTCTGGCAGGGCCAGTGAAAAGCTGAGTTTGGATAAAAAGAAGTTGGGCACTTCAGCGCCCAACTCACGTCTGTGTCCTTCTCAGTTATAGCAAGACGATGTTTAATGGAGACGGGCAATCTTGAAAGTTCCTCCTTGAACCGTGCTGCAGCAATAAGAAAAACAATTTTTACCTGCTAGTCCGCCAAAGTTCATAAAAACTCCCAAAATATCGTCAAATGTCACGTCGATTCCACACAAAATCTGACATCTCAAAAGAAAAGTTCATGTCAAATGAACATCATCTCAAAATGAGAACGTGATTGGTCTCTCGCTGGATAAAGGTGACTTACGTGACACCATGTGACAAATGGATGCACTTCTGTAAATGTGCATGTACGTACGTGTACGCACCGCCAAAAATAAAATAATCGAGTCTATTAGATCAGAGGTGCATCCACGGTCTTTTCTTCTTAGCAGTGGTCTGCTATTCGATATAAAAGCCCATAGAATGCTGTAATCGACCAATCGGAATTGAGGATTCAACAAAGCCAACTCTACATTCTCTAAAAACATATATACATTAATCTCATACGAAAGGAGACTAAGTGTATGGATGAATTCCGACGGACTCCATTTTTTTTGATCCCATTCACACGGACGCTTGAGGCCTCCACAGGGCTCGTGTGTAGAGCGGCCGTCCTCGTCTTCACACCGGAGGCTGGGAGGAGGGGTGGGGGAGGAAGGGAAAAGCCCACCTTGAAGCCCCCGTTGCGCTTCTTGCAGCAGAGACAGGCCAGCATGACGAAGAGGAAGCAGAAGAGGCCTGAGAGCGAGATGGCCACCACGGCCAGCGATGAGGACCACGACAGCTGGCTCAGCGGGGCGCCATCTGCAGGACAACACGAGAAGACAGGAAAGGAAAAGAGGTTTGAATTGTGATGAAATGTTGTTGTTTTTTGTTAAAGCTGCACTATGTTCATTTCTACTGCGGCTATTTACTCCATTAAAATTCACTCAACTAGAGGCTGCTAATGGGGACAAATGACATAGTGCGGGTTTGAATAAGTACAAGGACAGGAGACAACATTATTACGACGGCAGATAAACAAGCAGAGGGAATATAAAACAGACATACGTTTGAGTACAGGCACCCCACCCTGTCTAAGTGTAGTGTCTAGCGATAGCAGCAGAACCCACAGTCCATTGATTACAATTCAGTCGCCAGGCGCCGTGTCGAGCCATCACAGAGCGTTCCAAATGGACCAATCACACGAGGGATGCTCATCCAAGCGTGTCGGGAACAGGTACGCAGAACACCCGTATGCAAAAGGATTAGCGCGACAACAATAACTCGCTTGAATAACCAGGCGACGGAACGCGGAGGTGCGCAGGATGCAGACGGAGTCAGCATCCTGCGTCTGCGACGAGGTGTAAATACCGCATTTCTTCATAGCTCTTCATCTATTATGCAACATCAAGCCATCAATGGCGGCTTGTTCCTGTGCCGCCGCGGAGATGTTACTATTTTAAACTCCCGTTGGCAATTTAGGAAACATGTATGGGGCCCGCTGACTTCCTGTTTCCTGTGTTTGACCGCTGTTCAAGAGGTTACGGCTAATTATGGCTGGCACACACTTTGTCCTTCTCATCATTGAGCTGCTCAACGGATAATTCAAATCCCAGATTTAAGTATTGCTGCTCCTCAGGGTGATGGACCTCAAGCAAATCAGCAATCGTACTGATCAAGATGAATTTGGGGTTACTGGTCTTTGGTTTTTTGGGGGAAATACCTGTAAAATATATGTTTTTTTTTTATAAATACATTTGATTTAAAATTGGATGTGTTAAAATGTATTCATATCTTTTTGTCTGAAAAGAAAATATTTTTTATGAAAGAAAAATAACATGATATAATAATAATAGATCAAATGCTACAGAGGTATGATGAGGGTCATCAGGTTAGATTAATATTGCAAAGCGATGAAATAGGCCTATAAAATATTCATGGCGCAGACTGCGTCTTGTACAGTGAAATACAGCTGGAGTCCAAATGGGCTTCTTGTTTGAGCTGTAGTTCTCTGTACCTCGGGACCTGTTACTGCATCTTATTCAGTTGGAATAAGATGGCTTTGTCTAAACTAGAAGATAGAAATACAGTTGCTCTTTGTTAATATTCATGAAAATCACACAAAGTTCCACCTGAACACGTTGTGCTAGTGTGCGTGTGTGTGCGTCTGGCTTCACAAGTCGTTGGGTGTTTGTGATATTCCGCTTCTTTCATGGCTAAAACGTGAATTCCACTTGGAGGCGGGTGAGTCGTAGGTGCTCGCCCCATCTTGTTCATAGTCTCTTGTTTGTTTTGGGGGGGGGGGGGGGGGGGGGGATTTTACATTTTTCATTCTGTCTCGCTGCTACAGGAGCTTGGGTGGGGGGGGGGGGGGGTGCGACGCGACCACGGTAACCATGGAAACAGAACGGACAGGGAGCTGTGTTGAGAGAGTGTTATAGCAATTCCAATCGCTCATGTTGATCCATTCCAACTATACCACACTAAAACAACACACACACACACACACACACACACACACACACACACACATAGCGTGGTTAGAGACAGAGAGAGAGAGAGAGAGAGAGAGAGAGAGAGAGAGAGAGAGAGAAAGAGAGAGAGGGAGGGAGAGAAAGAGAAAGCTGGAGAGAGAGAGACAGAGACAGAGAGAGAGCCATTACATGGTTTATTATTATTATTATGTCGTTTCTTATCTGGTTTGTCTAAGGTGGGAGGAGGAGGAGCTACAAAAAGCAGTTAGCCAGCTTTTCAGAGCTGTGTGCTTTTAATTAGGTCTGATTACTTTTTAATTTGAGAGGATTAGGGGTTCGGTTACAGACCTCTCTCTACCTGTGGTGGCGCTTGATAACCCCTCCGTACTCCACCCATGAGCACAGACACAGACACACACAGACACACACACACACACACAGACACACGCACACCCATGAACACACAAACACACACACACAGACACACGCACACCCATGAACACACAAACACACACACACACACAGACCCATGACCACACACACACACACACACACCCATGAACACCCAAACACACACACACACACACACAGACACACACCCATGGACACACACACACACACACACCAGTACGACCATGAGAGGGCGCAGTGTAAACACAAGCAGCACGGGAGGCATCCGCCCCCGTCCATGGACACATGAAACCAAGGGTGGCGTTCATTAGGGAACCTGTTCCCACCGGTGCACTCAGTAGCGAACCTGTTCCCACCGGTGCACTCAGTAGCGAACCTGTTCCCACCGGTGCACTCAGTAGCGAACCTGTTCCCACCGGTGCACTCAGTAGCGCAGGCTCACGAGCCAAGCCGCGCTATTAGCATAGCCTTTTGATTCATAGCCTTTTCTTCATTCATTTGTCAACCTTGTGATTAACCCTGTTTTTGTTATCTCCCCCCCTCGACACACACCCCCCCTCCCCTCCTCTCCTCCTCCCCCTTGTGCTCTGCTCCTCCCTGCTCCTCTCTACTCCTCTTTTTTTTGGGGGGGGGGGGGGGGGGGGGGGGCTTGCATTGGTGTGCGAAGACTGGCGCCTTTTGATATCTCGACAAAATATTTGTAAAGGGCTTGTACATCAGAATGCATCGTGGGATGCTTTTGTCTGCTGATACCCTGCCATTTTCAGAGGACTCAAGAGAGTTGTAGTATCGTAAAATCCGAAATCAACGTAACTATACTGTAACCTAGGCTAATGAAAACGTTGTTTTGCCACGCCTCGCACGAGAAACACCGCGGCAGCTTTAAACACAACAATGTCTCCCCATGATCAAATCATTTCTACTACCAATACAACTGACATTCCTGTGCTCCCAAAATGGCGGTATTCATTGCGATGTGACATCCAGATTCAGAAGCCCCATGTCTATACTTTCAATGTGATGTACAGCCTGTTGTGCTGCTAAATGTTGCACATTGATTGAATTGGGGATGGGTGGACTGTTTGGGAGGTTCATAATTAAACGTATAATCAAAATCATAACCTTAACTATAATCATAATGCATTGGATTTATATCGTGCGTTTCATAGTACCCATAGACACTTTAAAATGTCAGACAAACGATTTCAACGACACAAGGGATAAAGAAGGGTTCACAAGCAAGAATCAAAGGGGAGAGAATAATAATCATGACAATAACAAGAAGACGTGGACCGGCTGGGCTCCATGTGGACGAGGAGAGGGGGGGTACTAAAAGGAGAGCAGCAAGCAACGCGTCCTAAAGGAGACGACAGGGAGGCAGCCACGGATGAGGAGGAAGAGGAGGAGGAAGAGGAGGGATAATGGAGGCACAGCGCTGAACGTGTGTACGAGTCGGGTCATGTCTAGTAGATACCGGTTATCTAATAATGGCCGTGTCCTCTCCTTCCCATTCATCCCCCCCCCCCCCCACCCCCCACCCCCCCCCCCCCCCCCCCCCCCCCCCTCCCCCCCCCCCTCGCCCCCCCCCCCCCCCCCCCCCCCCCCCCCCCCCCCCCCCCCCCCCCCCCCCCCCCACCCCCCCCCCCCCCCTGCTGGCTAGCTGTGCCAAATCAATTGGAATTGACTCCAACATCTTAATGAAGCTGTGTGGCTGAGACTAAGAATCTCTCTCTCTCTCTCTCTCTCTCTCTTCCTCCTCTCTCTCTCTCTCCTCTCTTCTCTGCCTCTCTCTCTCCCTTTCTCTCTCTCCTCTTACTCTCTCTCCTCTCTCTCCTCTCGCCTCTCTCCTCTCTCCTTCGCTCCTCTCTCTCTCTTCTCTCTCTCTCTCTTCTCTCATCCTCTCTCTCTATCTCTCGTCCTCTCTCTCTCTCTCTCTCTCTCTCTCTCTCTCTCTCTCCCTCTCTCTCCTCTCTCTCTCTCTCTCTCTCTCTCTCCTCTCTTTCTCTCTCCCTCTCTGGCTGCTCTGAAGTTCTCCCCTGCCGAATGAAGGTTGTTCCACTCAGCTCCCCTTTGACTACAGCCACTAAGAGAACAACGAGATACAACACAACACAACACAACACTACACAACACAGGGGAGGGGGGCGGGAGCGGGGGGGGGGGAGGGGGGGAGGGCAGGGGGGGGGGGGGGGGGGAGCGGGGGGAGGGGGGGGGGGGCGAACCCAAAATGTGGCCTTTGTTCTGTCCTCTCTCTTCTCCTCTCTCCGCACTGCTGCTCAGAAGCGGCAGACATTTTGAGCTTCTTCGAGGCAACACTTGTTTTGGACGACTTAATGCAGAAACCCCAAACCCCCCCCACCCCCGCACCCCCCCCCCCCCCCCCCCCTCTTGAGTGAATATCCTCAGTCTTCAGATGTTCATATTTCCCAAAAACTATTTTAGGGCCCTATTCCCTGTATAATATCTCAAATAAGACCTCAACAAGCCTGACAGACAATCATTATGTTATATACGAGTCATACAGGTTCAACCAGTGGCTAGGGTGCTTGTCGTGAGGTTCTGGGTTCGAAACTCAATGTCTTCAGCCTACCTTGAGCAAGATGCCTAACACCTCCCTGCTCCCTAATTGCCTGTCACTGTTTTCACTGGATTCACTGGATTCACTGGATTCACTTTAAGTCTCCATCATTAAATAATGAAGACATATAATTTGATTCTAGAGGCAGAAAATATGTGCACTAATGGTATTTTAATCTTGAATCCTCAATATATATGTATATATATTTAGTACAGGAGGTTTTACAACAACTGTTTGAGCAAACAGCTATGGCACACAGTGAGAATGCCGAACACATTTTCTCTGATTTAGACTGGCTCCTGTCCCCTTTGTGGTATGAAACCTGAGTCACGTATTGACGAGATGCTGTCACTCCCCAGGATGAAAAATGTGTTGTTTGCGCCTGTAGCTGTGTGTCTGTGTGTCTGTGTGTCTGTGTAGCTGTGTGTCTGTGTAGCTGTGTGTCTGTGTGTCTGTGTGTCTGTGTAGCTGTGTGTCTGTGTGTCTGTGTAGCTATGTGTCTGTGTGTCTGTGTGTCTGTGTGTCTGTGTGGCTGTGTGTCTGTGTGTCTGTGTAGCTGTGTGTCTGTGTGGCTGTGTGTCTGTGTGGCTGTGTGTCTGTGTGTCTGTGTAGCTGTGTGTCTGTGTGTCTGTGTGTCTGTGTGTCTGTGTGTCTGTGTGTCTGTGTAGCTGTGTGTCTGTGTGGCTGTGTCACAACGTAGCGTTGTGTATCGAAAGGCGTTGTCTTATCCACGGGTTGAGGAACGTATGCCACAGACACAAACGTATGTGTGCATACACACACACACACACACACACACACACACACACACACGTGCACATACAGTGCAAAATTTACGGCATGGCTAGGTAGGTTTATGAGCTGTTGATAGTAAAGGCCCTGCACTACCCACTCAAAATATCTCAAAATAACAGCACCCACTCAAAATATCTCAAAATAACAGCACAAGGATATATATATATATATATATATATATATATATATATATCAAAGAATGAGGGAGACCCTAAAAAAGGGTTTTGTAAAAAGAGAATCCATAATCTGGACCACTGAGCAATACAATCGTTTTCCACCTCCTCCCTCAACATTGCATGGCTATTTTGACTCAAGCCCTCACGCTAGCATCACAGCAGTTGACTGTCATGCTAGCATCATTATGGGTGGTTGTCATGCTAGCATCACAGTGGTTGACTGTCATGCTAGTATCACTATTGGTGGCTGTCATGCTAGCATAACAGCGGTTGACTGTCATGCTAGCATCACAGCGGTTGACTGTCATGCTAGCATCACTGCGGGTGACTGTCATGCTAGCATCACTGCGGGTGGCTGTCATGCTAGCATCCAGACTAGAGTCACCATTATCATCTGTGAATCTAGTCCACATTTGCGGTCGATACCAAAACAAGGATGACTCTGGCGAAAGCTACACTGGCGTGAGTTCTTTCCTTTCAAAATGGTGGGGTCAAGTGTATGTTTTCAGGAACAGAACGTCACATAACAATTGTCCGTCAGTCACGCTGTCCTCTCCACTGTCCTTCAGTGTGTACTGTAGCAGTGTAGTAGTTATACAGCAGAACTTCAGGATGAGGCATGTGTGTGTCGAGGGGGTGTCAGATGTCGCAGCGTTGGCGGAAGTGACATCACCGATGAGTGATGGATGGTGATGACCTTAAGGACAGGTACAGTTAGGGCTGGCGTGTGTGTGTGGGTGCCTGTGTGCCTGTGTGCCTGTGTGTGTGTGTGTGTGTGTGTGTGTGTGTTCCTGTGTGTCTGTGTGTGTCCCTGTTTGTGTGTTTGTGTGTGTGCAATGTATGTGCGTGCATGTGTTTGTGTGCGTGCATGCGTGTGTGTGTGTGTGTGTGTGTGTGTGTGTGTGTGTGTGTGTGCGTGTGTGGGCTTAGATGTATGTGTGTTTGGTGTGTGTGTGTGAGTGTGTGTGTGACTGCCCAAGCTGAACCAGCGACAGAGAGGCAAGGATGCTCGGAGCAAAGAGCGGTAACTAGGAGAGTGTGCTGGCGCCGTTAAACACACTGTTCCTGTAGTACTTCCTGTTTAAGAGAAACAGGACAGGAGGACAGGAAAGATGTGTGGTAACAGAAAAAAAAAACGAACGGCAAAAAGAAACACACAGGGGTGGATATCATCGCTTGTAGAACAGTCTAAAGCATAACGATTATTCCTGACGTAAAACGTTTAAGTTGTGTTTTTCTTTTGGTCATGAAAAAGCACAACATGAATCAAAATATAAAATACACAACCACAGCAGCACCCTGCAGGTCGTCACGGTGCGTTTCGTAGCAGACACAGGAACATCTTCCGGGAAAAACTAAAATAGATGAAGTCATTCGACTGGTTTCCATGACGACCCTCCATCCCCGTTTGGGTTAATTCGCATTCCCTCCAGTCGCTCACAGACGCGTTTGCCAGTTTGGAGAGACCCAAAAACTCAACCTCGCCGCGCCACGAGGCCGGCGCACAAACAACCAGTACTTCCTGTCGTGTAGGGCACGGAACACACTTCTTATTCCACTCCAGAGTCAGGAGGGAGAGTCAGACCACCTCAGCCCCCCACCCCTAAAAGACCAACACAAAAACCAGAACACAAAAGAAACCAACAAACTGCCCCCCCCCCCCCTCCCATCCTGAGACCGATATGAAACCAAAACCAATCTCATCGCAGGTCTCGGCGCCCGGCCATAATCTTCAGTGGAGGGGGAGAGGCGTTCACAAGGCCGTTGGCGGCGGTGGAAGGTGAGGCGTTGAATGTGGACCCGGGGCACCTTTTCAAATCTTTCTAAGGCAGCCGAGCGTGTGTTACTCTAACCCAATTACAGGGGGACGAATGGGGCTGTGGGTGTGGGATTCAGGACAGCTCACCCAGGAGCACGATTCCCCAGAGAGAGGAAGACAGTGTCTCTTGTCGGCAGAATCGTACAGAGCCGAGAATGGAACCCCCTTCCTCTGTCTCCCAAACACCGTCCTTCCTCTTGCATTTTATGCTGACCAGAGAGCGCTCCAGGGAGAGCTATTGCGTGAGTTTTCGTGAGCGGCAAGTTGCGCCTGTGAGTGTTTACGTCCCCCAGCTCTTCTCCTTTGCACACTGTTCTTTTATTTGCTCACCAGAAAAGACTCCCCCACCCTGCACTCATCCAACGATTAAAACATTTCTCGCTCTGCCCTGTAAGCAACAGCGGCCTATACATGGGACATTAGCTCAGGAGTTAAAGCGGGTGGACTGGCAATCGGCTGGCAAAAATCGGAAGGTTGCTAGTTCGAGCCCCGACTTCAACCCTAACTATGTCGAGGTGTCCTTGAGCAAGACACTTAACCCCAACCGCTCCCCGGGCGCTGTGATTGGCTGCCCACTGCTCCCTTGAGGGATGGGTTAAATGCAGAGGAAAATGTTCACTATATGTATGTGTATGTGACAAGAAAAGTACCTTTACAGAGAGAGGCTTTTCATGTAGCAACCGACCGAGCCCTACCACTAGCCCGCTAATCTTTCTGGTCCTGCAACCAGTGGAGGCTAACCTCCATGCTCCGTGCATACTTTGGACAGCCAGCCGAGAGAGAAGCAGTCAGGCATGGTGAACATATAGTGGACACAATAAGTAGTTAGTGCGCACCGGAGACCTCCTTAATCTCCCAAAAACCCCGGCTGGAGTCAGCAGCTCTGCTCTCGCCTGTCCATCCATCCAAACGCAGAGGTGCACGTTCGCTTCAGGTAGCGATGAGTAGTTAACGCACGTGCACGTGCGTGTGTGTGTGTGTGTGTTTGAATGTTTCTCCTGAGGATGTGTGTGGGTTGTGTTGATCGGTGACTGGCTCTTGAATATCGGTCCTTGTGTCTGCCAGCGACCAAGAGTGACAGGTGAAGGTGCCAGAGGGCCCCGTCGTCTCTCTGGCACGCTGACACGCACGCTGACGCGCACGTTTCCTGCGCGGTGAAGGCGTGCGACTGAACTTGTCACGTGCAGTCAGAGGAAACCCCCCCCCCCCCCCGTGGGAACATCAAACGAGGGAGAGGACTTCTGTGGGGTCACTTTCTGTGTTGCTGACGCTCTTTGAGCCTGGGGTCCGTTTGAAATGACAAGGGGCCGAAGTCGCGACGCACACAACATGTTGGGAATGGGAATGGGAATGGTTCGGGACTGTCGCTGTGTTTTTCACTTGGTCAAAACAGGAGTAGTATGGAGTGGATGAGTACATGTAGGTCTGTGTGTGTGTGTGTGTGTGTGTGTGTCTGTCTGTGTGTCTGTCTGTGTATGTGTGTGTGTCTGTCTGTCTGTCTGTCTGTCTGTCTGTGTGTGTCTGTGTGTCTGTCTGTCTGT
>JACYXH010000382.1:245000-407500 GCA_026745465.1 Lota lota | reverse complement strand
ATGCGAAGAAGTAACAATATAATAGGACAGATGGATAGATTGATAGATGGCTGGACATTTGGATGAACATGATGGATGGATATAACCAAACAAACCCAACCCTAAACCCTAACACCAAACCCTAATCCTAAACCTAATCCTAAACCCTAAAACCTTTTCCTAACCCTAAAACCAAACCCTAAAAACCTAACACTAACCCTAAAATCGAACCCTAACCCTAAACCCAGTCCATAACCCTAAAACCAAACCCTAAAGCTAAAACGACGTGTTTTTATTAGCATTTTGACATCAGAAATCTCCCGTCTCTGCATCTGCATGTCCAGCCCAAGGTTGAGAAGCCCTGGGATAGATAGACAGATAGTTGAGCTAGCCATGGTGCTAAAAGACCAACTCACAAAGAACAGGACTCTTCGTTCCTGCTCATACCCTCCAGGTATGACCACGCGTCCTGTTTTGTCAACATAACACAATCAAAGGCAGGCTTTCATGCCCAAATTAAGGCGTAGACACAGTGCAGACCAATATGGTGAGTTATGGCAGACACTGTTTAGTTGTATTAGCAGCTGCTGGAAGCTCAGCTAATTGTCCCCTAGCCGAATTCAGCAGAGACTCAGCCTGTGTGGCACATCCAACGAACTGATAAAATCAATGGAGAGGATTAGCAGATTAAAGTTTTGTTTTTAAGAGTTTCAAGTGCTTATTAAGGAGCCTCCAAGCTCCGTCGTGTGGGAGATTATCACGGTGATATTCCTGCCCAACCGGAGGCAGCATAAATAGTATTTTTTTTAACATTTTCACATTGTGCATATTTTCTTTTGTAGATTGTGCTATTTACTCAGTGTTTATTACTAACAGTGGTGCAAGTCACATTCATTCGATATCTGAATCGATTGGAGACGTAGGATGAACGACGCTTGCGATAATTGCGGTGTCTTTGAAAGCACATTTTGAAAGGGGATACGAGGGCGGGATTGGAGCCCAGCCGGTACAGTATCCTATAAACCCTTGTAATGGAATTAACCACCATCTCCCGGCACACATCTCCTCCATCTAAATGTCAAGGATGGCTCTTCAATGAGCAGGGCCACGCCCAGAGGGAGTTGCAGATGGAGCCAACCCCGAAATAATTGGCCGAATTGAATCTGTGGATGTCCTTGTGGAACACCAGCACCAATGTCTCCCTGCTCTCTATCTCTATCTCAGAGGATGGAGCAGAGGGGGATCAGTCCCAGGTCAGGACATTCTGCTGGCTTGATACCGTCACCATACCAATAAGCCGCCCTTCTGTTAATTGGCTGAGGTATATTCAACCTTCTCTTGATTGGCTGAGGTATTTTCAACCTTCTCTTGATTGGCTGAGTTGCGTTCAAATGTATGTTGATTGGCTGAGGTATTCTCAACCTTTTGTTGATTGGCTGAGGTATTTTCAACCTTCTGTTGATTGGCTGAGTTGCATTCAAATGTATGATGATTGGCTGAGGTGTTCTCAACCTTCTGTTGATTGGCTGAAGTATTCTCAACCTTCTGTTGATTGGCTGAGGTATTCTCAACATTCGGTTGATTGGCTGAGGTATTCTCAACCTTCTTCTGATGGGAGTCAGTACTAAAGGAATGCTAAGAAGCTATTGAGTATTCACATTACATGTCTTTGACATTCAACCCCATGTTTGTCAGTCATAATCACAAGTTGCAGCCACACGGCACATAGAGATCACACAGTACATTTACCTTTTGGTACAATCACCTCATGTCCTATGTAAAATATACCAAGGAATAAAATATGCGGAAATCACCTATGGCAATGTTTTGTTCTGCATCCTTTCAGAGATGTGAAGCGTGCTACACTACCACCAAACCGTAACGATGCAACGTTCTCACAAGGGCCTTCACAGCCTGGGGAGGCTTTGTGAAGTGTGTGTGTGTGTGTGTTTGTGTGTGTGTCTGTGTGTGTGTGTGTGTGTGTATGTGTGTGTGTGTACCTCCTCTCCTGCAGTATCCCTGAGGACCTTTATGTACACACTTCCTTTTAAAATCCTACACCACTCCACTGAGTCTGAACATGGAGTTATTCCTGAATTGCCGCCTTTCTTTGAATTTGAAAACAGACGACACAAATTAATCAGTTTGCTTCATCTTCAAAACCGAGGGCAATTTCGGTTCGCCATTAGCGGGTTATTTCCATTCACTCTATTTACATCGGATATGAGCAGAATTTTAACGGCACAGAGACACGGATGTGTCTCCACTTACACAGGGAGACACAAACACGCACACACACACACACGCATGCATGCATGCACACACACACACACACACACATGCACACACACATCGATGCACACACACACACACACACACATAACCACACACACACACACACATAACCACACACACACACACACACACACACACACACACACAAACACACACACAGCCTCCTATGGAGCAAAAGGCCCATTAGCAATCTGAGACATTTCTGCAGCCACCACCCGGTGGTACCAGACAATCATAGGAGCTGTTGAATAGAAAGCAGGGACAGTGCTTGATAAATGGACTAAATAACAAAGCAACCGCACGCAACAGGGCAACACTACAGCACAGCATGGTGGAGCCCTGTGGATCGCCCCGGGACTACGGTTAACCATCCGATGCAGCGTGCCCCCCTGCTGCTAAGCCCACCCACCCGCCTTCCCAGTTCCTCGTACCCCCGACCCCAACCGTGAATCTCCACCACCCCCACCATCTCCACCCCCCCCCACCATCGCCAACCCATATCCACCACCGCCATATCAACCCCCAACATCACCACCACCACCATAGCAACCCCCACCACCACCACCACCACCATATCCACCATCACCACCACCACCACCATATCCACCACCACCACCACCATATCAACCCCCACCACCACCATATCAACCATCACCACCACCACCACCATATCCACCATCACCACCACCACCACATCCACCATCACCACCACCACCATATCCACCACCACATCCACCATCACCACCACCATCTCCCCTTTCAGCACATCCACACAGAGGGGAGGAAGCTGACCCCCGGTCAGATTACAGCACCCTGCTCCACAGGGACACTGGCTGGGTGCACATCCCTGGCCGTATCTCAGAGTATATACAGGGTGTGTATGTAGAAGTACCCTCTGGCACTCTATTTTCAACAGACTCCACTCCCCCTTCTCCCTCTCCCTTTCTATCTCTGTCTCTCTCGCTCCATCAGTCTCTCTTCCCCCCCTCTCTCTCTCTCGCTCTCTCTCCCTCTCTGCCTCTCTCTACTTCTCTATCTCTCTCGCTCTCTCTCTCTCTCTCTCTCTCTCTCTCTCTCTCTCTCTCTCTCTCTCTCTCTCTCTCTCTCTCTCTCTCTCTCTCTCTCTCTCTCTCTCTCTCTCTCTCTATATATATATATATGTAAAATATAATATATATATATATATATATATATATATATATATATATATATATATATATATATATATATATATATATATATATATATATAGTGAAATGGATGAAAATGGAAAGGAGGCAGAACCAGACTGGTGGTCAGTTGGCTTTGGACCAGAGCCGTCCCCCCCCCCCCCACCCTCACACCACCAGCCCTGAGCCAACCACTCCCCCCCCCCTCCAGCCCCCACACCCATCCTCCTCCCCCCCCGCCCTCCCCCGTCCTGGCCGGCCAGTACATGTTGTGCACTATCCCTGTAAGCATGGGGCTCCCAGGAGCCCCACTTGGGAGACGCAGAGTGAGTGGAGTGAGCTCCTTGTCCGGGCACTCTGCCAGCGCTGCCGGTAAAATACTAACGGGTGGAGGAGAACAAGCCAGCGCCCCCACCCATCACACCACCACCCTCCACTTTTTGCTGCTGATCATAATGCCTAAAGTGTGATGTCATCACATATAACGATCGCATCTCAGGTATCTCATCACACACACACACACACACACACACACACACACACAAACACGATGGGAGCCATTGCAGTGGAGGAGATCATTGTTTTTCTGAAGTCTCCCCAAACCAAGAAGCTCTGAGATTCATCCTCATAGTAAATTCCCTCCAAATGCTTCAGTCTTTAATGGTTTTTAATATTACCTTTTCTCCAACACACACATACGCACTGTCTCTCTCTCTATCTCTCACTCTCGCTCTCGCTCTCACTCTCTCTCTCTCTCTCTGTCTCTCTCTCTGGCTCTCACTCGCTCTCTGTCTCTCTCTCTCTCTCTCTGTCTCTCTGTCTCTCTCTCTGTCTCTCTGTCTCTCTCTCTGTCTCTCTCTCTGTCTCTCTCTCTCTATTGCGCTCTCACTCTCTCTCTCTGGCTCTCTGTCTCTCTCTCTGGCTCTCACTCGCTCTCTCTCTCTCTGTCTCTCTGTCTCTCTCTCTGTCTCTCTGTCTCTCTGTCTCTCTCTGTCTCTCTGTCTCTCTCTCTGTCTCTCTGTCTCTCTCTCTCTCTCTCTCTCTCTCTCTATCTCGATCTCTCGCTCTCGCTCTCGCTCTCACTCTCTCTCTCTCTGTCTCTCTCTCTGGCTCTCACTCGCTCTCTGTCTCTCTCTCTCTCTCTGTCTCTCTGTCTCTCTCTCTGTCTCTCTCTCTCTCTCTCTCTCTCTCTATCTCGATCTCTCGCTCTCGCTCTCACTCTCTCTCTCTCTGTCTCTCTCTCTGGCTCTCACTCGCTCTCTGTCTCTCTCTCTCTCTCTGTCTCTCTGTCTCTCTCTCTGGCTCTCACTCGCTCTCTGTCTCTCTCTCTCTCTCTCTCTCTCTCTCTCTCTCTCTCTCTCTCTCTCTCTCTCTCTCTCTCTCTCTCTCTCTCTCTCTCTCTCTGTATCTCCACGTGTGTTTGGTCTCGTAACTCTAGTTCCCCATGTTTACGCCGCTCTTCTCCGCTTGTCGTTGATTCTCCTCACGTTCCGAGGCCCCACTCTATCCCTCTGTACGCTACGATGAAAACCAATGGGAGACAGCGCAACACACGGAAGGTACGCGAGACACGTTGAGTGACGGGCCGTGTGAAAGGACAACAGGCCCCTCCAGAAGACCAGCCGTTCCTCACGGCCACATCAAGCTCTCTTCAGCACCACGGAGAGCTGGACCGCCACACATGGAGGCTGTTCCGCAAATTCGATTGAGATAGATAGACTGGAAGATGAGCCCAGAGTTTTGGTTGCCTATAGGGAGACCATCCTCATCTTCACGTTTGCGTTCGCGGGACGTCCTTCTGGCCTTGGCTGTGCAGCAGTTGATTTCCAGACATGGCCGCAGCCTTGGGAGTGACGCGTGTGCTCTCGACCCTCTTGCTCTCAGTTGAGAGTAAATGAAAAACATTACAATCCGAGAAAAGCCTTCCATGCTAATTTCTGTTTAAGAAAAAAACAGTTTGGATTGCGCCGTAGATCGCTACACTTTCCTCAGGTGCCGCCATTGTTTAAATCGGCAGACAAACTCCTTGTTCGTCACAAACTGAAACTCCATGAGCGATGATTGCTCCTAGCATTTTTGAGTTTTTGGGAAATGTTTCAACGGGATCGAGGCCAGACCAAACCAAATGTGTATATCAGATGGTCTGACCAGGCTACAATCATTGCATGTGAAGAAGCAAGGCAAAAAATCTTGGAGGTGCGTTATAAAGCAGGTCTTCAGTACACACAGGGTCTTAGGTGTAAGGGGTGGTGGACTCGCACCAAAGCTGTTCCATCAAAATTGAATTATTCAACAAAAGCGCCTGCGTGCCTGCCTCCACAATCGCTTTGGAAACAGGAACGAGTAACATGTAGAGCGAAGAGCTCTCTGGCAACTTATAAGTAAAACCGTTATTCACAAGACAGGAGTTAAACAAATCACTGATTTGTCTTGGTTGCCATAGAAACCAAATCAATCACAAGCTGTGGTAAAAAAATGATGACGAATTTCCCTAACGGGAGTTGAGTCATCTGCGGTTGTGATTGTTACTCATTTGAACAAATAGCTTGGGTCTTCATCCATCTCATTCCAGGGTTTTAATTGGATAACTTCACCAGCCTGAGAATCTCAAGGACCAATTACAGACAACCTTGACTCCTGCTGCTTCCAGAATTCCCCTCACCTCTCCGTATACATTCATGTAAGGAACCCCCCTCCCCCCATAAACACATGCTCTCTCTCTCTCTCTCTCTCTCTCTCTCTCTCTCTCTCTCTCTCTCTCTGTGTCTCTCTCTCTCTCTCTCTCTCTCTCTCTCTCTCTCTCTCTCTCTCTCTCTCTCTCTCTCTCTCTCTCTCTCTCTCTCTCTCTCTCTCTCTCTCTCTCTCTCTCTCTCTCAGAGACACACAGCTGTTTTACCCTTAATTGGCCTATCCCCGTGGTCTTGAATTGATATGTGACTTAACCAAACTTGGTGCACACGCACACGCACACGCACACGCAGATGCAGATGGGCAAGATTAGCCTCCAAACAACGCTAATGTGTTTGGGTGTGCTGTGAGAAGGCTACAGGCTCATTCACATCATGTACAGTAAACGTATGCTGTATGTATCAGCCCCTATTATCACTGAAGTAAACCACGGGGCAAAAACGAGCTGGGATTATGTAACATCCATTCTCTTTAAAGCAACGGAATTTGGGCTCACCTGAGTCGAAATGGGAGCTGAGAGCAAACCCGGGGGTGAAAAACACTGGAGACATCGCAGCCAGGAACACCGACATCTTCCACGACGCGGAGACCGCAGTAGAAGCGGGATAACGCAGCTGTTTCTATATAAATATAAATAAATAAAAAACTAAGCGGCACTATTTCTAAAACAGAGCTCTATTCCTTCTATTCTTGCACCTGACTCCGACGATATGTCAAAAAAAGCCTCCATTTCTTGATACGATTTTTTTTTTTTACAGGCAGGCTGAATAAGAGAGATGCCAGATGGGCTATGTATGCCGTGCGTACTGCCGCACGGCATCTAGAGCAAGTCAATGTATGTCAGCGCCGATTGAATCCATCGGCCGGAGCTCCGTTACACGTCGACATCGGCTTGGGTTGTCACTGCAGAGGAACCGGCAAGTGCCCCGAATAAATCAAGTTGATTCAGCGCAAAAGCAAAGAGGCGTCGAACAGGTTGGAACAGCGTTTTCCTCCATGACAGCGAGACCGAACTCGTCCTGATGCCGTGTATGAGTGTGTTGAGCGGAGACAGATACGCAGGGGAATCTCGATTACTCGAATTGTCCTCATTGCTTATTGCGCTGAAACCGGGAGCTCTCCGGGTGCTGACTGCAAGTGCGCCATCTTGCTCCAGAATGATCCGTGAGGTGATGTGTGCTGTGGTCTTATCCTGCGGGAGAGAGGGCTGCTGCTGTGAATGATCTCAGGCGGATTGAAGTAGCTTGTTTTATGTTGTTTTGTTGGCTGTTACTTGAAGAGTGAAAACCTCTTCACTCTCCAGCTATAGGAATCGTAGGATATACAGGGAATGATGTTATACTGATACTTTAGCCTGTAAGACAACCTACTCCATCTCAACAAGTATCCCAGAGAGATGTGTTTAAATGTGTTTTCCAGTTTGAACAATAAACAGCGTTTGTGTGTGTGTGTGTGTGTGTGTGTGTGTGTGTGTGTGTGTGTGTGTGTGTGTGTGTGTGTGTGTGTGTGTGTGTGTGTGTGTGTGTTCGCGCGTGTGTGTATTTGTTTGTGTGTCCACACGTTTGTGCATGTGTGTGTGTGTGTGTCCACTTGTATGTGTGAGTCTCTTCGTGTGTGTGTCCACTTGTATGTGTGTCTCTTTGTATGTGTGTGTGTGTGTGTGTGTGTGTGTGGTGTGTGTGTGTGTGGAGTGCATCCATCCAAACTCACTCTGGGTTTTCAACGCGGTGCACGCCGTCCAGATAAGCGTTCTCCAATGTCCCGCCGGCCCGCCGCTCCCATCGCCCCGCGTCAGATAAGAGGAACTGATCCCAGACCTGCACTCCTACTCCGCTGACCGGGAAGTCCGGCGCCAAACCAGTAGAAATACCGAGGACCTGTTGTCTGAACCGATAGCTCTACTCTGTGTAGAGTGCGCCTTGAAGGAGGAGGCCCCTTCCCCAGCAGTACAACATCCATCACCTACAAAATACCCCCCCCCCCCGCCCCTCCACCCACCCACCCACCCACCCACCCACCCACCCACCCACCCACCCACCCACCCACCCACCCACACACACACACACACACACACACACACACACACACACACACACACACACACACACACATACTAACTCCCTCCTCCATCTCACTTTCACTTGAATTGGATGCCAGGCAGCAGAAGGGAAGAGAGTGTGGTTGTTCATTGCAGTGTTATGAACAGTGCATTTCTGTTCTACTAGATAGAGATAGACATAGACATAGACATAGAGATAGACATAGAGATAGACATAGACATAGAGATAGACATAGAGATAGACATAGACATAGAGATAGACATAGAGATAGAGATAGAGATAGACATAGATATAGACATAGAGATAGACAGAGATATACATAGAGATAGAGACAGAGAAACAGAGAGACAGAGAGATAGATAGATAGATAGATAGATAGATAGATAGATAGATAGATGGATAGATATCTAGATAGATATCTAGATGGATAGATAGCGGTAGAGATAGTTAGATAGAGATAGATATCTAGATATCTAGTTGACTAGATAGAGGTAGAGATAGATGGAGGTAGAGAGAGATGGATATAGAAAATATATAGAATAGATCGATGTAGCTATATAATATAGACATAGATATAGCTATAGAGATAGATATAGTGATTGATAAAGATGTAAAGATAGATAAACATACAGATATAAATATATCTATGTTTATAGATGTATAGATATAGAGATATAGAGCTATAGGGATGGATATAGCTATAAATAAAGGTACAGGTAAAGCACAAGAGATGGCGAAATAAAGGGGAGAGTACATGCAAATTATGAGTGCATCCGTCCAGAATATGCTCAGTTTCAGCCCCCATCTTATGGTCAACACACACTCAGTGAACATGCCGACGAACGATCAAGCACACACTTTTGTGCCCTGGATTTATATTATATAATGCATCATCAATATTTCATAAACATTATATATTCTGAGTGATTGTCTACGGTGCTGCACCAGTTGTTCTGGTGCAATGATGCATGTGTGTGGACGCACGTGTGTGTTTATGTGTGTGTGCACGTGTGCACTGAGCACTTGTATTTGTGTGTATTTGTGCACCTACGTGTACACGTATGTGTGTGTGTGTGTGTGTGTGTTATCCTGGGTGAACCTCTGTAGGGACATCATGCTGTAAAGCTTTCACTGAAATGCCATTTCATAAGAGGAATGCAAATAGCTTCCCCCATTCTGACAGGTTACTGTACTGTACTGTCTCCTCCTCCTCCAACCCTACTCTTCCTCCTCCTCCTCCTCCTCCTCCTCCTCCTTTTCTAAAGAATGCTGTAACCTGAGTCATGCAGATGTGTACCGTGGCCACAGTGCATCCTGACAGGTAGCTGTTTATGGTTCAACACCTAGACATCTGTTTGATGCGTACCCCATTTTTGTATTCTTTCCGCTCCGTTACCCCCCTTCCGTGTCTTATTTGTCGGCCCTCATCACTTCACAATCCTCTCCCTCTGATAGGTTGTGTTGTATTGTGTGTCTGCCGTTGCCCTGGCAACAAAAAGGAGCGGATAAGATGGATCGCTGAGGGTGAAAAGCCGACGGGGAGGAGATTGTGTTTGACGTCCCTGTCGCTCGAGTCCATCAATCCTGTCTGGTTTCTGTTTAAACTGTTTTTTTTTTTAAGTGTCCTCATCACCCTAAAAAAGGAAGTGCAATGGCCCTACCATAAGAACAGATAAAATCATGTGCTATGTAGAATGACTACACATTCATACATATAAGCGCATTTAAAATAATTATTCTCTCTCTCTCTCTCTCTCTCTCTCTCTCTCTCTCTCTCTCTCTCTCTCTCTCTCTCTCTCTCTCTCTCTCTCTCTCTCTCTCTCTCTCTCTCTCTCTCTCTCTCTCTCTCTCTCTCTCTCTCTCTCTCTCTCTCTCTCTCTCTCTCTCTCTCTCTCTCTCTCTCTCTCTCTCTCTCTCTCTCTCTCTCTCTCTCTCTCTCGTCCTCTCTCGTCCTCTGAGGGCCCTCGAGGGGCCGATAAGGGGAGACAGCAGGGGCCCCAGGACACTGAGCCTGGCTCCTCCAACAGGTCTCCCCGGAGCCCCTGGTCCTTCTACAACAGGGCAGCTGCAGACGGTCAGTAAAGGTCAGTGTGTCCCACCAGAGGGTTGTAATGGCCCACCGACCCCTGGGGGGCCAACAGTCTGGGGGTTCAGTGATCTTCTCCGCCCAACACACACACACACACACACACACACACACACACACACACACACACACACACACACACACACACACACACACACACACACACACACACACACACACACACACGTATGCACACATGCATGAAGGCACAAACACACACACACATATGCATGCAGGCACACACACACACATATGCATGAAGGCACAAGCACACACACACAAGCACACTTGCATGCAGGCACACACAACTCATGCAAATACAAACTCAATATTATCTACCAACAACGATCAGTCCATGAACATTTCAATATAATCACTGAATTTGATTCTTGCAAACCATTTATTGTAAACAAATGTTTGTTTTTCAACATGAATAAATTGTATGTGTTCATCAACTGATGCAAGGAGAATTGTGATGGTTGTACTGGTTGTAATACCAGCAGGGGTCAATTACATTCAATCACATAATAGGTCATATATCTGTATCTGTATATCAGCAGTTAAAAGAAAATGGGGCTATTCATCTGAAAAACAGCAGATGCATACAAATCAAAGTGGGGAAAAAAGTATACTTTTGTTACATCCTGATGATGGTTCGACTTGTGACGATGGTGACAGTAGAACCTGTGGAAGTATATTCAAATATATGAGATTAGATCAAATTACAACAAGAAATACAAGAATGTGATCAAATGAAATAAGTACACTTATGTGTATGCTGACTGTGCCACCATTTTGCTTCAGCGCCAAGTTCTTAGCGGTGTGGTCTGAATGCTGTTATGGCTCTCCCCCTCAGACTGCATCACTGTACCTGAGAAACTAAAGGAGTTAGCGTCTAATAGCTGTAGCTGCTTGGGGCTAGCATCATCGCTAATCCATCTTCCTGGCGGGGGGTGGGGGGTGGAGGGGGTGGGGGGGGGGGGGGGGGGTTTGATCTGACCAGGAATTAATGTTCTGGTGGAGAATGTTAACCAGGAATCCCTGCCAAAGTATTAGAGAACCGTACGGAGAGTCATTAGGAAGTGCAACTGTTCGTTCATATGTGTGTGTGCAACCACACACACATATGTTCACATGCACGTTGAGAGAGTGTGTGTGTGTGTGTGTTTGTGTGTGAGCACCTACATCTGTGTGTGTGTGTGTGTGTGTGTGTGTGTGTGTGTGTGTGTGTGTGTGTGTGTGTGTGTGTGTGTGTGTGTGTGTGTGTGTGTGTGTGTGTGTGTGTGTGTGTGTGTGTGTGTGTGTGTGTGTGTGTGTGTGTATGACACACGTGTGTAGGTTTGTGTGTGCGCACTTGCATGCGTGTGCAGGAATGATGTGTGTGAGTGCGCGTGTGTTGACATGTGAGAAAGCTCTTTGGATCCTGCCGGGCCAAACAGACCGGTGTCCTTGGGGGGGGGGGGGGGGGGGGGGGGGGGGGTCTGATTAACTTACAGCCATAACACATTCTGCAGGCAGGGGGGAAACACAGGAAGCACTTTGGATGTACTCTGTGATGAGGAGACGGAGGAGGCTGGAGACAAACGATCCTGCTTCACATTAATATATAGACATACATATATCCTCACAGTGAATCGGAAATGAATGAGGCCCGTTGCGCTGCTTGTATCAGGCTTCCGCGAAAGGCAGATGAACGCCGAATTCAAGTCTAGGTTGTTATGTTGTGTGTTAACATGCTGGAATAGCTGTGTGGTCCCCCGCGGTATAGTTATCTCCCAAACTGAAAATGTTACACACGTTTGTCCTAAGACAAACACATTCAGATACACCTCAAACAGATGCATCAAACAGAAATCGCAGAAATCCTTTTGAGCTAGGTGTCTACACATAGCGCTGCAACGTGGCAAGCATAACTCAACCGGCACTGACAACAAACTGCACTGAAACAAAGCCACAAAGCCCCTGGAATTGGACTTTTCAACTGGTTTTTGTGAGTGTGTGTGTGTGCGTATGGTCGGTGTGCATTTGTGTGTGTGTTGCGCACACACACACACACACACACACACACACACACACACACACACACACACACACACACACACACACACACACACACACACACACACACACACACACACACACACACACACACACACACACACATCCATAAGATTCAGAACATTCCTATTTACATCATCTGCTGAACTGCCGGCTCTAAACGGCCTTTGAAGTGGAATAGGAGGAACGGTAGACTGACCGCTATAACCTGCTCAGCTCACATGCGATATGAAAAGACCGTAAGCCCCGAGTACTCAGTCAAAACTCCAAATAGATTAAAAAAAAACGATTTCTTCATCGCGTTAACATTAATAGTAAAAAACGAGAAAAACAAGAAAATAAATAAACGGTGATCCAAAACCAGTGTGGTCTATTTAACACCTTTCATCATTTTTCCTGTCTCGCACCAGCGGTCAGAAACAGCGATGCACATGTCTGACGCAGCTGGCGCGCACAATTTGCACAGAAAGACAAGCTGTCCATTAGCAGGGGGGGTCAGTCACATGACAGCACTACCGTGATAGTCACCTTTAAGTATGAAGCTGGCTTGGCGAGCTATTGTTTAAAAAGGTATTTTATAAATCATTCTGGGCTAGAAGTGGATATTTTACACCTTTTCATTGCATTCCACAATGCCGCTACACTGGAGCAGATTGTACTCTAACAAGATGTCCTTCCGTTCCCTGCTGGCCGGTGTCCCCTCGTTCACCCCCGTTGGCAGACCTCTTGCAGGGGAGAGGTGTCTGGTCTGGCCTGGCCAGAGCCAAGGCTTTGGTGGGGTCCTAAGAGAGAGAGGGGGGGGGGGGGGGGGGGGGGTGGTTGGTGCAGGTCATCAAGACAGGTGCAAGACTACTGATGCCTCCATACCTCCTATATGTAAGAGACTGGGAGATAGACGGAGCAACTAGAGAGACAGACAGACGGACAGAAAGACCTGGGAAGGATTTTTCATTCACTGGGAAACCTTGAGTTGGGTGAGTAGGACCCAAGAATGAAAGAGAATGAAAGAGAGCAAGAGCGAGAGAGAGAGCGAGAGAGAGAAACAATGTGGTTCAATAAAACTGAGACCTTGAGTTGACTGAGAATGTCGACGGCGGAGATCAGTAATGTATGAAAGATTTCGGACTGTGTTGAGTCTGTTTGACCCCTCCCTCGCTACAATCCCACGCAAGTCTATCCATGGCCCTTGTTCACTGAGCTGCCGTCTTAGTTCCATGCTGGCTCTAAACGCTAGCTTGGTGGGAGCTGGCGCGTGTTTAGAACCAAGATGGCCGCTAGGTGAAAAAGGCCCACTGGTGTTATTTTCTTGTCTGATGTTGTACTGCTTGTACCTGTCAAGAGATGTTAGCGTTCTGCTTTGATACCAGAATTAAGGTACACTTCGTTTCTCTCCGAAAAGCAGAGAAACGAAACTCTGACATTTGTCTTGATAAGAAATTTTCAAAGTGAAATGTGTGTGTGTGTGCATGCGTGCGTATGGGGGTGCATGTGTGTGTTTACGTGCCCGTGTGCCTGGGACCTGAATATGAAATAAACAAACCTTTTTTGCATGCAACCACATGCTGTGTTTTATCCCTGAACGTAGAAGCCAGTTTAAACAACGCAGTACACCACATACACACACATCGATCTCTCGTGTCTCACTTCAAGTCTGACTCAGTGTCTCTTTATCCCTGTCTGTTTCAAACACACACATACAGGCACACTATTGCAATATTACACACTGTATCACACACACATTGGCACACTATTGCACTATTACACACACACACACACACTGGCACACTATTGCACTATTACACACACACACACACACACTGGCACACTATTGCACTATTACACACACACACACACACACTGGCACACTATTGCACACACACACACACACACACACACACACACACACACACACACACACACACACACACACACACACACACACACACACACACACACACACACACACACACACACACACACACACACACACACACACACACACACAGCTAATTCATCCTGTGAGATCACTGCTGGACGCCCTCAGCATGTTGATCTCCTAGGAGGGGCCGGGAGACCTCCGTCAGCCTGAGGAGGCGTTGCCATGACTCACCCCCAACACCACCCCTCTGATGTCATCACCTGCTTAATGTGCCTGCTTAGACTCCTTAATTCACACCTGGTACTTCTTCGTCATAGATATATACTGTAGTATACATCTCTAGCAACATGGCTTGTATTCTCTTTGTACTGACAAATCAGTTACTTGCATGGCCTGACAAAATAGCCTACTTGTATTTGCCGGACAGCACGCAAAGGAAATGAGAAAAGCACCGATAGATTAGATACAGAAAAAGAAATACTGCTAGTTGCATTACATTAGCTAATTGCTAATGTAACAACAAACAGAAGTTGTGAATAATTTGGAACAACTAGGATTTGACAAATGAGAAGGAAAGGCATCTACCTGTGAGAAGCAGACACATCTACCTGTGAGAAGCAGACACATCTACCTGTGGATGCTGTAAACAATGTCTTTCACTTACAGTCTCTTCTATTTCCCTCAGGTCACAGCAGGCTGATACATACTAAGCATACTCTGGATTACCTTCTTATTATTGAATTTTAAAAGGCGAGACATTTTGACAGCTTTGACAGCAATCGTTGAGGTGGCGGTGATTGAAATGAAAGGCAGGTAAAGTGATTATGTCATAGGGGGAGACATTTTCCCAAAATGTGCAATGACTTATTCCCGCCACAAGGTGTCAGTAGTTTCCTAGAGTGGTTCAAGAAATCAGCATCAGGAACCTCGAAGGAAAAGTCGAACCTCTACGAATGTATTTTAAGGTGTGCGCGTGCGGGCGGCCGTGTCCACGCGAAAGAGAGACAAAGACATTGACTCGATGTTGTGGAGCCAAGCAGGGCATTTGAAACAGTAACTGCCTAAATAGTTTAACAGAAGAGATGACGCAAGAAGTGAGAATGGCAGGGGGCGGTGGTGAGGACCTCGGAGACGTAGGGGCCCCTGCACTGGTATGCAGTTCGACACAGGAAGTGTGGGTGGACCCTGACCTTTGGCGTCAGGCTGTAGGAAAAAGACTGTGGTTGCTCTGGTGGTGAAAAGGATTATATTTGGCATCTGTACAAACATGGTTCATTTCCGTGCAAATTATTAACAGGGTTGGTAATCTCATGTTTAACTACAAATTGCTATTCCTGCAGAAAAGGTGGTGAGTGCTGTAGTGAAAAGTCAGGTAGAAAATCTATTTTAATAAAGCGACAGTTTAAGACGTTTAGAAATGTTGAGTAGCTTAAATCAAGTGAACAGCGTTCAAAAGTTTAAAGTCTAAGTGGAGTCAACAATGTGAACAAGAAAATGTCAAATAGTTGGAAACAAAAAAAGTGGAAGTGTTAAACTAATTGCTAAAATGATAAAGTTTGAATACAGTCAAGTAAGCGTAGAAGGAGAAGAATAGTGTGTGTGTGTGTGTGTGTGTGTGTGTGTGTGTGTGTGTGTGTGTGTGTGTGTGTGTGTGTGTGTGTGTGTGTGTGTGTGTGTGTGTGTGTGTGTGTGTGTGTGTGTGTGTGTGTGTGTGTGTGTGTGTGTGTGTGTGTGTGGCGGCAGTGAAACATGAAATACCGTAGCAGTTTAAGCTTGTGTTTCTAGGTTAAATATTGAGGTTGTTAGGCTCCACAGCGTCCGAAATGGTTAGCTTTTGTGATAGCCACATTGGGCTAGAGCAGGGCTCAACGGTAGTCAAGGAGACCAACAGGAAAAAATATAACGCGGGTCTAAAACTGTTGAATCTCAACAAGTATAAATAATATCTAAGATATGTTTGGATATATTTAAAGATCAAAGTGTGATGATTTGTTAAACGTTTGAACAGAGTTTAAAAGGTCAGAAATTGAATAAGTTGCGAATGGAAAGTGGAATGGAGTCTCTAGGTGCAAAACTGTGGAAGTAGTGTGGTGCCAAAGTTAGTAGAGAATAAGAAAAAAAGAAAGTTAGAATAAAGCCTAAGAAGAACAATAGTTGAGCGCTGCTTGCTGCACTTGAGATACCAGACTTTTCACACCCTATCCTTAGCGACGGCCACTGATCTTTCTCACACATCCCTTAACCATGGGTAACTCCCCATGGCGTCTGTTTTTTAGCCTCCTCAAAGCTATCCTTGTTCTTCAAACCAAACAAAAAAGGATTAGGAGACACTACTTGGTGAGAAAGAAACCGTCGTTAACCCCAACAGGTTTGAGGTCTCCCTTTTACTTGAATACACATTTCAGAAATCAAAATCACAGTCAGAAATCATAATAGAAAGCAAGTCTACGTATCCCTTCAAACACCCATTGATTAGACACCAGAAAGTCCTTCAACAATGTAAAAAAAGATATTCCCTGATTCGCGGAGTGTCTTTGGCAGGACAAACTGTATACAGTATATTTCACAGAGGCACCGTCATTATTGTTTCGCAGCACAAGCAACCTCATCTGCAATCCACCAGTGAGGAGACAACGGTTCTTCGGCAAGGTCCAGCTCTTCACAGCCGTGGCTTTAGAAAAAGCAGGTCGTTGCAGGTACAGCCGCCAATGCCCGGCTCTCCGCAAGAGTTCTCCCTGGAAACCACCCTAGCTTGGCCAGGAGAGAAAGGGCCGACGGGGTGTCGGGACGTTTTTGTCTTTCCGGTGTTGTCAGGGGAAACGTCTTTGGTCCGTTCAAATGTGTCCCCCAGCTCCACAATACCACAGCTTGAGAAGACACCTTTTCCATCCACAAGTCAACGCGGCAGCGAGGATGATCCTCAGAGTTGCCTTAAAACGGAAATAAATTAGGTTTCTAAAACTAAAGACCCTTCGGTTTGAACTTTCTCCTTCGGTTTGAGTTTCAAGGCACACACACACACTGACTAGAGCAGGAAGTCTGAGACAGGGTTCGTTCAAGCAATCAACCCCAATGTGGTTTCCTATCAAGTCTTCATTTTTACCCTTTACGTTGACAAGAAAACCAACACAATTGTTTTGCCGTACACGGCAAGCCCTTCACCAAACACAAATCGTAAAAAACAAGCTTCGAGAGGAAAATAAATTTGTATTCCGTTAAGAGAGTCACAGCAGGGTAGCCGTTTGCCCAGAAAAACAATACAATTGCACTGTGTCTTCCTGCCCCCAAATTACCTCGTCCCATTACTTTGATGGCCATGTGCAGCTGGCCGGAATGTCCCTGTGGCTAACGGTCGCATGTACAGCCGAATGAGGCCAGCCTCGTGTAGCTGCTGCCACAGGCTCATCTCCAAGCGATAGTCGTGGTTGGCGTAGAATCCCACCTTGTGGTAGGTTTTGTCATAGTAGTGGTTAGAGTACTTGCTATAGTCGGGCGTCATGAAGCCATAGGCGCTGACCTGCACATCAAGGTGATCATAAACAACAAAGAAGATCAATCTTAGACACGAGGGTTAGGGTCATGGAGCAAGTAAGTGACGACCTTGTGAGTTGAAATGATCATAATAATAATACTAAACACGGTGGTTTATGACTGGATGCCCACTTGATGATTATAACAAATGATATTGGTTCAGTGGAGCTATGGTTGTATCACTCAGACTAACAACTAGTTACATGTTACAAACCTTTGGTTTGAAAGATAAGCTGGTTACCTGGTCACAGGTGTGCAGAGCAGCCAGTAGCATCACAGAGCCCGTGGACGGACGGTAGATTCTCCTGTATCTTTTCTTCTGTGTGCGGGATTGAAAAAACCTAGGAAAGAGGGGGCCGTGTTATCCCCATGGTTACGACCCACGCCGACTTTATGATGCTTTTTTTTGTACCGTCGTTGTGTAACTGTTATGAGCGTTACAATAAGCGATGCTGTATATGAAATCCGCCACACACCGTAGCAGCGTTACACTATAGGTGTCCGGGAAGCCTTACGCGGGTATTAAATATATCGCTGCTCAGACGGAGCTTCACCACACACACACACACACACACACACACACACACACACACACACACACACACACACACACACACACACACACACACACACACACACACACACACACACACACACACACACACACACACACACACACACACACACACACAAAGTGTCCGAAAAGTCCAACTTTCTCGCGGACACCGCAGTCAACCGTTGCCCAGACAGAGCTCCACACGTCCACACAGACCGCGCCGCCGGTGCCCCTTGGCCGTGACGTCAGACTACCTCGGAAAAGGTAGTCTGACGTCACGAAAAGAACGCCACCTGCGTTCAGCAGCGGAGCGGAACGTTCACGTGGTGTTTTGGGGAGAATGGCGAAAACATAGGATGCGACCCCTTTATTCTCTAAATTGGGGACATATTTCAATTCTGTGTTTGGGATTGAAAAAAAACCTACCAGATATTTTTCAAAAGAAGAATATAGAAGAATATAAAATAATATTTAAAGAAATTGTGTATTGTGTAAGAGGCCCCCTACTGGTGGGGAATGGGGCTGACAGTGTGGGAAAATCGGCCCACATTCTACAGCACCCTCTTCATAACAACAACTCATTCAATACAAACACAAACACTTCTGTCCATCCATGTAGATCTCCCGTGAACTTTCTTGCTTGTTTCTCAAGTTGAACACTCAACCGTTGTATTTAGTTTTTGTCGATTTTTGTATTGTCTGGCTCACCTGTTCCTGAGGTAGCGGACAAAGTCTGGGTGATACATCTTCAGCTTCTCCGCCGACACATCCTCTCCGAAGTACTTTGGTGGACTACGAAAGCACACACAGCAAATGATCGGGAATGAGACATGCAACTTTATAGTTTACAATATTTAGACACCTACAAAATATTCCAAATGATAACAGCTGAATAAATAATGACAAGCAAACAAAAATAAAGAAATGGTTGAATACATTTGATAGTAACAATTATTAAATCATAATATAACAATACATAACATCCAAATTCTAATTGCAGTTTAAGCACAATGTTGAACCAAATGACTACAAAGAATGGACAGAACAAAAAAACAAGCCAACAGAATTGAGCAAGCTTAATATATTCATGGGCACCATTTGCAAAACACAAATGCTAGACCCTTGGTAGTACAATACATTTGATTTGTTAGAAAGGTTCACAATCACACACGCTTACGATTTGGTTCTATCTCGGCCTCGCTCCACCGGTGTGTGTGTGGCAACAGCTTTCATCATCAGATAGTCCCGGTCGTGGTCTGGAAGGAAGACATACCGTGTCTCCTGTAGACCGGCGCGAGAATGACAGAGAGGAGGTGTGTGAGGTGAGGTGAGTGAGTGAGTGCGAGAGAGAGAAGAGGGACATCATTGAGTCATTGCCTTGGCCAGAGACCGTCAAAACGTAATCGACACTGACGGTGACTCAGTAGCTAGGTGCTCTATGAAAGGGATGATCCAAAACGATTCCGTATTAGAAATGAAAACTTCTACCCCACACTGTTTGTTGTGTTCCTGGAAACATAAATGAGCCGACCGGAGACTTATATGGGTCTGACTAACGCCTGAAACATGATCAGTTAAAGCTTGGGTAGGCACTTTATTTAAGAATAAATTCATCCCATATTTGTTGAAATTCTCTTTACATCCAGTCAGCAAGCAATAAATCAAATGCTCTGACCAAACAAATCTGGAATCCGTGGCTGTCGCAGGCCTGTACTAAGCCCTTCCAAGCATTTCAAATGAAATGATTAGATGGCCTACCAATATGTCTATCTACCTACCCGGCCACCTGCGTGCACTTTGCCCGTGCACTCATTGCACATGACCAGATTCTTCCACAAGGATAGGCAGTCCTACTGCCAATGCTTGCGAGCTATTCATGTGTGTTAGGTGAGTGGCTTTGGAGGCCTGAATGGAGGGGTGGGATCTTTTACAATCTAGCTTACTCTGGCTGGTTTCTCCAAATCGCCTACCCCAGCATTAACATGAGATTCATATGGAATGCAGATGTCACCTTAGTACTCCAGTAAAAGAGAGATCTTAGTCACGACCAGGCAACGGAAAAGCCTTCTAAACGCAACGTCCCATCCGAGTACCGTCAGCCAGACTACGTGAGATTTCCCAAATAGGAGAAATACGGCGCATATATACACACAGAACAATGCTTTGGTTAGCTCAATCTTCTTGTAACTAAAAGATGTAAAGATATCCACTGAAAGTGTTCTATCAATCATGAACAACTGTGTCCACTAATTGCGCCTGCATTTTTAAGCTATCAAAGTTAAGTTGACCAGCAGATATGAAGATTCCAACGACGGTAGTGACATAACTTTCAGCGACTGATGTGGGAAGATTGGAAAATAAATGACGTTGAAGAGCAGTGCCCAAGTCGTGTTGACCTGCTAGAGTGTAATGAGTCAACAGGGTTATTGAAGCCTACAGAACGCCGGCCAGCTGATGTGAGGTTGAGGAAATGTTGCACATTACTTGAGTGAAGCGGTGATGAGACTCTAGCCGTGCTGTTATGTTACGACCGTGTCCTAGCCCTGCAAAAGTTAATCAACACCCCTCCAGCCAATCAGAGTCAAGCACTCACCAAGGCCATGGTGTAATCTATACTATACGATGGAACAGTGTTTCCAAAAGGAGTAGTACCGAACAATGCTGGAAATGTATTGTTTGATCTGGTGGTGGTGGTGGTAATGGTAGTGTGATGGCGGTGGCATTGTGGGGTTCTGACCTTGGACAGCGGTGGCCCCTGGAAGCCCAGGCTATGGTAAGACCCCATGGAGTTCTTCAAAGTATTGGTGGAGAAGGTGTAGTGGGTGGTGCGTCCGCCCACATCCTTCTCGAAGCCATTGAGGACAGCCCCGTTTGTCCTAAAGATGGATAGATAGATATTAATATTGATAGATATTAATATTGAGATAGATTGAGAGATCGATATTAATATTGAGATAGATCGAGAGATAGATCGATATTAATATTGAGATAGATCGAGAGATAGATCGATATTAATATTGAGATAGATATTAATATTGAGATAGATATTAATATTGAGATAGATAGATAGATATTAATATTGAGATAGATCGAGAGATAGATTTAGATATATTTAATTCATATAGACAGATGGATTTTTATATAGATATTACATACCTGAACACGTAGTCATGGCTGTCAATCTCCGGCCCCTTGCCGGAGTCCTTCAGGATCCCACCGTTGCCCACCACGGCGCAGCGGATGCACTGCGAGCCGTTCCGACGGAGCTCCCAGTCGTCAAACATCTGGTGGTTGGCCGTCAGGTTGAGCACAGAGAGCGTTGCGGTCAGTGCTGGCGGGAGGAGGAGTTTGTAGATTCAAGAGTTAGACAGGCTTCCATATCATTCTGCCAGAGCACTCGTCTGTGTTTCGGTGTTTTGTCGTGCGCTTTCATAGACATGATCGACTGTTCATATCTGTTTGGATGGCAATAGCTAGAGGCAACACAGTAGCGCATTGTACATAATCAGGGACCCAGCAGCCGTACTATGTTATAGCAGAACTTCTGGGCGGAGACGGCACAGAGCCTGTGCAGGAAACAGAAACTGCAAAGGGGCGGAGTTTAGGCCTTGTTTCGTTACGAACATATGCTGAAGAAAACATCTTTGTGCGAATGGATGAAGCTTTGCGAAGAAGATTTTAATAAGTGAAATTCTACAGTGGCCAGTCAATACGGTGTTGATTTGAAACCTTAACAGACAACATTTTTACAGTTTACTACTGCTGGCTTTCAGATCTACTGCCTCAAGCCACATGATTGGTCGAAACAAATGTGAAGCAAAAGAAAGCAAAATTCCCTGTTCACCAAGTTTTGAGCAGATCTTTGAGACTAGATTGTACACAACACGCACACAAGATTGAATCAATCCTTACTCTCATAGTCCATCGATGCCCACCCGTAGGTACCGCCAAACTGTTTTAGGCGCTGGTACTGTTGGAGCGTGACGTCCTTGGCCCACTGGAGAACTGGAACGGTCGCCAGGAAACGTCCATTAAAGTCGGTGGACGCCCACTTCCTGGTGATGGCATCTGGGCAGGTCTGGAGGGGGGGGGGGGGGAGCGGATAGGGGTCCCTTTTGTCAGGAAATGATGGCCAATTAGCCACTGTTTCCTAGTTTATAACTTTATAATAGATGAAAAGAAATAATATGTTTTGAATGTTTACGCTGTACCGAAATCGTACCGAACAGTGGTGGTGTTAAAAAAAAAAAACATGGGCTTTGTATGAAATCCCATTTTCCCATCGTGGACGCTGTTACTGTAATTGAGGGCCTCAACTATTTTCATTTAAACCTCAGTAACGACTCATCAACGCCAAACAATACAGTAGCTTGAGCCGACCAACAACAAACCAGCATAACCAGGGGTAGCTCTTACCTGTGGGACATAACATTAGTGAAAACCCTTTTGAGTAGAGGAGGGGGGTGGGGGGGGGGGGGGGGGGGGGGGGTACTCACTGTCTGTAGTGGGATGTCTTCTCTGCCATACGTATCTCCAATGACGGCCTCCTCGAAGGTCATCACCCTTTGAGTGGGGCCGGGGTCGAGGCCAAAGGGACTGTAGCTAAGCCAAAGGGGCCCCAGGCGATCTCCTGGCATGCTGGAAGGTAAAAATACTCAAATTAATCTTTGAGCCAGGGGAAATTCGTTGGCAGGTAAGCATCACCAATATAACCTTTCTCCCATAGACCGTAATATCGGTCCGTAGGTTAGAAACATTTTTGGGTCCAAAACAACCCACACTTCTTCTGCCCCACACATCGTTTTAACACACGACTTCCCTATCGATAATATCAATGACCCAGTGAACGTGTGTGTATGGCGTCACATTGACAAACACTGATATGGATTATCAGCTGTTAACAGACAAGCAGATATTTTCTAATCACATCCAAAAGGCTAACTATACAACATGGCAGTTTAACAAACAAAATGGAACCTCTTTTTCTTTCACAACATTGACAGTGTGTCATCATCATCATCATCTTGAAACTGAGCATCTTGTTTTTTTCTACTGTTGGCAGAAGGGCAGCTGCAACTTGAGATAACAATGGTGTCGTTGGTGTATGGTACATACGTACCCTGTGACCCCACCACTGCCCAGACTAAACTGGACGCGAGTCCATTAACGAGACACACAGGAAGATGTGGTTAAATTAAAGTATAACCAGACCTGGTTAATGCCCAACGACGGTCCGACAACACATGGTAATTACACTCCACGGAGCAAAGAAACACAGAGACAAGAGTGTGTTATGAACCAGAGCTTTAACAACCAGCGTTCACCATCTTCTGGTCCACAAGATTAGAGAGCTGGCACTGCAGGGCTGTGGCCAGGATAAGCACGTGCTTATTTGGAATCGCCAGGCATCAAGATTCAGCCATAAGCTCCATTGAGAACGGCGGCACCTGGCCAAAATGAGAGGCCTCGGAGCTCTGTGTGCCCCAACTAGTCATTTACTGTCTGAAAGCAGACATCTGTGAGACCGACATTCCGCTCTGCTGAATTTTGCTTCTTGTTCCCGCCTCCGATTGCATCCCGAATCTGGACCAGCATGGCTCTTTAAACTGGTGCACTGCCCATTGTAACAAGGCTTACGTTTCACGTAAAATGTCAGCCTAGGGAAATGACTCCACGGGATTTTGTTGTTAATTCGGCTAGCCAGATCACCTCCTTTGATGAACCACAGTGACAAAACTAGACAGGGCAGCAGAACAGGTTACAGGAACCGCCTTATTTCCTCCAACGTTGAGAAATGTCATGCGTCACAACTGTTGAACATTTATTTGTATATATAAACACCTTTTATGGTGGCATAACAATGGTTACAATGGATTAATCCTTGTAAATCTTCAAGAAGTGTTTTTTCCTTCATTGGAGTTCCCTATTAACATGCTCTCCTGAGGTTCAGACATTCATATGTGCTGAACTCCTGCGTGATCAGAAAAGGACAGGCTCGTTTTGTCCCGTCAAAAACGCACCAAGTCCTACCAGAAATTGATCCACTGGATGTCGTCAGCGTGCGCTCATGTTGTGAACAAGAATGGGCCTACGCATGTGTGTGTGTGTGTGTGTGTGTGTGTGTGTGTGTGTGTGTGTGTGTGTGTGTGTGTGTGGGAAGTTTAATCCGACTTGCCTGTTTGGTCCAGAACTGTTGGTTGCGTACTCGGCTCCCCCCAGGAGGGCCATGCGCCAAGGCGTCCACATCTCCAAGCTCACACACAGGATGTAGATGAAGGGCAGGCTGCCGAGCGCCAGGAGGTAGAACACGATGCGCAGCTTGGGCGCCATCGCACGCCCGTTCGCTCACCTGCGCGCTCAGCCGCACCCTAGTCAGACGGCGCAGGCCGGACTAGCAGTGGTAGTCGAACACGGCACCCCGCCTGCTCCTTGAGTGCATGAGGTGCAGCCGAGAGTGGGTGAAGGGTGGTCTCAGCAAGAGGAGGAGGAGGAGGAGGAAGAGAAGAGGACAGGGGTGCCCGCATAAGATAATGCTCTCCGTGGACCAATCCCAGAGAGGGGGGGGGCGACAGAGGTATGAGGAAACGTGGGCGGAGCTTCGTCCAATGGGAAGACTGTGAAAGGGGGACTTAATTGGACCACCACAGACTCTGCACTCCACTCCTAGAGACAGAGACACATACAATGATGAGGGTGAGAGAATGGAGAGGAATGAGTGCCAATAATCCCTTTAGAATTAAGCTGTAGGAGTGTGTGGATGATGGGTGGTGATGCTGAAAGACCGGTTTATTGTAAAGGTTTATTGAAAATGATACATGGCATGGTGTTCCATGTTGCCATCTAGCAGAACTCTTCCCGAGTTTGTGTGGAGATGGATGGTTTAACCTGTGCACACTGATTACTCAATGTGCAACAGATGTGCAGCCTCACCCAGCCCCCAGAGTTTAATCAGACTCTGGACAGGTGAGGCTGCTTAAGCCAGTCACCCTCCACACACACTCCCACAGAAGCATTTTGGATCACCAAGATAAGAGCAACCCACTCAACCAATCACATACAAAGAAAATCTGGTTTTTTTTGTACATCCTTTTTGTACACAAATCTAAAACTAGGTAGACCTATAGGCCTATGTTTAACTAAATTAATTCGGGGGGAAAGAATTTGTGGCTAGGTGGCTTGGTTTTAAATTAGCACTAGCAACCACTGTCGTAAAGTTCACCAAGTTAAATAGACGACTGCATTGCTTTTAGACTCCTTTATTGGGTCAAAGACACTGCGAACGGAGCCTGTGGCATCAAATCGTGTTCACGCAACAAGATAGGCTTAACAGGCGACGCCTATGTCTCCATTTAGATCCGAACAAACAGAAAGATGTTTTTTTTTCTTTCTTCCGAATGTCAAGATGATCAGGGCCTAAGGGTGCGGAGAGAATGTTTTGCAGTGAGCCCCGAGGTAAAGCCGAGCGCCTCTTAATAAAGGACAAAGACGTGGAAAGCCGTGGCTTTTCCCCTCCCCAAAAAGCATTAAAAGAAATATAACCATGTGAAAATCAAAACATGAATAAAAACGTGACGTTATATTATTGAAATCATATGTAGCCTACATTCAGTTCATGACTGCAGTAACAAGTTCTGGCTCATTTGGTATCCCTCTCGTTAGAAAAAGTGTAAAGTTCTAGGCTCCTCAGTACCTTCTCCTGGACTCCAATACGTGCAAAATCGCCCTCACCAGTTAGAGCGCTCCCGTTTGGTGTAGTTCCTCTTCCTTTGTGAGCGTTTACGCGGAGCCTTTCCTGCCCAAGTTGGAAGCCCTTGCGCGTTGTTTAATCTGGTATGGGTACATTGTCGCCACTGACACACTAACACATACAGCATGGGCGGACCCTTCGATGAAATGAGCAGCTGCTGCTGACAACGGGGCGTCCCCTCTCAACCCCACCCTCGAAGTGTGTGTGTGTGTGTGTGTGTGTGTGTGTGTGTGTGTGTGTGTGTGTGTGTGTGTGTGTGTGTGTGTGTGTGTGTGTGTGTGTGTGTGTGTGTGTGTGTGTGTGTGTGTGTGTGTGTGTGTGTGTGTGTGTGTGTGTGTGTGTGTGTGTGTGTGTGTGTGTGTGTGTGTGTGTGTGTGTGTGTGTGTTGCGCCAGTGAAACAAGAAATAGAAGAAATGTGAAATAAATCACTGCTCAGACGGAACTTCACCATCCACACACACACCGTGACATTATACAATAAGTGTCCGAAAAGTCCAACTTTCTCGCGGACACCGCAGTCAACCGCTGCCCAGACAGAGCTCCACACGTCCACACAGACCACGCCGCCGGTGCCCCTTGGCCGTGACGTCAGACTACCTCGGAAAAGGTAGTCTGACGTAACGAAAATAACGCCACCTGCGTTCAGCAGCGGAGCGGAACGTTCACGTGGTGTTTTGGGGAGAATGGCAAAAACATAGGATTCGAGCCCTTATTTTTTTTTCTCTAAATTGGGGACATATTACAGTAACAGTGATAAAATGGCATAGATAACTATGTCGACGATCATATAAAACAAATGATTACGTAAAAAGAAACGTGGTTTTGGGTTCACTTGCTCTTTAACAGGCAACGGATTAGGTTTACGTTCGGATACTGGATAAAATTAGCAACACGTTCACCACGAACAGCTATTAATTGTAAATTCCGCAAAAACGTTACACAATAATGACTAGAGCTATTGTTATGATACATCGCTATTGATATGGATTAAAAGTGCATAGTTAAAACCGTTCTATTACTGTATTAGCACACATGCTTTTCAAGCATTTCCTTGTTCTTTTTAATAAATCAAACATTACGCTTCCAAATGGTACACTGTAGCCTACGTACACTGCAAATGCAAACGCAATTGCAGTGTTTGAATATGACTGCCTCGCATCTTTTTTGGTCATTGTGATCTTTGATTAGTTCGATTGCTCCTGCTGATTTGAGCCAACCATTTGTTTCTCCTCCTTGTTTCTCCTCCCCGCGTCGGTGGCTCCGTCAGCCACCGCCAACACCACCCCTCGGATGGTATAACCTGTTTAATACGCCTGCTTAGACTCCTTAATTCATACCTGGTACTTCTTCATAGATAGATCGATATATTTATTGTAACGGTTCTAGGTCGTATAGTTGGACGTACGTTGTGTTCAGTGCTATTGTTGTGATTGGTGGGTGCGCAGTAGGAGGGGGCGGGCCTTGGGAGGTGAGATACGGGTAGGAGAGAGAGCGGGAGACCGTTGCTAGGTAGACAGAGAAGTTCATGTTCGCCATTTTTATAGCATTCGATAACGTGTGTTAGCCAACAATAAAAGGGAGTTAATCAAAACAACATGTGTGGTGCTTGGACCAGTAGAAGCAGGGTTGCTACACAATATATATATATATATATATATATATATATATATATATATATATATATATATATATATATATATATATATATATATATATATATATATATATATATATATACACATACATACACACACACTATAGTTTATATAGCAGCTATTGGTTGCCGTGAATGAGTCAGAGCTCCAGGGAATGAATGCAAGAGTCATAATAGAAAGTCATTGAAAAGGTTGACATGGATGATTTTGAGTAGCATTTGAGAGATGCCAGACTTTTCACACCCAATCCTTAGCGACAGCAACTTAACTTATTCAATTTGTATAGCCCTTAATCACAGGTACAGTCTCAAAGGGCTTAACAGGCCATACAGGTATGACATACCCCTAGCCCTAGGCCCCCAGAGGGCAAGACAAAACTCCCTTAATTAGCTCTTATCGACAGCAACAGATCTTTCTCACACATCCCTTAACTATGGATAACTCCCCATGGTGTCTGTTTTTTAGCCTCCGCAAAGCTATCCTTGTTCTTCATACCAAACAAAAAAAGCATTTCGAGACAATACTTGGTGTAAAGAAACCATCGTTAACCCCAACAGGTTTGAGGTCTCCCTTTTACTTGAATACACATTTCAGAAATCAAAATCACAGTCAGAAATCGCGCAAAGCAAGTCTACGTATCCCTTCAAACACCCATTGATTAGACACCAGAAAGTCCTTCAACAATATAAAAAAAGATATTCCCTGATTCGCGGAGTGTCTTTGGCAGGACAAACTGTATACAGTATATTTCACAGAGGCACCGTCATTATTGTTTCGCAGCACAAGCAACCTCATCTGCAATCCACCAGTGAGGAGACAACGGTTCTTCGGCAAGGTCCAGCTCTTCACAGCCGTGGCTTTAGAAAAAGCAGGTCGTTGCAGGTACAGCCGCCAATGCCCGGCTCTCCGCAAGAGTTCTCCCTGGAAACCACCCTAGCTTGGCCAGGAGAGAAAGGGCCGACGGGGTGTCGGGACGTTTTTGTCTTTCCGGTGTTGTCAGGGGAAACGTCTTTGGTCCGTTCAAATATGTCCCCCAGCTCCACAATACCACAGCTTGAGAAGACACCTTTTCCATCCACAAGTCAACGCGGCAGCGAGGATGATCCTCAGAGTTGCCTTAAAACTGAAATAAATTAAGTTTCTAAAACTAAAGACCCTTCGGTTTGAACTTTCTACTTCGGTTTGAGTTTCAAGGCACACACACACACTGACTAGAGCAGGAAGTCTGAGACAGGGTTTGTTCAAGCAATCAACCCCAATGTGGTTTCCTATCAAGTCTTCATTTTTACCCTTTAGGTTGACAAGAAAACCAACACAATTGTTTTGCCGTACACGGCAAGCCCTTCACCAAATAAAAATTGTAAAAAACAAGCTTCGAGAGGGGAAAAAAAATGGTATTCCGTTAGAGAGTCACAGCAGGGTAGCCGTTTGCCCAATTTGTCAAAAAGAAAAACAATACAATTGCGCTGTGTCTTCCTGCCACCAAATTACCTCGTCCCATTACTTTGACGGCCATGTGCAGCTGGCCGGAATGTCCCCGTGGCTAACGGTCGCATGTACAGCCGAATGAGGCCAGCCTCGTGTAGCTGCTGCCACAGGCTCATCTCCAAGCTAAACTCGTGGTTGGAGTAGAATACCACCTTGTGGTAGATTCTGTCATAGTAGTGGTCAGAGTACTTGCTATAGTCGGGCGTCATGAAGCCATAGGCGCTGACCTGCACATCAAGGTGATCATAAACAACAAAGAAGATCAATCTTAGACACGAGGGTTAGGGTCATGGAGCAAGTAAGTGACGACCTTATGAGTTGAAATGATCATAATAATAATACTAAACAAGGTATTTTATGACTGGATGCACACTCGATGATTATAACAAATGATATTGGTTCAGTGGAGCTATGGTTATTATGGTTGTATCACTCAGACTAACAACTAGTTACATGTTTAGAACACCTTTGGTTTGAAAGATAAGCTGGTTACCTGGTCACAGGTGTGCAGAGCAGCCAGTAGCATCACAGAGCCCGTGGACGGACGGAAGATGTTCCTGTATCTTTTCTTCTGTGTTTGGGATTGAAAGAACCTACCAGATATTTTTCAAAAGAAGAATATAGAAGAAGAATATAAAATAATTAAAATAATAATAATAATGGTGCATTGTGTAAGAGGCCCCCTATTGGTGGGGAATGGGGCTGACAGTGTGGGAAAATGTGAGAAAATCAGCCCACAGACGCATTCTACAGCACCCTCTTCATAACAACAACTCATTCAATACAAACACAAACACTTCTGTCCATCCATGTAGATCTCCCGTGAACTTTCTTGCTTGTTTCTCAAGTTGAACACTCAACCGTTGTATTTTGTTTTTGTCGATTTTTGTATTGTCTGGCTCACCTGTTCCTGAGGTAGCGGACAAAGTCTGGGTGATACATCTTCAGCTTCTTCGCCGACGCATCCTCTCCGAAGTACTTTGGTGGACTACGAAAGCACACACAGCAAATGATCGGGAATGAGACATTTATAGTTTAAGACAGAATTGAGCAAGCTAAATATATTCATGGGAACCATTTGCAAAACACAAATGTGCATTCTAGAAATGCAAAATGTGTGATTTCAAATTTGCCCCTTTTTGGTTGAACTCATAGCTATGAAGAGAGGATATACTGCATATATGCTAGACCCTTGGTTGTACAATACATTTGATTTGTTAGAAAGGTTCACAATCACACACGCTTACGATTTGGTTTTATCTGGGCCTCGCTCCACCGGTGTGTGTGTGGCAACAGCTTTCATCATCAGATAGTCCCGGTCGTGGTCTGGAAGGAAGACATACCGTGTCTCCTGTAGACCGGCGCGGGAATGACAGAGAGGAGGTGTGTGAGGTGAGGTGAGTGAGTGAGTGCGAGAGAGAGAAGAGGGACATCATTGAGTCATTGCCTTGGACAGAGACCGTCAAAACGTAATCGACACTGATGGTGACTCAGTAGCTAGGTGTTCTATGAAAGGGATGATCCAAAACGATTCCGTATTAGAAATGAAAACTTCTACCCCACACTATTTGTTGTGTTCCTGGAAACATAAATGAGCCGACCGGAGACTTATATGGGTCTGACTAACGCCTGAAACATGATCAGTTAAAGCTTGGGTAGGCACTTTATTTAAGAATAAATTCATCCCATATTTGTTGAAATTCTCTTTACATCCAGTCAGCAAGCAATAAATCAAATGCTCTGACCAAACAAATCTGGAATCCGTGGCTGTCGCAGGCCTGTACTAAGCCCTTCCAAGCATTTCAAATGAAATGATTCGATGGCCTACCAATATGTCTATCTACCTGCATGCGCTCATTGCACATGACCAGATTCTTCCACAAAGATTTCCCAAACTGAAGAAATATGGCGCATATATACACAGAAATGCTTTGGTTAGCTCAATCTTCTTGTAACTAAAGATGTATGATGTAAAGATATTCACCAATCAGAGGCAAGTACTCACCAAGGCCATGGTGTAATCTATACTATACGATAGAACAGTGTTTCCAAAATACGGAAGAGGATTAGGACTCAGAGTTTATTGTTTGATCTGCTGGTGGTGATAATAATGGTGGTAGTGTGATGGTGGTGGCATTGTGGGGTTCTGACCTTGGACAGCGGTGGCCCCTGGAAGCCCAGGCTATGGTAAGACCCCATGGAGTTCTTCAAAGTATTGGTGGAGAAGGTGTAGTGGGTGGTGCGTCTGCCCACATCCTTCTCGAAGCCATTGAGGACAGCCCCGTTTGTCCTAAAGATGGATAGATAGATATTAATATTGAGATAGATAGATATTAATATTGAGATAGGTCGAGAGATAGATATTAATATTCAGATAGATAGATCGATATCAATAGTGAGATCGATCGATCTATATATTTTTAAATCATATAGATATTTATATAGCTATTTGGGGGGGGGGGGGGGCTACCTGAACACGTAGTCATGGCTGTCAATCTCCGGCCCCTTGCCGGAGTCCTTCAGGATCCCACCGTTGCCCACCACGGCGCAGCGGATGCACTGCGAGCCGTTCCGACGGAGCTCCCAGTCGTCAAACATCTGGTGGTTGGCCGTCAGGTTGAGCACAGAGAGCGTTGCGGTCAGTGCTGGCGGGAGGAGGAGTTTGTAGATTCAAGAGTTAGACAGGCTTCCATATCATTCTGCCAGAGCACTCGTCTGTGTTTCGGCGTTTTGTCGTGCGCTTTCATAGACATGATCGACTGTTCATATCTGTTTGGATGGTAATAGCTAGAGGCAACACAGTAGCGCATTGTACATAATCAGGGATCCAGCAGCCGGACTATGTTATAGCAGAACTTCTGGGCGGAGACGGCACAGAGCCTGTGCAGGAAACAGAAACTGCAAAGGGGCGGAGTTTAGGCCTTGTTTCCTGTTTCGTTACGAACATATTCTGCTGAAGAAAACATCTTTGTGCGAATGGATGAAGCTTTGCGAAGGGGATTTTAATAAGTGTAATTCTACAGTGGCCAGTCAATACAGTGTTGATTTGAAACCTTAACAGACAACATTTTTACAGTTTATTACTGCTGGCTTTCAGATCTACTGCCTCAAGCCACATGATTGGTCGAAACAAATGTGAAGCAAAGGAAAGCAAAATTCCCTGTTCACCAAGTTTTGAGCAGATCTTTGAGACTAGATTGTACACAACACGCACACAAGATTGAATCAATCCTTACTCTCATAGTCCATCGATGCCCATCCGTAGGAACCGTCGAACTGTTTTAGGCGCTGGTACTGTTGGAGCGTGACGTCCTTGGCCCACTGGAGAACCGGAACGGTCGCCAGGAAACTTCCATTAAAGTTGGTTGACGACCACTTCCTGGTGATGGCATCTGGGCAGGTCTGGGGGGAGCAGATAGGGGTACTGCCGTTATCATTATACCATCTTATTATAGCGGGTTTGAAGTGGATGCAGGGATCATTTTCTGGTGGTTCGAGTAACGGCCAGGTGCAGTTACAACAATATGCGGATGCAGGTGAGAAAAATTGTACTGTCGTGATGCTAATGCTAACAGCGATGCTAACACTAGATATGGTCAAAACAGAAAACGAGTAGTGATTGTCTACCGTTGCCCTGATTTGGTTCCACCTGTACCTTGTTACCTTCCTTGTCTATTTCGTTTATTTACCTCCCCAGTTCATCTTTGTACCCTGTGGCAAGTGTCCCAGCCTTTACTCAAGAGATTAAAACAGTTTCCTGGTTTGATTCCTGCTTGTTCCTCCCGACTACGCCTTGGTCTTCTCCTTCCCAGATTTGTTTGCCTGATCCCCAGCAGATCTGCCCTTTTTGCAGACAAAGTGGACAAATGTATTTTAATTATATATATATATATATATATATATATATATATATATATATATAGGTATGTTTTTATTTAAGAAAGGATGTGCTTTAATGTCCCTTTTGTCAGGAAACTATGGCCAATTAGCCACTGTTACCTAGTTTATAAGTTCATAATAAATTAAGGGAATTTATATGTTTTGAAGGTTTACCCTGTACTGAAATCGTACCGAACAGTGAAGTAAAAAAAAAAAAAAAAAAAAAAAAAACATATGGGCATTGTATGAAATCCCATTTTCCCATCGCGGACGCTGTTACTGTAATTAAACTATTTTGTAACTAAACTATTTTCATTTAGACCTCAGTAACGACTCATCAACGCCAAACATTACAGTAGCTTGAGCCGACCAACAACAAACCAGCATAACCAGGGGTAGCTCTTACCTGTGGGACATAACATTAGTGAAAACCCTTTTGAGTAGAGGAGGGGGGTGGGGGGGGGGGGGGGGGACTCACTGTCTGTAGTGGGGTGTCTTTTCTGCCATACGTGTCTCCAATGACGGCCTCTTCGAAGGTCATCACCTTTTGAGTGGGCTCAACGGTCGCTTGTTTATATGTGGTTAACCTCTTTCCCCTGGTTGGCTGCAGGCCAGCGGCAGCAGTGGGGGATTGCATAGTCCCCGGACTGGTAGAGTCCGGTGACAAACGGGTTGGGTCAACGTTAGAGGCCCCGGGGTCGAGGCCAAAGGGACTGTAGCTGAGCCAAAGGGGCCCCAGGCGATCTCCTGGCATGCTGGAAGGTAAAAATACTCAAATTAATCTTTGAGCCAGGGGAAATTCGTTGGCAGGTAAGCATCAACAATATAACCATTCTCCCATAGACAATATTATCGGTCCATAGGTTAGAAACCTTTTTGGGTCCAAAACAACCCACTCTTCTTCTGCCCCACACATCGTTTTAACACACGACTTCCCTATCGATAATATCAACGACCCAGTGAACGTGTGTGTATGGCGTCACATTGACAAACACTGATATGGATTATCAGCTGTTAACAGACAAGCAGATCTTTTCTAATCACATCCAAAAGGCTAACTATACAACATGGCAGTTTAACAAACAAAATGGAACCTCTTTTTCTACAATAACATTGACAGTGTGTCATCATCATCATCTTCTTCATCGTCGTCATCGTAGCTGCGCTGTATCACATGTCGGTCACAAAGAAAGACACATGCTACATGCTATATGAAGAGCCCTCTGACCCTCAACAACCCAGCTTCAACGAAAGGTAACTAGAAAACAAACATGTCAGCATAATTGCTGTTTTCCCTTCATACCCACTTACCATTTTTTATTTCATTTTGACTTCTTCAGAGGATGGTGACTATGTACATACCAAAAATGTAAAATTAGGCCACCCGGAATCAAACTGAGCATCTTGTTTTTTTCTACTGTTGGCAGAAGGGCAGCTGCAACTTGAGATAACAATGGTGTCGTTGGTGTATGGTACATACGTACCCAACCCAGCTTCACCGAAAGGTAACTAGAAAACAAACATGTCAGCATAATTGCTGTTTTCCCTTCATACCCACTTACCATTTTTTATTTCATTTTGACTTCTTCAGAGGATGGTGACTATGTACATACAAAAAATTTAAAATTAGGCCACCCGGAATCAAACTGAGCATCTTGTTTTTTTCTACTGTTGGCAGAAGGGCAGCTGCAACTTGAGATAACAATGGTGTCGTTGGTGTATTGTACATGCGTACATACGCACCACTGCCCAGACTAAACTAATTGTTTCCAGTGTCACTCTCAACAGGACGCGAGTCCATTAACGAGACACACAGGAAGATGTGATTAAATTAAAGTATAACCAGACCTGGTTAATGCCCAACGACGGTCCGACAACACACGGTAATTACACTCCACGGAGCAAAGAAACACAGAGACAAGAGTGTGTTATGAACCAGAGCTTTAACAACCAGCGTTCACCATCTCCTGGTCCACAAGATTAGAGAGCTGGCACTGCAGGGCTGTGGCCAGGATAAGCACGTGCTTATTTGGAATCGCCAGGCATCAAGATTCAGCCATAAGCTCCATTGAGAACGGCGGCACCTGGCCAAAATGAGAGGCCTCGGAGCTCTGTGTGCCCCAACTAGTCATTTACTGTCTGAAAGCAGACATCCGCGAGACGGACATCCCGCTCTGCTGAATTTAGCGCGAACGTACAAAATTGGTCCCATGGATGTCCTCAACGTGTTCTCATGTTGTGAACAAGAATGGGCCTGCGCGCGTGTGCGTGTGCGTGTGTGCGTGGTTTAATCCGACTTGCCTGTTTGGTCCAGAACTGTTGGTTGCGTACTCGGCTCCCCCCAGGAGGGCCATGCGCCAAGGCGTCCACATCTCCAAGCTCACACACAGGATGTAGATGAAGGGCAGGCTGCCGAGCGCCAGGAGGCAGAACACGATGCGCAGCTTGGGCGCCATCGCACGCCCGTTCGCTCACCTGCGCGCTCAGCCGCACCCTAGTCAGACGGCGCAGGCCGGACTAGCAGTGGTAGTCGAACACGGCACCCCGCCTGCTCCTTGAGTGCATGAGGTGCAGCCGAGAGTGGGTGAAGGGTGGTCTCAGCGAGAGGAGGAGGAGGAGGAGGAGGAAGAGAAGAGGACAGGGGTGCCCGCATAAGATAATGCTCTCCGTGGACCGATCCCAGAGAGGGGGGGGGGGGGGGGGGCGACAGAGGTATGAGGAAACGTGGGCGGAGCTTCGTCCAATGGGAAGGCTGTGAAAGGGGGACTTAATTGGACCACCACAGACTCTGCACTCCACTCCTAGAGACAGAGACACATACAATGATGAGGGTGAGAGAATGGAGAGGAATGAGTGCCAATAATCCCTTTAGAATTAAGCTGTAGGAGTGTGTGTGGAGATGGATGGTTTAACCTGTGCACACTGATTACTCAATGTGCAACAGGTGTGAAGCCTCACCCAGCCCCAGAGTTTAATCAGACTCTGGACAGGTGAGGCTGCTTAAGCCAGTCATCAGCCACACACTAACAGAAACTCTTGGATCACCAAGACAAGAGCAACCCAATCGTGTACACTTATCATCTAAAACTAGGTAGACCTATAGGCCTATGTTTAACAAAATAATTTCGGGGGGAAAGAATTTGTGCCTATAGTGGCTTGGTTTTTGCTGAGCACTAGCAACCACTGTCGTAAAGTTCACCAAGTTAAATATACGACTGCATCGCTTTCAGACTCCTTTATTGGGTCAAAGACACTGCGAACGGAGCCTGTGGCGTCAAATCCTGTTCATGATACAAGATAGGCGTCGCCTGTTAAGCCAATGTCTCCATTTAGATCCGAACAAACAGATGTGCGAAAGTACAAGTAGCTTTTTTTCCCCTTAATAAATTTGTTTTTTAAACTTTTTTTTCTAAAGGTCAAGATGATCAGGGCGTAAGGGTGCGGAGAGAATGTTTTGCAGTGAGCCCCGAGGTAAAGCCGAGCGCCTCTTAATAAAGGACAAAGAGACGAGGAAAGCCGTGGTTTTTCCCCTCCCCAAAAATGTGAAAATCAAAACATGAACGTAACGTTATATTAGTGAAATCATATGTAGCCTACATATTCAGTTCATGACTGCAGTTACAAGTTCTGGCTCATTTGGTATCCCTCTCGTTAGAAAAAGTAAAGTTCTAGGCTCCTCAGTACCTTCTCCTGGACTCCAATACGTGCAAAATCGCCCTCACCAGTTAGAGCGCTCCCGTTTGGTGTAGTTCCTCTTCCTTTGTGAGCGTTATCGCGGAGCCTTTCCTGCCCAAGTTGGAAGCCCTTGCGCGTTGTTTAATCTGGTATGGGTACATTGTCGCCACTGACACACTAACACATACAGCATGGGCGGACCCTTCGATGAAATGAGCAACTGCTGCTGTCAACGGGGCGTCCCCGGGGGGGGGGGGGTTATTACACACATTTCTGTAATGACCACAACGTGCGGAGCTAGTTATTCGATTAGTATGACATACAAGTCAAACAACGTTTGAACACACACACACACACACACACACACACACACACACACACACACACACACACACACACACACACAAGGAGCTGTCAGATGACAAGCAGCGACATGCAGACGTGTATTTATTATTGGCATGTGCACTCAACGTTGCAAACCCTTTTTTCCTTATTCTACTGAGACTATGAGGATCTAAGAAGATAGGCTCGCCTTCTTCAGTGGGCCAACAAGTTCCAACCCATGAGTTATGATTTGATATTCTGATAGTCTTGGACTTCTTCCCTGTCCGAGAACCATGAACGCAGTCAGCTTTGAGCCTTTCATCTTTAAACTCTGTCAGCTTGCTTAAACTAACTAGTTGAGCTGTTCCAAGTTGTTATGTGCACACTAAAGTGGCCTATCTGTCTTTGCAACTATCTAACTATCCACAGCTGCCTGTTTTTCATGTATTCCTGCATTGTGCCCGGTTCTCGTGTGAGAGACTCCTGAGAAGCTCCTCTCTCCGATCATGTGTCCAACCTTGACTGTACGTTGTACCCGTTATAGATAATAAGTGGCGCAATAGATGGTGAATTACGAGTCCTGATGTCTTGCGATGTTTGTTTGCTCCACTCTACAAAAAGGGCTCCCCTCATCTATTCAGGGCGCTGTTTCTCGAGAACTCTGCTCTGCGTGGAGCTGCCTTTGAAACGGTGTCTTTTACGTGCTGCAGCTTATGAAATAAATCAACTACGGATATCCATTTGGCTTCGCTTTTATTCGAGCCAGCCACCAGTTATTCAATTTCCTACAACACCTCGTCACAGAAAGATGCATCATGTACCCTCAGCTTTTGAACGACTTGTAATGATGAACAGAAAAGAAACCACAAAAGTGTGCAACTTCGTCGAGGAGAGCAATGCTTTTACATCGTAACCACAGTCGGTTCTAACCATGACACCAAGCTATGAACACACAGGCTGAGACTCACGCCACACGCGGTCTTCTGCGTGCACAGCAATGGCTGTAGTCCCAGCCAACTCGTGGACACGTGTGCTTGCCCAGGGAACAGGATTACAGAAAGGAATGCCTGCCGAACGGCCTCTGTCGTCGTGACTCGGCGGACTGTTTCAATCGCCCACCGTGAAATGATGGCCCGACGGGACTCGCGCCCCGTGGCATCTGGCGTAACCCACGTGGGCAGTTTAAACGTACACATCGAGGTCAGGGTGCGGCGAGACGCGCACACCAGGGAACGTTTCGCGTAGACGTCTCTAACTGAGGAGCAATTTATTTAATCGACAATGCCAGCGCAAAGAATACTTAAAATAAGTGGCTAGATTAGACATTATAAACCATTGAACATATTAAAAATAAATGGCCTACATTCTATGTCAGAGAAAAAGCTGACATATTGTACTCTGAGCATCAGAAAATTACATAGTAGTTTTAGTTTAATAATTACAATAATTATAACCGTCCATTTTGCATTTGGCTTTTGCAGAAGGCATGCAAACTGTATGACTAGTTGATTTGTGATTCTTTGTGCAAATACGAAACAATTATCATAATAGCACATGGTGGGAACAAAAACAACAACAATACTACAAACAAAACGTAGCCAAGCGTGCTAAGAATGAAGAGAATAAATACAAAACGTATAAACACAAATGAAAACAAACAAGCAATACATATCTTATGACATGGATGAGTGGGTGGGGGCCAGCCACGGGAACATTCCGGGTTGGGGAGTCACATTATCGAGCGTCTTGCCTGGTTTCGAGGTTTCGAGAAGCATTTCAAGCATTTTTCCCGTTTCAAGCTGTGCCCCTTTAAACAGAATAAGGCCATTCTACATTCCTTTGTGTGTGAGAATGGCACTTCCACGTATTGCTTTTAACCTTGGCTGCAATAGAAGGCACAATATACCACATTTAAAACAATGGACATGTTGGACGTGTTCGACAATACAGGGAGAAGTAAATTCTCTCAAGCGGTCCCTTGTATCGTTAAATAATCTAAACTAACAAACTTGGTTTCAGATGTGACGGCTGGTGGTCACATGACGCCCAGCCAACGTCCCCTACTCTGTCCCCAGCTCCGGATTGCACATAATCATGTGATCATTTCCTAAGCACATTCCTAGCTGTGAGTCCCACTCAGACTTCTACCCTTTTTACTCACTGACACAAACCTTCCAATGAACAAACTCCTCGCATCTGTGACTTTGAAAACATGCAGTGTCAGGATCTCTCTCTTTCTCTCGTTGTTATCTCTCTCTCTATCTCTCTCTCTCTCTCTCTGGAGGAGCTGCTAACCCCTGAAGTTAAAGGTCAGATTTGACCTCGTTCCAAGAGTCTCTGGTTACAATCCCTGCCTCAGCCTGAGCCCGTGGGCAGGTATTTGGGGTTGAGGCCTTTTTTTACGGGACTGGAGACCTCTAATTACCGCTTCTCCTCCTGAGGTTTGGGGGTGGTGTGGGGGAATAGGCCACAGAAGCAACAGGCATTTATGATGAACCTTAAGGGGAGGGGCTTCTTCGACTGTACTGTAGTCTCAGCCGTGTGTTGTCCGAAGAAATGTGTTAGTGTGTGTTTGGGGAATTTCAGTGATGTTGCAGATTAGTGCTTTTTATTTACCAAGGAACACTTTGAGTAAGGGTTTGGCTGGCAATTTTTATTCATTAGACAGGCAGTCTTAGAAGTGTGTTTGTTTATTTTTTTTATAAGACAGCATTTACAGTCTATTTTTCTGGCATTTGCCTATCCCAAAGCTATTCAAGGTCCTGATCGATGTTAAAGATAAACCTTATTTACTATGTTTTTTCTGCTCCTCCAATATTGCTTATACCGTATAGTGTAGTTCTTGTGTTACTTCCCTTTGAATCCCCTAGCCACTTTTAGGGTCATAACAGAGCTAACCCTAGCCATGTTTAGGGTCATAACAGAGCTAACCCTAGCCATGTTTAGGGTCATAACAGAGCTAACCCTAGCCATGTTTAGGGTCATAACAGAGCTAACCCTAGCCATGTTTAGGGTCATAACAGAGCTAACACTAGCCACTTTTAGGGTGGTAACAGAGCTAACCCTAGCCACTTTTAGGGTCGTAACAGAGCAAACCCTAGCCACTTTTAGGGTGGTAACAGAGCATCTGGAACTTATCCCTGTCTGTGACCGCCACATCCTGGGACCCGACAAGAACTTTAGCCACGCCCACTGACCTCAGCAGGGTGCAGGGTTCTGTGATGGGCTTGCATAAACAGCCATCTCACTCACACACATCCTTTGCATGTAGTGTGAATAATACGAGGTATGTTGTATGGCGTTAGTCTCTTCTCTGGGGCTTGCTTGTTTCAGCCTGTTGGGGTTCCACAAACACGATCCCACCCCGCTACAGAAGAAGCCAGAAGTCTTGCCACAAGTGGGGCAGGGGTGTCAGCAGTGGGGGGGACGGACGGACGGACAACGACTGTCAGGTGGAGCAAGAAGTGGCTCAGCTCTCAGGTTATTTATCCAACAGCTGTTTCCTTTGTTGTTCCCACAGGGCCTCCAAGTGTTCCGCCCTCTTCAAAGCGGCCTATCACAGAAACAGGGAGAGGACAGATTTTTGATTGATGTGAATCACCCAGTGTGTGTGTGAGTGAGTGAGTGAGTGAGTGAGTGAGTGAGTGAGTGAGAGAGAGAGAGAGAGCTCACCTCATGCTGCTTCCGAAGGCTACTCACGGTTTCTTCCTTCTTCAAGATGGCCGACTTCACTCTGGAATATCAGAGAACACGTGTTAGCAAGCCACGATTTCTACTATTGCTTTTATTTTTTATCACTATGACGCCACCACCAAAATGGTACATCCCCCCAGCTCGCCAATATCGCAAACAGTTTAATTTTATTTAACATGTCTCATGTAATGCATGGATTAATGTACCAACAAAGAAATACCAATAAACCTAAATGAATCGTTACGTTACAATATGTCATCTCCACAAAGCAATAAAGTAGAAACTGGTAGATGGCTAGTGAAAGTTGCATACAGGACAGTTAGTAGTAGTAGTCTTCTTGATTCCATGAATGAATGATTAACCATGTCTTCAGTACCAGCTGTCCATTGAACACACTTTTACAGCAGAGCTGTAAAGATAAACCTTATTTACTGTGTGTTTTTTCTGCTCCTCCAATTTTGCTTATACCGTATAGTGTAGTTCTTGTGTTACTTCCCTTTGAATCCCCTAGCCACTTTTAGGGTGGTAACAGAGCTAACCCTAGCCACTTTTAGGGTGGTAACAGAGCTAACCCTAGCCACTTTTAGGGTGGTAACAGAGCTAACCCTAGCCACTTTTAGGGTGGTAACAGAGCTAACCCTAGCCACTTTTAGGGTGGTAACAGAGCTAACCCTAGCCACTTTTAGGGTGGTAACAGAGCATCTGGAACTTATCCCTGTCTGTGACCGCCACATCCTGGGACCCGATAAGAACTTTAGCCACGCCCACTGACCTCAGCAGGGTGCAGGGTTCTGTGATGGGCTTGCATAAACAGCCATCTCACTCACACACATCCTTTGCATGTAACTTATCGCTCATCGCTTACTCTGCACTGTGTGGAATACTGCCCGTCTCGGATATTCCAAAAATCGTTGCTATTCGTCTTTATGTTTTTGTCCCCCATTTCAACCTGCCAGTGGTAGGTGGGTTTGATACATACACAAAATGCCCCCCCGTTTGGCATGTGCTAATGCCCCCCCCCCGCTCATAACCATTGATGATCGTCTTTCTACACATCCTGCCTATCACACTGAGCCAGTCCCCTCATCCTCACCTCTGGTGGACCTCGGCTAGCTCCGCCTCCTTCTCCCTGGTGATCCTCTCCACCTCCAGCCGCAGTCGGGCCCTGACCTCCGACACCTCCACCTTCATGCGCCGGTTCTCCTCCTCCGTCTCCACCAGCCGTTCGGCGAACTCCTGCCTGATCACCTCGGCCAGGCTGCGGCGCTCCTCCGCCAGCTTGTCCCTGCTCTGCACGGATGAGGCCGGCCATTCGTGATTGGTGGATTGATTGTTCATTAGTGATCAATTCAGGCTGAATCTCAAATCAGCGCTGTGGATTTTTTTGCTTACCGAATCAATCGCCTTTGCTCAACGTTCTTTGGAAATAAGCTGCGTAACAAATAAAACCCATCCACCCATAGTTGAAATAAAGTTGTATATTATTTTCTAATCCAAATATTTATTTATTACTCCACTCCTTCCCCAATGCAATGATGGCCTCATCTGACAGAGATTCATAGGTCGGGCAGTCCTTGCTTGCAACGATCCCCTGCATGGCGTCGGCCTGAGAGTATTTGTCCAGTTTCCGCTCTGCCGCTCGTATCTGCTCTGCCGTAAACCCTTCGATCCTTCACATGCGCGTTTTATGTGCAATTTTATGGAAAAATCACCTCTCTAAAATTCACGTACTGGAAAATTGGGGTCCAACCGCGTGCTGTCTTGTATCGCAGCTTAAGCGTATAAATGTCTCACATGAGGAACAGAGAAACAGATGTGACGTCTTGTCTGAGGACCCTAACCTGCACGACGTCCTCCATCTCCTGGTCCCTCTGGCGCAGGAGGCCCTGGAGCCGGATCAGCTCCCCCTCTGTCTCCATCTGCAGCTTCCTCAGCTGCTGCTGCTTCTCCACCGACGCTCGCTCAGAGATCTCCAGCTCCCGCAGCTCCACCTCGTACTTCTCCCGCACCCGCTTCACCCTGGGACGGACGGATCGACGGAGGAGGAGGAGGAGGAGGAAGAAAAGACACAAGCAATGTTAAAGACACAAGCAACTTTAGAAGGCTGAATGTGAGGTGGACCTTGCTTGAGGATGGTAAGCAAGGTGTGATTTGCCGAAGGGGGTGCGTGGGATTTCCCCCTTTCTGGTCTACATATCTCTATTCTTATCCCCAGTGGGGACAAAATGTATCCCCCCCCCCCCCCCCCCCCCCCCCCCTCAAAGTGATCAATTCTACTCCACCAATAGACCACATAAAATACCTAAAAAAAAATTGTATTTTAAACTAGGTAAAGGTAACAGTCTTTAGTACGATAGAACGATAAAATACTAAATGGACCACCCGCTGTCAGCGCTCGCGTTCTGAGATTATCTTCTATTGAATATTGAAGTTCATAAATAAGTGTTTTTGGCATGCCTGGCCATGGTTTCCACGGTATTGGAAGGGGGATTTCATTCTTGCGTGTTTTGTTGTGCATGATCGCAGCCCCTATGTGTCCGCATGAGGAAAGTTCAAGATGGGCTATAAGAGTACAAATATTTAGCTCATCATGTAGTTAGGCTACATGGTGAGCTAAATTAGAAAAAAAAGTATTAAAATATTTCTGCAAATAAGTTCATGGAATTCGCAATCTATTCTCATGAATAAAAACGTTGGCGTGGCACCCAGATGGTAAGTACGGCGAAACTAAAGCTGTGGACTATACTATCCTGACTGTTGAATAGCTGAACTCTGTAAATATTTGAATAGAGTTCAAAAGCCGAAACGTTTGCAGATCCTCAATGTGTGCGTGAGAAAAAACAAACAGCAATGCCTTGTATGAAGAACCTAGCCTCAAATCATAGCCGTGTTCTCAAAAACGACAACCTAGGCACCATGGGTGCTAGGGCTTTCAGCTGCGCTGCTCCCAGGCTGTGGAACTCCCTGACCCCACACGTTCGGCAGTCTGACACCACAACAGCATTCAAATCTCGCCTCAAAACACATCTGTTCAAACTGGCCTACTCACTGTAATGTCCCCCCTACCGTGCGTTTCCCCTCGTATCTCCATTGTGCTGCTGTTCATATCCCCCCCCCCCTCCTACCTGTGTCTCCGCACCTTATGTCTTGTTTTAATCGCGCTGTTGGCTATGCCAGCTCTTGCTGTTTTTATCCCTAGATTGTTTTATGAATTGTAAGGCGACCTTGGGTGTCATGAAAGGCGCCTTGAAATAAAATGTCCTATTATTATTAATGTATTATTATTACTACAAATAATTGGTTCGGTGAGCTCTGCCTAGCAGCACTCACCTAATAACGCCTAAAGGTGCGTTCACGCCAAAAGCAAAGGACATTTTTGGCGTAGCGGGATTACATACAAAGAGTAACGCAAATTGAAAATTTGCTTGCTTTTACACAGGTTAAACCAGCCATCACCACACGCACTCAGGGAGAGATCTCCTGCACGGCAACATGGAGCACCAGGTGATGAATTTCTACAATAAACCGGTTTTCCAGCACCACCACCCTGCATCCTTGTCTGGAGGAGCCCAGTAAAAGTCGCCTAGGTGGAGAGTGGCAGCCACCTAGGAGGCCTGTAGCTATCCATAGATATAAAACAGGTCTCTCTCTCTCTCTCTCTCTCTCTCTCTCTCTCTCTCTCTCTCTCTCTCTCTCTCTCTCTCTCTCTCTCTCTCTCTCTCTCTCTCTCTCTCTCTCTCTCTCTCTCTCTCTCTCTCTCTCTCTCTCTCTCTCTCTCTCTCTCTCTCTCTCTCTCTCTCTCTCTCTCTCTCTCTCTCTCTCTCTCTCTCACCTGTTCTCGGCCGCCCGCTCGCACTCTTCCCGGGCGCCGCTGGTCTCGTCCTCGAGCCGCTTGATGGCCAGCTCGATCTCCTTATCTCGGCCCCGCCGCACCTCCTCCTTCAGCTCACGCTCTCGACTCAGCAGCCACGCTTCCTACGAGCAACACACACACACACACACACACACACACACACATGGGTCAAACACACACACATGGGTCAAACACACACACACACACACATGGGTCAAACACACACAGAGACAGACACACGGGTCAAACACACACACACGGGTCACACACACCACACACCAACATCAACAATAGCCCCTGTGTGGTGCATGAGGAAGTTTGGGTGCTGACATTTGACGCTTTCGTCAGGGAGAATAACTTCCCCCTGATGGAGGACACCATGATTCCTTTGTGCTTATGTGTCTTGGGTTTATGTGACCCTGAAGCATACACTCCCATAGCACACACATCGATTGTTCCCTGTTCCTGTAGTGCCGACACACAAAATGTAACTGTTCTTAGAACTATGAAAATGTTCTTCCGGCAACGTGTGTGTGTGTGTGTGTGTGTGTGTGTGTGTGTGTGTGTGTGTGTACACATACTTATCTGATGTTGGTGCAAATACCACACAGAGAGCTGGCACTGTGCCACCGCTATGGGTTCATTTTCAGATAATGAAATTAGATGGAATAAAAAAGCGCAATGGGCTTCCCAAAAGTCCAGGGAGCTTCACCATCCTGATTGGACGAGATCAGGACATTCAGCTTTCCCACAGCTGGAGGGAAGCTGCACCATGGAAAGACTGAGGCGAGATCAAACAAATTGGGAAGTGGACACACACACACCAGACACATATAAATACCTCTTTCTTCATGTAGTTCTCCTCCCATGTCTGCTTTTCGATCTCCAGCCGTTCCTTCAAACCCCTCATCTCCACCTGGTGCCAAACCAACAAACGAACAAACAAACAAACAAACAAGCAAGTAACTCCATTAGCAATCCCCCATATCTGCTTCCCACTGCTGAACACCACTGGAGGAAACGCAGTGGGACCGGGAACACAGGGATGGCATCATCAGGGCTGGCTGACCCGCTCACATTATATGACCCCAAGCCCCGTTTGCGACCTTGGGATTTCACTATTATCGTGAAAACGTGTCTGGGACCGGGAACGGCGATAACCTGACGTGTGGCGCGCGCGCGCGGTACGGTTTGGCACGGCGATTTGACACCTCGGAGATGTTGAGTGAGCCAACCGCGGGTCCAAAGCAACGCTACAGCAAAACGGCCACTCTGCACGCCGTGGCCGTGTGCGTGGACCGTGTTGTGGGAAGCCAGCGTTAGGGCGAGGGGTAGTCGTCGAACAGGGTCCCGTGAAGCCCTGTGAGTAGGGTAACTAAGACGAATGGCGTCACACAGAAGACGGTCTTGACTCGAGTACCTGGTGCCTCCTCTCCTGCTCCGCGCGGCTCTGGTCCAGCTCCTCTCGAAGGGCGTGGCCCGCCAGGGAGCTGTTGTCCTCCAGCTGTCGGCGCAGATCCTCCAGCTCCGCCCGCTGCCTGGAAGACGTTACGGACCCTAATAGTTATAACCCTGATGCTAACGCTACAATAGCGCTGAGCTTTTCCGGATCCGAGCACAGGTGGTTCCAAAACAATCCCCAAAATATAAAACGTCAAACAATTAAGTGTTTTGTTGAATGTAAGGTCAGAGATTAGGAGAAACCGTTTCATACAAAAGGTTTTACCCACATTCAAGCACTGTAGTGGCTTCACGGTCTCATAGCAAACCCCAAAGCCAAGTGTCTCAGTGCTTTTTACCACTCAAGCTGCGTCCAGCTAGACCTCTGCCTGGGCCACTGAGTAGTCCAATATATTCCCTATAGCTGCGCTCACACTAGACATCTGCTAATAACACTTTATTGATCCGGTGATGGGGAAACGCAGGTGGTTTACTGCAGCAGACAGACAGCTGGCATGATAACTAAAAGGTTAATCAAATATTGAACCAAGGGGAGGAACGATGTTAATTCAGCACACAACCTTGCCCAGGGCGTGAAACAACACACAATGTTGACACTAAGGTTAAGCAAATATACTTTCTGGTTTCTTGTGGAAGTGAAGCTATTGACATTTCATTTCTATGTTTTCCGGAGCGACCACAGCGTCGCAAAGCCAAGGACCTGGCCCAAGACAAGTGCAAGTGTGTGCACAGTGTCAGTCTCTTCCAACATGCTTTCATCCAAAGCAATTTACCGTGAATTGTTTGAGATGCATGTGATTAATGAGGATGCAGGGGCCTGGCATCTTGCTCAAAGATGCCTCCACGTAGACCTCGGACGTTAGGGTTTGAACTCAGAACTTTTCGGACGACAGTCAAGCACTATCAAGACTATCCTGGTCCCACTTTTCTATGCGGTGTGGTGGGCGGTGAGAACTTAACTCTCTAGGACGTTTACGTGAATTGTACAAACGTTGTTTTAATGAGAACATTTTGGCCCCACCTAGTTGCCAGCTGAGTCAGCCTCTCCTTCTCATCAGACACCTCCTTATAGAGACGCCTCCTCTGCTGCTGCAGGGACATCTCCTCCTCCTGGAGCTGCTTCTCATATCTGTCACACACGCACACACATTTCCTATGCTCATTATCATTTACGATGGTTCTTTATTGAGTGTACACACCAAAGCCGACCTTCCCCTGATTCATTGTAGGCTGGATTGAGGGCTTGGAAAGTCGACTGCTTCGCTTATGCACGGAAAATGAATAACTGAATGATTCCATCAGCTCATCTGCTCTTTGTTCCGTTCTATAGACACGGACAAAAATAGACATTCATTGTACTCATTGTACAGCGCCATTAAATCGGTGTACTCAACGCACACCTGTGCGTGGGGCAGGAGGAGCCCAGTAAAAGCCACCGAGGTGGAGTCTGCTCCACTGGCTTCTGCCTTTCCGACCCGGGAAGGGACACAGGAGGGCTGACCGAGGACGCAACTGAGAGCCCGCCCGCGGTGACGGACAGCCGCCTTCCAGCACCGGCCCTTACCCCCGCAGCCCAGGCCCCATGCTCCAAGAGGGAGGTGGGGATAGTGACTGCGGCGGTGGGGGGTTTTGTGAACATGATAAACATGACAAACAAGCCACCACAGTACACCCTCTGAGAATATTCATTGTAAACCGGTTATTCGACATCAACCTGTTTCAAGGTATCCGAAGAGCCCAGCAAAGCCACCTCGATGGAGTGTGGCAGGGAGCACTGCTACAGTCCCTTCGAATCGAACCCTAGGGTGTCCCCTGTCTCTCCCCCCACCCCCCCCCCCCCCCCCCCCCCCCCCCCCCGCCTCGATAGTACGGTTTGTTTGAGGTGGTGTGAACGTTCATTCAAACTCTGGTGGTACCAAAAGAAAACTCTGGTCCCCTTGAAAACAGAGGTCTTGGTTAGCTCTTGAACTTTTCCTAGATTAAAACGAGTCGAAGCCGGTCAGATGTGGTGCAATCACGAAGTGAAAGCACTTTATATACAGTAAATATATATAAAGCAATTGCTTGTGGTCACTTCCAAAAACACAGACATCTTTTTATAGTAGGAGCCCGTTTTCTTTAAATGATGGTCTTATTTGAGTAACAGTGACCAAATGGCTTGTATAACTATGTTTAAGATCCTATAGACAAATTCCCATGTTTAAAATAAATAAATAAATAAAAACGAAACCATTTTAGGTTCACTGCCCCTTTAACAAAGCGATATCAGCGGTCAAATTCCGATGCCTGCCTCGGATGCCTTTTGGCACAAACATTTCTTTATTGCTTATCTAGAGTTGGAAGTGCTGTGACTTCCCCATTCCGATTGTGGTGAAAACAGAAACCAAAAGAAACATTTGCCTACAACGGCATGTGCTTGCTCGTTTGCATGCCTACCCATGGATTGACCCCCCCCCCCCCCCATACCTCTGCTTGGCTATTTCCTTCTCCCGCTGACACTGCTCCTCTTTCTCCCTCTCCAGCTGCTCTCGGAGCTCCTCGCACTGGCGCACGTAGCGCTGGGCGGCGCGCTCATCTGAGCACTGCAGCTCGCCGTCGTGCACGGCCCGCAGCCTCTTCAGCTCCTGCTTGTGCTTGGAGATCAGCTTCTGGATCTCGGGCTCCAGGCCTGTGGCGGGGACACACACACACACACACACACACACACACACACACACACACACACACACACACACACACACACACACACACACACACACACACACACACACACACACACACACACACACACACACACACAAGGAGAGGTTACAAATGCAATTGCGTCAAAGAAATGCAGGCACCTACCCTAACTGCATTTTTTGCATATTCGTCATAGTTCAGCCCTTGATTTTGACAATTGTACTGTAATGGCGCATAGGCATGCATCACTGGTGGTCTCCCACGTGTGAGCAGCAATTGCTGCGGAGGTGCTGAACACCGTAGCACATCTTCTGTTCTAGATTTCCTTACGATTTGAAATGTTGTTGTCTGTACGCTGGTGCGCTGCTCACGTTTCTTTTGTTTTATTACTGCTTAATATTGGGGTTTGCTGTGTTTTAAGATGCAGACCGATCACCCTCTCACTACGGTGGCTAGTCTACACGGTGTTCATTTGAAACCTTTACCTTGAGCTTGTTTACAGTCGACTATTTTGTGTTGGCGAATTACGTTGCTTACAGAACCCCGCCTGCAGCAGCAGCAGCAACGTGATCGGTCAGACGCACATGAAGCCGAAGAAAGCGAAAGGCCTATTTCACCCAGATCTGATCTCGTCTACCAAAAGACTTTAGATATTAACGTGTGGGTGTCGGATTCGGTTACGGGTTGTCGGTTGTTTTCGTGGCGACTCTTTTGCAGCACTCCTCTAACCCCTAAATCTCCCTGGGAGAAAGAGATGGAATCCCTTGGCCCTGGAGGATGCCCAGGAATTCCAGCCATAGTCACACCAGCCACAGCGTCTAGCCGCTAAATGTGTCGTCCTCAATGCGATACAATATACAACTGACCTTTGACGGTGATCTCTTTGATCTTCTTAGTCTTCTCGTCGATCCACTTCTCCCGGCGCACTTTCTCCGTGGCGTTCATCAGCTCCTTCAGCTTCTTGATCTCCTGGGGAGGGGGGGGGGGGGGGGGGGGGAGTGGGTGGGTGGGGGGGGGGGGGGGGGGGGGGGGGGGGAGTGGGTCCGTTAGGATCACGGCGATCTCCACACGATGTGAAGAAACATTTGCAGAACAACAACACACACGTCGAGTCATTCTACACTACTACAGAGGGGGAGTGGGTGTGGAGGCTGTATGGCCTGCAGGGCCTGCGGTCGCTTGTCAAACAGCAATACAGTCACCAAGGCGAGGGAGGGTGTCAGACTGTCAGAGTGATGCAAGGAAATATGAACACAGGGAAGGACATACACACATACACGGGTTATTAAAATCTGATTCAACTTTATTGACATTGCACAGATTACAACGGAATCAGGTTCAGCAAAGTTAGCGAGAGACAGCGGGGGTGACGATGATGAGGTGGAGACTTGTGGGTAATACACATGTTGAATTCAGGGAAAGAAAAATGTTACCTCACACAAGGGACCCAGAATTTGCCACACCTAAAGCCAGAAGAAATCCACACACCCACACAGGGGGACAGACAGACAGACAGACAGAGCAAGGAGAGAACAAGGGAAAAAGAGAAAGGGGAGAGCAAAAGAAAAAAAAAAACATGGAGACACGGAAAAGACAGTTAGACATTTGCGGCACGGCTTTGGGCAGAACAAATACACTCACGTAAGCTGCGGGGACACACAAGCGCACAAGCAGAGAGGTGAAAACGGGAGCACGGAGCGATGCGCTTTAAAGAAAAGGTGACCCGGACACTAGTGGCCCCTTTTCCATACACATGGGCTAGCTGGGCGTGACCCGGTCTGACCCGGCGGGACAGCCCAGCGCGGCTGGGATCTGCATCTCCATCCCCACAGGGCTGCCTGCTGGGGGAGGGTCTTTCCCTGACGACGTCTCAAAGCCGCGGTCCTCTTTAGCACGGTTTACTGTGCAACGGATAAGGCACAGCAGTCCGGTCACCCTCGTGAAATAAACGCGTTCTTTTGCAGTAGCGACGGGCTCGCTGTACAGCATGCCGCTTGCCACACGGCTACCCGCTAAAGAAATCAATCGCTTGACTCAAAGTGTAACTACCAAAAACCACTGGATTGATTTAAAAAGGATTCCGTTCATAAAAAGAGTCAATGTTAGATTCGATGGTTCAAAATAGCGTCCATAGCAACTGTCATTCATAGCAACTGTCTGTTATTCCTAGCAGCGGTCTGTTATTCAGAAATAACAGACCACTGAATGCCGTGATTGATTCGTCAGAATAGAGCATTCATCAAAGCCGTGTAATTACACACTTATTATTACTATGCCTATTATAACTACTATTATTATTGGATCATTGTGGACAACACCAATCTTCTACTTGGTTTGGAGTTTAAAAACGTCTTGCCGGCGCCAGCCAAGTTATGCTGCACGGTCTTCTCACTCCAAACAGAAGCAGGGCTTGTGTTTCTTCCGCAGACCAAGTGCCTGCAGTTCGCTTTTGTCTCTGTAGCTGAAACTGCCGCTGAATGCTCCCTGAATGATGACCCATCCGAGACGTCACCTGCAAACCGGCTTGGAGGCGGGTCTAGCGCGCTTTGGCCGGACTCTCGGGATGGTCAGTCGCGGGCACGACTTTGCCACGACATTGGCATGACTTTGCCACGACATTGCCACGACATTGGCACGACTTTGCCACGACATTGCCACGACTTTGCCACGACTCGTGCGTTGTAACTGGTTTAAAATGGTAATGGAAACTCCCTCACCAGGTCGTGCTGCTCTTGCATCTGGTTGATCTTCTTGGTGTACTTCTGGTCCACCTGTTTCAGCTCAACCACCACGGCCTCACAGCGCTCGCTCAGGGCCTTCTTGTCGTCAATCAGCTGCAGGGGAAGCGCATCGTCAGACACAAAGGAAGGAGAAGCGCTAATAAAAACCAATGTGCAGTCATCAGAGACCGCATGCAAAAGAGGAAGAACCGGCTCACACATGGGGTTATTCAACCAGTGTGCCCGGGAAACACTGGTGCCTTGAGGCAAGACTAGGTGTGCCCTGACATTTCGGGGGATTTGATACATAAAATGGACATAGGTTGCTAACATAACTGGTTCTATTTTATGATTTATTATTGATTCATTGTTCCACGTAATGCAAGTTATTGGTCCAATTCAATACATCTTTGACAAATAATGCAATTGCCTTCTATGAAACATGTGGTGCTTTTTTGACAGTCTAGCCTGCTGCGTGTGAAATGTTGGCAAAATGGCTCATTGCCAAGTATATAATAATATTCTGGCAATATTACTGGCAACAAAACACGTTTATGGCCTACAACTTGGGCCTCGAATTATGTGTTGTGATGGTGGTGTACCACTGGGCTAATGGAGTAATGTCCAGTACGTGTGTATGCATAGATGCGCGCACGCACACATGCACACACACACACACACACACACACACACACACACACACACACACACACACACACACACACACACACACACACACACACACACACACACACACACACACACACACACACACACACACACACACACAGTCTGTGTGTGTGTTACCTGATCAATGAATGCCAGATGTCTCTGAATGGCGGCCTCGTACTGTTCCCGCTGCAGCTGGAAGTTCCTGTTCAGCTCCTTCTCCGTCTCCTTCACGTGCCGCACCGTCAGCTCCCTCTGCTGGGCCTGACGGGGAAGGACAGGTCAGGACCCTCTTTACAAACACTCCGTGCTGTACTGAACTGTCGCTGTAGCTTTGAACCTGCTAGCATTAGTATGGTAGTATTTTTTATGATTGAGCTATATTTATAAATTATTATTATATACACACGTCTATCTGTCTGTCTGTCTGTCTGTCTGTGCGTGTGTATCACCCTGCAGTCTTACAGCGCCATCTCTGGTTCAACTCAGGTAATTGCGATGGGTAATTGCATCCCAAATGTCCCATCTGGGATTAGTAAAGCACATCTTTCTTGCCGTTTTCCCGACCTAGATTCGCACCAGGTGCGATGGACGCTACTTTCGATAAAACGAAGGCAAGATTTATGAAGGGACGCAACTGAACTGATCAGACACTAGGACTGCCCCCGACTAAGAATTTCTTTAGTCAACTGAAAGCAACCCTAAGCATATTTAAGAAATGTCATAAGTCACCAGTATCGTGTTAAATCGTAACAATTCATATATATATCTTTCTTCTACATTTAATTGGAGTTAGGTATATAATATTATTTTAGTTTCAACAACAATGAATCCTTGGCAGACTATCATAACAACAAAATGGTCATAACCAAAAATGCCACTGCTCGATCAACACACAAACCTTCGTCGGATCAGAGCCAGAGAGAGAGACCAGAAACAGGAATCGCATACGATGGGACATTTCCCCCCGTGCTTTGATTGGCTGCTGGGTTATGCGGTGTGGTTGTGGATGCGCGTGCGTGTGTGTGCGTGCGTGCGTGCGTGCGTGCGTGCGTGTGTGCGTGCGTGCGTGCGTGCGCCCAGCCTCTCTCACCAGCGCGGCCTGTAGCATGTTGACGGTACGTCTCTTCTCGGCCAGGTCCAGCTTCAGCCTCATCATGGAGGTCGTGACCTCGGCGGCGGTGGCCGACGCGTGCTCCACGCCCGCTAGCTCCTCCTCAGACAGGCCCATCTGACACGACAACAACGACAACAACAACCGCGAGGCCATTAGTCAACATCACACGCTTTTAACGCTTTAACACGCTTAGTAGTTTGCCGAGGCTTTGTAGTCTTTGTAGCCCAAATCCACACAGGAAAGGCACAAAAACACTGCTACTAACACTTTTTGACCGTGGCAATTTAATTGTGTTAGCGTTCATATTAGCACGTGTTGTTGTAGGGCGATGGGTGTATCGGCAACAAATATGTCAGCATTTGTGCATTTTTGGATTGATGCGTCTGAGTCTATATTATGTATTAAAAATAATAATAATAATAATAACCCAGGGCTCTCTTGCAGAAGAGATTTTATCTCAAAGTGACTTCCTGATCAAAGAAACGTGAAAAGATAAATAAGAATACACGACTCAAACACTGGACTTGGGTTGCATCCTCCTCCTCCTCCTCCTCCTCCTCCTCCTCCTCCTCCTCCTCCTCCTCCTCCTCCTCCTCCTCCTCCTCCTCACCTCTCGGTGTGACCCCGAGGTGACGGAGCGCGGGGGCTCCTGCTCCGACTTCTCCATCTCGTCCAGGAAGCTCATGATGCTCTGCAGCTTGGCCTCCGAGAGCAGGGCGCTGCCGTCGGGCAGCGCTGCATTGTGGGTCATCTGGCCGTGGCGCTCCAGGTTGTCCGTGGTGAGCGAGGTGGAGTCCCCGTCCTTTTGGGGGGGGGGGGGGGGGGGGGGGGGGGGGAGTGAGACACGGTACGCAGTTTTAGAACGACGGGTCACACTGAAAGCGTCGAGCCGATGTTGCGTTGCTAACTTTGCGTGACGCGTTGTAGAGAGTTGTGACGGGAACACGGGCCGTCCTGACATTCCGCCGGGATTTCAGTGGGAAATCTGAAGTGTAATGGTTGACATCACTGCTACTGTACTACTGATTACTCGATCTTTCAATAGGCATTAAAATAAAAATTATGTTTGCTCTGTATGATACACACATTATTATTTTTTTATATACACACACACCTCACCCTTAAATGGTATTATAAAGAAAGAAATCATTAGTTATTATAGCAGATATCTAATTTAAATGTAAAAAAGGGAAACCCCCTGCCAGTGCGAGGACCCTACCTCGTCGATCCAGGCGTATTTGTCCTGGTGGAAGCCCTTGCTGGGCTCCGACAGCTTCTCCGGTTCCTCCTCCAGCAGCTTCAGGGTGTCCAGCAGGTCGTGCAGGGTGGTCTTGGACTGGGCGCGGCTGGACTGGGCGCGGCTGGACTGGGCGCGGCTGGACTGGGCGCGGCTGGACTGGGCGCGGCTGGACTGGGCGCGGCTGGACTGGGCGCGGCTGGACGGCGCGGCCAGCCGCTGGTCCTCCACGCTCACAGACCGCTGCAGGATGTCCTGGAAGCACAAGAGTGACGCCATCCCGTTTTGAACATCGGAAGCTTTTTTCCTCAAAAGGGCCTGCGTCACGTGCATGGAGCCCAGGGTGGCCCGATGGGAATGGAACCCCTAACCCTGGCAGTGCTGATGCCATGCTGTGGTTTCCCGTGTAGCGGATGAGCTATAAAAGGGAACGTTAAAAAGGGGGCTCCCCGCCCTGGATGGACAGAGGTCGTGTCGGACAAAAGTCGAGTTAGTTAGTTAGTTAGTTAGTAAGTAAGTAGGCAAATGTTTAATACAAAAAGGCCCCAGCGTACATTTGATTAAATGTAATACAATAAGCAAAGGAATCTATGTGACGTTTTCTATTGGTTACCTGGGAACACTGGGAACCCCTGCGATTGGACAGCGCCGGGGAGACAGCCCTGAAGCTGGTGACCTCACAGACGTCATCCACCGCATTTGCATTGGAGTCTGAAAAGACACCCATTCCCATTTTGGACAAAGGAAAAATCATTTTGATGGTCGATTGTTGCCTGCTACTTTCAGGACCAAAGCACTGCAGCCACAGATCGCTGGCCCTTGGCGGCATCAGACCCACGGACCTGTGTTCCTGGCCTTGACGTCCGTGGGCGAGGCGCGGTCGTTCTGGGCCGGGGAGGCGTGGCTGTTGTTGGCGAGGAGGGTCTTAGCGGGCTTCTTGGGGCCCACCCTGCCGCCCCTCCGGATGCCCTCCAGCTCCTGGTCCACCGTCTGCTGGGCCTCCGCAGCCTGCCGGGCCCTCTTCTGCTGCAGTTCCTAACACACAACACCAGGGGGAGACATTGCACCGTTGATTCATGGGAATGGGCTACAACTTTAAAGGGTAGGTAAAACCCCAGTTTTAACCAGAGAACTTCCCGCCAACAGATTTCTCAAAATGTTATACAAGGGAAAAAAGAAAAGGTGGGGGGGGGGGGGGGGGGGGGGGGGGGGTTAATTAACGTTTAAAAACCTGCTGATATACCCTAGCAAGTAAACAAGCTTCTGGGTTCAATGTAAAAAATAAATACAAATATAAGAAAAGAAAAAAGATTTGAACAACTTTTCTTGGTTTCTTTGTAGATGTGATTGGTTGGGGAGACGGCGGCCCCACACGGCGGGGTGCGCTACCTGTATGGCGGACAGGCGGGCGAGGCGAGCCTTCTCTTCACGGACACGCTTCCGCTCCTCTTCCTTCCTCTTCTTCTGCTGCTGCTGCTGAACCTCCGGACTCTTGTCCGTCTCCACTCTCTGTTCCCATTCCTGAGATGTGGGAGGAGGTCAGGGTGGGGTGCGGGGGGGGGGGGGGGGGGGGTACAAAGAGCCATTGTGAACGGATAGAATGAGAAAGAGCAGGAGGTTACAGGCTAGGGAAGGGAGGTGGATAGAGATGAGGAACAACAGGGGCTGTACCTCCTTCTTGGTGGCCAGGAGACGCCTGAGGGCCGCCTGGCTGCTGCGTGTCCGCTGGGCGTGGCGCCGGAACCAGCGCTGGATGGTGACCGCGGCCTGGTTCACCTGCTGGATGAACCTACACACACACACACACACACACACACACACACACACACACACACACACACACACACACACACACACACACACACACACACACACACACACACACACACACACACACACACACACGCACACACACGCACACGCACACACAACCAATGTCATAACGGAAGCCTGTATTAAAATAAAATAAAAAGATAAAGTCTGATAACCGAGCGTCACTAACTGTGAACCTTATGCCAGAAGTTAGCAGCAGTAGTTAGTAGCAGTAGTAGTTAGTAGCAGCAGTAGCAGCAGCAGTAGTAGTTAGTAGCAGCAGTAGTTAGCAGCAGTAGTTAGTAGCAGCAGTAGTTAGTAGCAGCAGTAGTTAGTAGCAGCAGTAGTTAGCAGCAGCAGTAGTTAGCAGCAGCAGTAGTTAGTAGCAGCAGTAGTTAGTAGCAGCAGTAGTTAGCAGCAGCAGTAGTTAGTAGCAGCAGTAGTTAGCAGCAGTAGTAGTTAGTAGCAGTAGTAGTTAGTAGCAGCAGTAGTTAGCAGCAGTAGTTAGTAGCAGCAGTAGTTAGTAGCAGCAGTAGTTAGCAGTAGTTAGTAGCAGCAGTAGCAGCAGCAGTAGCAGCAGCAGTTCCTCTGAAACCTGACCTCTCTGCCTCCTGCTCTGTGACCTCCCTCCTGAGGCCCGGGACGGGGCTGCCGTGGTGGGCCGCGCCCCCCACCGCCGTGGGCGAGGCGGCTGTCGGCGAGGGCCTGTTGTTGGAGGTGGGGGACGCGGCGGAGGCAAAGTTCTTCTGGGATTTGGTGACGGAGCCGTGCTCCAGCGACGCCTCGTCGTTCCCGGTCGCCTTGAGGAGGTTACTGGAGAAAGGAACCAAAACACAAAAGAGAGCGTCAACAACACCGGTCAGAGATGAGTCATCGGGATAACGTTCAGTCACTTGGCAGACGCTTTCCTCCAGGGATGGAAGGGGGGGGGGTGAAGAAAACGACTGAAGTGAGATTCAGTATTCTTTGCCTCCGCAGAACTTGGGTCCAGTGGCGGCGCCTAAGATGGCTGTTGGTTGGTGGCGGTAGGGAGAGAATTTACGTGAGCACCCGCAGGGTCTGAGCTTCCAAACTGTGGGCGATTCGTGGGTCATTTTTGGGGTATTATAGCAATTTGCCAATACACCATTTGCATCAATTATGTTCTGTTCATTTAAATAATAATGGCAGAACTGTGGAACCCAAACTCCCAACGTTAAACCACACAAAACATCACATTAGCACAAACAAAAAAATGTTGGGGCCCCAAATAGGCTCCACCATTAGTGAAGCGGGGGTTTGTGTTCAGTGGGTTCATGTCTTACTTGAACGTAGGCCTCTGATTGGAGCTCTTGGGTGTGAGAGGCTTCTCCGAGTAGTTGTTGTGCAAGATGGTGGTGACAGAGTTGCCCACGGCTCCTTTGTTACTCCTGAAAATGCAATGAAGCCGTTAAATGACATACAAACGCTCATTAAATCAATGTCCATTAAATCAAACATTAATAAAAAAAAATATCAAGCAGTTGCAACTATATACCGTAAATTGGTTCAACCAAATCCCACTCTCTCATACAGGCCAGGGTTGCTGAGAAACAGTTCCCATCTACAAACAACAGATATTTTTGTATGTCGAGCGATGTTGCAGTGAAACGGCTGGATGCCTGGAGGGACAGTATCGGCTGTCTCAATCAGCAGGTACGAAACATGAGATGGGGGGGGGGGGGGGGGGGGGGGGGGAGTCCCAGAATGCAGCTGGGCAATGAGTTTCCCACTAAGGGACTGGCTTTCCCCAAACAGCCCTGCTTCGCTGCTGTGTGTGTGTGTGTGTGTGTGTGTGTGTGTGTGTGTGTGTGTGTGTGTGTGTGTGTGTGTGTGTGTGTGTGTGTGTGTGTGTGTGTGTGTGTGTGTGTGTGTGTGTGTGTGTGTGTGTGTGTGTGTGTGTGTGTGTGTGTGTGTGTGTGTGCGTGCGTGCGCGCCAGCGACGACACCCACCTGTTGTTGGCGGTGAAGTTGGGCAGCCAGGGTGAGGCCGTGTTCCCTCCTCTTTATGCCCGTCTGTGAGTCCACGCTACCCGCGCTGCGAGCGCTGGACGCCAGGGGAAACACTCGGGGCTGGTCGTCCTTGGAAACAGAAACGGCCATTTTGATTTATTTTTTGTAGTTCTTTTGTCCCACTTCATCGGAGCATTGTGCGAAAGGAACCGCGAGTGACAAAACAATAAACTATTCACAAACATGGCATCGTGTAAAATAGAACGCATGCTGTTATTATTACTGTCAACATTATTCGTACAAACGCACACACGGAATGAATTATGAATGAATAATTATGAATTATGATTATTATGAATTATCTCTGTGTGAAATGAAGGGACGGAGCGAGACCATGGGGGAACACTAGCGAAGGTTTGGAGGTTGCACAGGTCCAATACCAGTATGTTCCATGTGGTTCTGTCTGGCGACGCCTTGCTGAGGCTGGCCAGCTTCCTGCGTCCGTCTGAGCTGCCGTCGAACACGGCCAAGAAGTCATCTCTCGGCTCCTCACTGGGGAGAACCACAACACAAGGTTAGTGGTTGAGGGATTCATACTGGAACCTTTTTAGTCCGTGTTGCACAAAAAAGAGCGAATCTAGTGTGATGACGTAATGGGATGATCTAATGTCTACATGGCCTCTTCCTGGCTGTTTAGAATGGGAGTAAACAATGTTTCAACTGCACACATGGCAGCTTAGCTTAGGTTTGCACATAAGTGAGAGTTTAAGTTGTTTCATGGGAACGGAGAGGGTTAGGGTTACAATGATCCTTTACAATAACTTTTTCCATTATAACGCTTATTGAATTTATTATCGCACCTTCTGTGTGGAACAAATGTGGTTGAAGAGATAACAAACACACAAATATTCAAACAACTCTACAGACATATTCTGCACATTTCACTTGTAGCCAAAAATGATTTTCGAAATCTGGCCAGCTTTCTGAAAATTGACCAAAAAAAGGCTGCCGTTTGCCTATCCCCAACTGAACCCAGATCTGCCCGTTAAAAGGTTTAAAAAAATTAACAGCATATGGCCTGCAGGTTTCACATATCCACCCGACGCTCGGCTTGGCTCTCTACAAATACAAGCGTTCCACCGTCTCCCGCACAGAGCCGGGCCCCTGTGTGTGTGAGAGTGTGGGGTCTTCGGTGGAGACTCTGCTTCAAGAAGGACATGTGACGACAGCTGTGTTCCAGCTTTCCCTCCTCATCGCTAAACCCACCTGTCTGCCAGACCGTTGCAGTGCTAAGGATTGGCTGTACGCAGAGACGGTGATCTGTGATGGATTCCATGCAAATGTGTGCGTGTTCAAATGCTGACTCCCATGGCCCTGTCAGTCGTTGCCCCCCCCCCCCACCCCCTCAAATAGCTCCGGGCATAAATGCAGGGTGACCTCCAGTCTGGCCTGGCCTCCTTTGGCATCTGCGTTTGATACTTAGTGCTGTATGTGTGTGTGTGTGTGTGTGTGTGTGTGTGTGTGTGTGTGTGTGTGTGTGTGTGTGTGTGTGTGTGTGTGTGTGTGTGTGTGTGTGTGTGTGTGTGTGTGTGTGTGTGTGTGTGTGTGTGTGTCTGGCTCAATAGAAGTGTGTGTGCATGTGAGCATAAAGAAAAACAGAGAGGGGTGATGGAACAACGGGGTTTGTGGGGGGGGGGGGGGGAGGGGGGGGTGCAAAGCCAGCTGGCCTAATGAAGAGCAATCTGGCCACAGCAATGCACACCCTGCATTCCTATATACGCTTGCTTAGGACCCACAGGAGAGGGGAGTGTGTGAGGTGTGTGGGGGGGGGGGGGGGGGGGGGGGGGGCAGTGATGGAGTGTGGAGGGAGTGAGGGGAGGGAGTAAGGGCAGAGCACATGGGCGAGAGAGAGAGAGATTAGAGAGAATGGACCAGGGGACTCTGCACACTGGCCTTCAATAAGGACTCCGAGAGACCAGTAAGGTCCAGTGAGGAAGCGGTCGGTGTGGAGGTTTTTACAATTAAAGCTGCATAGCGGCCAGTCCTGGAAGCACAGGAGGTGGGGTGGGGATGGGAGGGGGGTGTAGACGGCAGCTGTCCAACAATGGGGTCAGGCGTGCGAAAGCAGTGTGTTGGGGGGAGGGGGGGGGGGTAGGTCCCTCCCACCTGGGACAAAGCAGGGCTCTTGCCTTGCTTCCAGCATAACAAGAACCCCCCCACCACCACCACCACCACCACCACCACCACCACCACCACCACCACCACCAACTACTTTTTTTTATTTTTAAATGAGGCGGCAGTCGCGTAGAAAACATGATGAAATGGACATCCCTAAAGGCTCGGTCGTGTGCAAGTAGCAGCAGATGGTTAGAGTGTGATCATAATTAACACACACAGTACACACACACACACAGTCCGGGGAGATGGGAGAATTCAATTCCATCTTCTTTATTCTATGTTTATAAGCACTTTATTAACTAAATATCACCACAATGTAATGTGCTGCAGGGAACAGGAGACTTAAGGGTGTTTGAGTTATTTCAATGTACAGATCTATGAGTGCGTGTGTGTGCGTGCCTGCGCGTGCGCGTGCGCGTGCGTGTGCGTGTGTGTGTGTGTGTGTGTGTTCATACCTTAAGCTGATGTTCGCCTGCTGGTTGACCTGTGTTGTACTGTTGGACCGCCGCAGGTTCTTGATGGAGCGGGAGCCACCGAAGCTAGCATCACTCTGAGGAGCACACACACACATTCATGAACATCTAGCATGCTAGCATCACTCTGAAGAGCACACACACATTCATGAATATCTAGCATTCCCACCTTCCACTCAAAGAGTGGCAGTTCCATTAGGCTTTACTGTAGTTAAAGCAAAGTGCATACTCCCACTACCTCACCTTACTTAGAGGCACGCTGTTGATATGATGTCCAAATACTTAGATGCATAGAGCTTTCCGGCTGCTAACTTTTTGCTGCTAGTCTGTTAACGCTGATTCTGCCTCTGTGGATGGATAAAGGGCCGTCTTATTTATCCATCTATCTAAGTCATCGCGCGTGGCAAAGTGCGTTCAGCAGTGCACGCACAACGTTCCGTACGAACTCGTCCCCTCGACCGTGCGATTAGCACAACGTTATCCTTCTTCTCTTCGTCTTATTCATGTCTAACCCGACCCCCCCCCCCCTCGCACTCCCGATGCACGGCACTCACCGGCGTGTTGCGTTTTCCTTTGCTGTCCGTGGCCACCGACACGGACACAGAGCGGGCGAAGTACTTCCCGGGCGACGCGCTGCCGGGCCTCTTGGACACAGAGAGCTGGGAGCCGGTCAGGCTCAGGTCCAGAGCCTCTCCTGGACAGACGCTGGAGATGGACGTGGGGCTGCGGGTGGTCGTATGCATCATCTTTCTTAAGTGCCTGCAGGGAGGGGGGGGGGGGGGGGGGGGGGAGAAAGAGAGAGAGAGACAGAGACAGACAGAGACAGAGAGAGACAGAGACAGAGAGACACACCGAGATAAATAAGAGAAAACAACAGAGTGAGACAGACAGCGAGAGAGACAGACAGACACACAGACAGACACACACACACCCAGATAAATAAGAGAAAACAACAGTCAGACAGACAGACAGAGAGAGAGAGACAGAGAGAGACACACACACACCGAGATAAATAAGAGAAAACAGTCAGACAGACAGACAGACAGACAGACCGAGATAAATAAGAGAAAACAACAGAGTAAGACAGACAGACAGACAGACAGACAGACAGACAGACAGACAGACAGACAGACAGACAGACAGACAGACAGACAGACAGACAGACAGACAGACAGACAGACAGACAGACAGACAGACAGACAGACAGACAGACAGACAGACAGACAGACAGACAGACAGACAGACAGACAGACAGACAGACAGACAGACAGACAGACAGACAGACAGACAGACAGACAGACAGACAGACAGACAGACAGACAGACAGACAGACAGACAGACAGACAGACAGACAGACAGACAGACAGACAGACAGACAGACAGACAGACAGACAGACAGACAGACAGACAGACAGACAGACAGACAGACAGACAGACAGACAGACAGACAGACAGACAGACAGACAGACAGACAGACAGACAGACAGACAGACAGACAGACAGACAGACAGACAGACAGACAGACAGACAGACAGACAGACAGACAGACAGACAGACAGACAGACAGACAGACAGACAGACAGACAGACAGACAGACAGACAGACAGACAGACAGACAGACAGACAGACAGACAGACAGACAGACAGACAGACAGACAGACAGACAGACAGACAGACAGACAGACAGACAGACAGACAGACAGACAGACAGACAGACAGACAGACAGACAGACAGACAGACAGACAGACAGACAGACAGACAGACAGACAGAGAGAGCATGAGACACAGCAGGCCTCAACTCCCCGTTTGTTTCCCTGGCGACCAACAACAAACTGTCCGTAGGACGCGTCACAACAGCACGGTGACAGAACTGCGTTAACGTTACACATCTTTACACTACCATGTTTCAAATGCAAGCCATCACAACAGCACGGGGACAGAACTGCGTTAACGTTACACATCTTTACACTACCATGTTTCAAATGCAAGCCACCACAACAGCACGGGGACAGAACTGCGTTAACGTTACACATCTTTACATCACCATGTTTCAAATCTTTACGTTACAAGATAAATATCACGAGCAAGGCACGCTATCCGACTCGGACAGCGAAGTCGTGCCCGTCTGTATTATAAGGTCTGGATAGTTATCATATATATATATATATATATATAAGTATCATTTATATGAGACACAAACTGGCTTCTGACAGAAGTATAAAGCTGTTCTGCTGTCTCTAGACAACACTAGGCCAGGTATGGGATTTGATCTCAGACTGTTGTTCTCAGCTAGGAAACACAGCGACTATCTCGACAAGAAGGGTCCATGAATGAAACTGATTTCATAAAGCATCACTCCAACGGACCGACGTCAACTGGATGAACGTAGCGTCAGTCGCCTACGGTCGTCCGTTACCTTCATATACGTCATGCATTCACCCCTCATCCTTCACAGCCAACACTGCTCAGTAAAGCAAGCAGCCGTCTCCGGTTAAACCATCCTCATCTTCATCCTCATCCTCATCCCAACACCAACTAGTTCGGATCTCTTCTTCCTCCGCCTTCATCGCCACGAGATAGCACAAACAGGCTCAGGTACTTACGATGAATAGACGTCGACAGCATCGCTCAGCACACGCAGACCTCAACACACGCAGGACCCGGGACCAGGACCGGTGAAATACAAACACAAGCCTCCTCCTTACTCGGTGGAAGTCTTCTGTGCGGCCGCTGGTCACCACAGACATGTACAACCTCCCTGGTAACGTCGCAGCAACATCTCCACGGTGCTACGGGACGGGAAACTCCTCCCCTCGACGGCCGTGATTGGCCGAAAACGTGCACTGTGTACATTGTAGAGGACGTGATAGGCGGAGGGAAACTGCCTTTAAAGAGGTAGAGTTGAACGGGGCGTGGCTTGGATTGTTACGTTTGGTTGAACTGAACAAAAAAGGAGCAATAATCAGAAAAGTGTTTTTTTCTTCTATCGGTGTATTGATTTATTAGCAGATGCAAACACAGGTTTCTATATGCATATACATAACTTGTAAACAGATTGGCAATAGGCTGCAACATGTAAAAAAGGAAGTCATTTGGATAATTTTCAGAATCATTTGCTAATCATATAAAAGCATCCCAGCATTAACCATGTAAGTAAAGAAACAAGCAGCTCTTGAAGAGCTGTGGTACCTAGGACTAGGCTACATAAAACAAGATTGGCCCCGAGTTCCTGAGTTAAAAAATAAATCATGTCCAACATTATCAAAGCAACAAGAACCGTGTGGACTTAAACGTGGAGTACAATTCTAGAGACGTGCTATCCTCTTTTAAACTCCACGGCCGTCCTCCACACATCAGCCCCTTTCGCCAGAGCGATGTCCCCTGGTAGCGAGTCCAGTCCCTGGAGCGGTGGAAGATTCTTCTGCTCCAAATGGTTCTCTAGAGTGGACCTGATGCTGGAGACAGTGTGTGTGTGTGTGTGGGGGGGGGGAGAAGGAGATGCAACACAGTTAGCACTGCACTGTCTTCTTCCCACATGAGCTGTTGGCTGTGGGAGGGTGGGCTTCACTTAAGCACCGTTCCCTTGATGGATGGACGGCTTCAAGGGGGGGGGGGGGGGGGGTCATGCTCTGACCCTAGGAAGCAAAAGGAGCTCAACTCCCTAGGGGGGCCGTGCTGGACAAGACCTACACACTCCTCTGTGATTGAAAGTGCCCTTTCATTGAATTCCTTTAAACCACAGCAGTAATCCTTTTGGCGGACAAAAGGCACACTTCTTAGGCTGTTACAGGCGTTTCTGAGCTTCAGCACAACCACAAGAAAGAGTGGGACTTCAAAGTAAAATAGTGCAATATGAGGAGACCCTTTGGTGGTTATTTTCTGATAAATGATTTCCTATATTCCTTATTATTGTTGTTATTTGTCTTAGTTTCTATAAGTGGATGTATTCAAACCACTAGTGTCGTCTCATTTTACGGTTTGCCAACCAAATGTTATTTTGTTAAGATTGTTTAACAAACTTAAATTAATGTATCTTAATTTAAGTTCCGTCTCTTCTTCCTGTTTTCTTTCTTTCTATAAAAGCAATTGAACTAGGATTATGAAAACAAGGACTTCTGGTCAAAAACATCTACTGATCGTGTGTTGCTTCAACTAATCGCACACACCCCCACCCACCCACCCACCCACCCACCCACCCACACACACACCCACACACACACACACACACACACACACACACACACACACACACACACACACACACACACACACACACACACACACACACACACACACACACACACACACACACACACACACACACACCCACACACACACACACACACACACACACGATTGTATGCATCCTAGAAGAAAAACATAACCCTTCACTGAGGTAAATTCCCACATGACTTTACGAGCCAGTGGTTGATTGAATCTCAAGCGTCTTACTCCCAGTGGGGGTGGTACTCCTGGTCCGGCACGGAGCCACTGGTCTTCAGCAGGAGGATCTCGTGCAGCTCCCGGGAGAAGGTCCCTGTATCGGCTGAGGTAAGGAACCCATTCAGTCCCCTCCGCTCCTCCGTCGTCAGCTTCTCACAGAACTCTGAACGCAGTCCCGGGAACAGTTCCTACAAAGACACGAGACAATCAGAACATCTTAAATGCACGATTCAATAAGGTCAACTTTGTACATCCCTTAATCACAAGACTCAAAGGGCTTCACAGGCCACATTTGAGGACACCCTCTAACCCCCCTAAGAGCATGGAAAAACTATAATTATCAAGGAAGCGCCTGAGGTGGAACGCAGTAGAGGGATCCCCCTTCCAGGGATGGTAAGGAGTGTCATCGGTGCAAAACCGTTCAACCCACATAATAATAACAATTATAGTAAAATAAATCCCACATGAAAGCCCATCGAAGCTCGTATTGTGGTTGTGGTGAATTCAAAACGATTTTCCTTCCATACAGGGGGTCAGACACTGGGGTCTCCATGCTGTGTGTAGGGGGGCCGGGCCCCACGCTTTCCATAGATTTTACCAGCCAGACTGCTGGCCCCCTCGCGGCCCTGTGGGTCAGGACCTGGCGTCATGCTGGGGTCAACCTCACCGTGAAGAGTGACTAAAACATATCAGCCCAAAGAGTTAAGAGCGGCTCTCCATGGACTCTCGTTCGGCTGTTGTTTCTTGAAGTCTAAAATAACTCTTCTTGCAGAAAACACGTACAGCCAAGGCATATTTTGGTTGTTTCCAAGAAGCACTAAATGACTAAATGATGATGAAAAAATAAGCAATGCGCATACATTTTTTAATAAATGACTATGGATTTTGGACATGCATTTGGATGTGCATTGCTGCTAACATACTCTACCAAGCAGCAGTCATCAGTAAATAACAGGGCCGCATACTGTAATCTTAACCACTAGGGTTAGGTTAGGCTCAGCTGTAGCCTCGCTGCTAATCCACACTCTTGGAATGTCTTTCCGAGGTGTCAGCATACAGTCCAAGAATGCGAGGAAGAATGGATGGCCAGTGCTTCCTAGATGAATTTTCAGTGGACGTCTACTACTATCCCGTCTTCATCTTGCCATATTTAGTTCATCTCACAGGGAGGAATTTTGCAGAACACATCGCCACATTTTTGAACCACGACCAACCTGCTTCCTCTGCAGCATGAGCTCGGACTTCCAGCAGGTCAGGAGTTGCCAGGTGAACACACTGTGCTCCAGTCTACTTTCTCCCAGGCCCTGCAATGAAACAAAAATAGGAGGTTCAATGGCTTCAAAAGGATTAAGGAAACTTCTCATTTCCCAGAGCTTGGCAGCGTAAAACCCTTTCATGTCTTCGTTAAATTCGTTCACAAATATCAATTTGATTTGGGATTACTAGGAGCAGGGATATGAAAAAAGAAAGAAGAAGAAGAAGAAGAAGAAGAAGAAGAAGAAGAAGGTGATGATGATGATCAAAATGCACGACGAGCGTTGGGGATTTTCTTCGGGGTTTTTCCTACCTTGGCTACGCTGCTGGAGATCTGCGGGGCGAGCTTCAGGGACTCGGTGAGGTAGTTCATGAGGGATTCCCGGGGCTCCCCGCCCGTCTTGCCCAGCAGGCGCAGGCCGATCTCGACCATGAACACGGCGTCGCACACGTCGGTGTAGGAGCGCAGCACGCTCCGGACCGCGCCGCACACCGAGCCCTGCAGTGGATTCTGTAGCCAGAACGCGAAGAGATGACGCAAACGCCAACGGGGCAAAAAGAAAACTGCACTGACTGAGACATACTACGGTTTAAAGCTCCTTTAGCGGATGCTCTCACTCAAAGTGACTCACAAGGGCATTGAGATACCCGTCGTTAAAGAGCTGGTAGGGTTTACATTTTGTTCAAGGGAGAGTGTACATGGGGATCAAACCCAGAACCTTTCAGCTTGGGAGTCAAAAGACTTAACCGGCTGATTGTTAAATAGCTGATCCTTATAGGTTAATAACGCTCCAACAGTGTGCATTATGTTTTTCAATAACGGGACACCTTGGCCTTTTGACAGTTCTGAATCAAGGCGCAACAAATTCCTCTTTAACAACGGTCTAATACAACTATGAACCAGATGATTCCTTGACAACATACAAACAATACACTTAAAGCGCCACCAAAGCATATTTTTATTTCAACTGATTAAAGTTGATAAAACTATTTTTTAAGATGAACGAAACTAATCCTATCATCCTTGGTAACTGTGGTATAAGTGGAATAAACCACTCCAAGTTGTAATTGGAAAACAATGGATATTAGCGGTGGTAAGCTACCTCTGCGTCGCTGTTTATTCCTTACATAACCACTGGATTATCCTGCACCATTACTAGGTACTTAACTCTCTTAACATCATGGACAGGGTGAGTTCTCTTCCCAATCAATACCGTTCAGTCATCACAAAGCCACAGTATTCTCACCTGAGGGATCTTCATCCTTACTTCCGCCAGCACAACTGAGAAATCCTGCAGGTGTCTGTTCAGGAATCTTTCAGTGTCCTAGTTGTGACCAAAACAGATATGTTCAGTTGTTTAAAATGCCAGGCGTCACTTAGAAATTCCCTCCTATATGTTCGACTCAATTGGGCTGCATTCTCACCGCTTGGATAAGTGGTTTTCCAGCCAGGAAGCGACGAGCCAGCTGGGTTTGGATCCCTTTCAGGTTGTAACTGCGGTCTGTCTCCTGTCCTTCCTTAAGGGTGTAGTGGCAGTGGGAGAGCACCAGGGGGAGTAGTTGCCTCTCTGGGTGACAGAGGGCAAGCTGTGTGTTTGATATTCCCTCCAGTTGCACACTGTATTCACTGGAAAGACGGGAAAAGAAGAAAATAATCATGGATTATATCTCTTTATTTATCACAAAAGGGCTTTCAACTATTGTCAATCGGTTCTGTGGAGGGTCTTCAATGAGAAAAACGGTTTGAAATGGTCTGCAAATCCAACATCTCTCTTAGTACAGAGCCTTGCAGGACGGCAGCTATGTGATTCTTTATTTTTTTTTTGGTTTTACCTTGTCTGTGTTCTAATAATGTATAAATCAATACGTCAACAGATTGCCAGCATTATGAGGCATCATTGAATCATGACTTCATTTATCGGTTGTTTTGAAGGTTTTCAGAGACAACAGATTAGGCCTACTTGCCTTTTGGCACATAAACCCCCATGTTTTTTCACTACATGATATCAATTCTGTGCTGCCTTTTTTTCTAATGCTGTGAATGCTTGTTTGCGGTGATCGCATTAGCCAATCACAGAGGGACTTACTTAGTGGGTTAGGTATAGGTACAGGAGAAAGGTTCAACTGTGTTTTGTGGTCTGAACTGCCACGTAAACCTCAGACGACCGAAGCCTTTGGGAGTTGCCGTCGTACACACACCTGTGCTCTTGGTTGTTGATCTTCCGCGCCCCCGTCACCAGGCTGTTGTGGGTGTTGGACAGGAAGTCCACCAGCTTTCGAAGGCAGGACCCTGGTCCTCGGCGACCGGGCACCAGGAAGTCCCCAGAGCTGTCCATGGTGAGCCGTTTCTCACACAGCGTCGCCTCCATCCCGAGTTCCGCTGCGCAACGGGGCACGCACACACGGCGGTGAGGGTTTTGCCTGTGAAGTATTACCGTCGCAACCCGCATCCCAAACATGCGCTCTAAACCGGTGAGGCTGGTGCGTGCTTACGGTTGTGGGCCATTTCCAGGCGAAGACAGTTCCACACGTCGACGAATCTCCTCACGCGCTCCGAGACCACCTTTTCCTGGTGGCCTTGTCGGCGACAAAAGAAAGCGCGTTGTAACGTGCTTGTAATGCATCGGCGACCCCCCCCCCCCCCGCGTACAATTCGACGTCGGCTACGGTGTCGGTGAGGGTTTCAGCTGACGTTTTACCTGCTTGTAACCGACGCAACATGCCGGCAACGCTCTGGGACGTTGTGCGAGACGACGCCAGGGGGAAGAGTCTCAGGAGGTCCGACTGTAGCGCGGCCAGCTCTGGGAGGTGGTGTAACTGCCTGATGCAGGACATCTGAGAAACAGGTAACGGACGCGTCTTTAGCTGAGATCAAACACGGGTCACTGGAACCACACACACTTAACGCAACGTGGGTCAGCGCACACCATCTCTGGTGAGACGCCGGTCACTGCGCTTGATCTTTCTGATTGGCTGAAAGCACCGGTGGCCACCGGTGCTTTCAGCCAATCAGAAAGATCAAGTGCAGTGACCGGTGTTTGAATGTGGTATCTTTTTAAAAAAACACCACAACAGAGCCGTAGCCACGGCAGCCACGGCAGAGCCGTGGAAACCATGTGGATACCTTCTCTAGGAAGAGGACGAGCAGGGGCAGCGAGCTTCGTCCTTGGTTCTCTCCGACCAGCTGAGAGAAGCGCTCCACCGTCACCGTCTCGGGAAGGCTCCAGAAGGCCGAGCACTCGGTGGGACCATCGGAGGGCAGAGACAGCAGGGGCCCGGGGTCGGCGTAGAGAAGCCTCATCAGGGGACTCCCCGCCTGGGTGCCGTCCGCGGTGATCCTCTCCCGGGCTTCTGCCAGGTTCCCCTTCAGATTCTACGGGGGCAGACGGGAGAATGTAATCTCGGTTTACAGATTAAATAGTCGACAGGCAAACTGATATCAAGTCAGAGAAACAGCACCACCTGGTGAAACATGGCGGTTATTACAACAGCTGTGTCCTGAACTGGGTATTGGCCATTGCCAATGCAAACCACGGCAAGCTGTGAGTATGTTGGTGACTGTGTGCATACAGTAGGCGGTGTCCGTGAGGTGTTTGGTTCCTTCTAATTGGGTTGTCTACCTGAAGTACCGGGTCGATGACAGAAACGCAGACACGGATCTCCCACTGTGCCCGTCCCGGCCTGCTCGTCAGGTCTGGTTTTGCTCCACGCCACGCTTCGCAGGACGATATGACACAAACACACGTCACATCAACGTCAAGTTCCATGATTGTGCTTTGTTGATGTCAGGGAACTCTTGATGAGGGATGCTACATTGTTACAAGAGGCAGGGGGGGGGGGGAAACTCGATTCATGTGCGCGTCGGGAATCTTTGCTTCCGCAATACTTATCGTCGGGTTTACTGTTTTTTTTTTTAAGCAGGAAACGTCAATGTACTCCTAGTGGAAACATATGAGGTTGAATCGCAATGCGGAGAGTAGCGGCACTGCTACAAAAACGCTCCCTGCCGATTCCCCGTCCCAAGTCGTCACCTGGTGTAACCACCGCGAACGCAGCGAGAATCAAATGGACCGTCACGGCGGTGTCGTCCGCGTTCAGATCCAGAGCGCGTCCCAGCGTTGCCAGGTCCAGCTCCAGGTGACTCCACAGAAAGGCCACGACGTCACGCGGGGTGGGATGGACCATGCTGTTGACAGCCTGAGAGAATCACAACAGAAATGAAACGCTGTTTACGTAGCCCTTTTCAAAACCCCCGTTAGAAAGTGCTCGACGAGCGGAGGTGCAGTACAACGCGCGCGTGTGCGGGGTAAAAAGGACAAACGAAAGAGAAATGCTCGTTTGTACAGATGCAAGTCAACACGGCACGGCAACAGACGCAAAAGTTCCAACATCAAGTGGATCCTCGTGTTCACCAAACCTCCGGCCCCTTCTCACCAGGCGGTTCTTACTGGCCCCCTGCAGCATTGCGAGGTGGGTCAGCAGACGCAGGACGCAGGTCTGGGCGGGAGTCATCTGTCTTTCTGGGGCCTCCGACCTCCCCGGGGCCTCTCCTAGTATGTGTCCTGTCCGAGTTTGATCTCCCAAGCTTTGTACACAGAATAATGCACACGGGTCGATTATCAGTAAAAACACCAATATAACAATAAATACGTTGCAGGTGTGTTGTATTTGTTTGCCACCTTTCCGAGCGTTGAAAGCCGACTACTGGGGAGTGATTATGCCCTCCCACTGCAATGCCACAGTCTGGGCATTTTGATAAGGCCATGGGCTTTCCACACTGTCACACGACAAGTTCAGAAAGACAAACAAATGAAAAATAACCCAAACTAACAAATCCACTGACCTCAATGACTTGAAATAATTGTACTTGATCATATATCTTACCTCGCCAACAAAGCAAATATGTCCATTTGCACAACCTGCATATAAATGAAAGGTACAGTATAAAAATACAGGCAACGGCGAACCACTGTAACCACCCCTAGGATCAAAACTATGTCTACCAGTTATGTACTTACGAAACCTTTGCATCTTTCCCTCTTTGAGAAGCAATTGATGAGCTTCATTCGTGTGATCTTCTGCCATGGTCGGCAGGAAGAACCGCTGAAAGGCGAGGTCACATGTATTTCTAAGCAAGCTCGTTACTGATTCTGAAACCAGCCGATCAGCGGAATAGACAGCGACGAGAGAGGCGGTGACACCCTAACGGACAGTACCGGTCTGGGTGCTTAAACCATCGCAACCGTCTCCCCTGGCTTCACTCCACATCCGTTGCCAATATCATTTGTCAAAGTGACTTTGTTGTTCCGATTCTGCCCGAGCATATTTAGCATGAGCGCGCCGCGAACGCGGTCAATAGCAGAAGCGCTTCGGTCTACGTGATGAGACATTGCTGTGACAAGTACATGCACGGGTCGATGCACTGTTGCTTTACTCCGTACCGTCGCGACCGGCATGCTAACGGGTGTTTAAGGGTGACGGTTCCGATGCTTTGATCGGCCGGACCGGTGCGGTGCGTCGACCTTACCGCAGCACTGGGGCTTTTGAAGGCGATCAGGTGCAGCGGCGCCAGCAGAGGGTTTCCACTGAGGAGCACAGAGTCCTGGTGGACCAGGAGCTCCAACAGCGCCCGTCTCCCCGACGGAAGCCCCTGGCTGATGGACAGAGTCGAATCCGGGCCCCCGATCTGATTGGATAAAAGGGCAACGCAGAACGCCTGGAAAGCCTCAGGCATTGGGGTTTTCAGGACGTCTTCCAGCGTTTTTCTCTCCTGTATGTGAGGTGCGCGGGGGGGGGGGGGGGGGGGGGGGATCGAAACACACCATTTAGAACCGATGGGATTTGTGGAAACGTCCATACATCATGAAGTGGGTAAAATGATGTTGACCTGTGCAGAGGGGCGGAGCTTGTGGTCAGGTGAGACACAACGGCAGGTCACTTGTCGGAACAAGGCGAGGGCCAGGAGGACACTGGTTTGAGGGCCTCTCTGTTTCTATGAAGAGATCATACAATGGATGTGCTTTGAATTGAGTTTGAGCACTTTTAAGAAATGAAGAAAAGAGAAATGACAACGTGAGAACGTGAATCATTTTACTATGTGCTCGAGTTCCGATATCTTATAAATTGTTCTCCATGGTCATGTTCATTACAATGCTATTTCCTATTTTAATCTGTAAACCCCCCCCCCCCCCCCCCCCCCCCCCAAAAAAAGAAAGAAAAGTCATCAACCTATCAAATAATCAATGACAAAGGTCTCACCTGTAGTTCTCGCTGAAGAGCATCGGTTCGTGCCTCCAGTAGAGCCTGGGCCACGGTGTCCCGCAGGACCCTGTACAGGGGGCCGACGCACAGGAACGGGTCCACTTCCAGGGGGATCGCCCTCTTTGGCACAAAACACATTGGCGGACAAACCGTTTACAATGTAGCCAAGGAGGCGAGAAATGGACAGTAGACGGCCTTTTATTCCAAATGAAACCAGGGTTACGTTCGACGGCGCTATGCGACATGCGGTGTAACAGAAGAGAGGCGGCGGCGGGGGGGGGGGGGGGGGTTCACCTGAATCCGCAGCACCTCTGGAGGGAAAAGCCACGCCCAGGCGGGGTCCCTCATGAGGGCCAGGATGTAGTCCGTGTTGGCCTGCCTGTGCAGGGCTCTGAGCAGGTACACCCGGTACCAGTCGTTACCGCAGTAGTCAATGACCGCCCGGACCTGCTGCAGATACCGCTCGCACTCAGGCTTCTCCTCTGCGGTTTCTAAGGACAGAACAATACGAGTGTGTGTGCGTGTGTGGGGGGGGGGGACGTCGGCGACATCTTCTTGACTAAATGAATGCAATGGAATAAACTGAAGTAAAATACACCAGGTATTCTCATGATCAGGATATGCTGTTAGATATATATACGGTATGAGACACACACACACACACGCACGCACACACCTATACCTACACACACACACACCTATGTATCATAAGTGTGTGTGTGATACTGTGTGCCATGTATGTGTGTGTCATACTATCTTAAAATATGTGACTTGGTTGGTTGTTGTTTGTCTTCCGACAAAGACCACCCTGCACTGGACAGTGCGGAGTGCTAAAGACATGGTGACCTCACGGATGCCCACCTGTGGTCGTGAACGTGACCAGCATGTGTGCGGCGTCGGCCAGACACAGCCGTAGCCTGGCCATGTTGAGCAGGAACTCGGCAGGGTCCTCCGTTCGGTCTGGGGTCTGCTTCCGCGCCAGCCTGCTCAGGAACCGGCCCTCCTCCTGCCATCTTCGGTGTCTGCCCTGGGGGGCCTCCATCGCTCCAACCTCGGAGCACAGCAGAGAGTCCTGGAGCAAAGCCAGCGTGTGATCAGACAGGAATTAACGGGGGCTCGGGGCATTAGCCCTCGAGAATGGGTTGACGAGTGGTAAAATAAAGAATTAACTTCTGTATTTTACTATTTTCCTTCGTTCACTGGAATCCTTGCATATTGGTCTGTCATGCAACATCTAAAAAATAAGGTATTTCCCAACATTTGATTCAACTGCCCTGGAAATGATCCTAAATGCCCATGGAACAAGAGCAAAATAATGAATTTACTACCCTGGATCAGACCAAAGGACCAGATGAGACCATTTTTTTAAAGCACTTTCATGGTATACAAACACACTTCACACAGAATATATACCAAATAGGTTAACTATAAAGGTAGGCAGAGTATATATTCATACATACATAGATATATATGCATACATATATACATTTATGTATTCATATACACATGCATACACAAACAATGCATCAAATCAAGTGGTATGGATGAAAAAAGGCTTCAGCGGAGAAATAGGTAGACCTGGTCAGTTCACGGTAAAAAGAATACACGTCATGGGTTGGTTTTATTTAGTAACCTGGAAGCAGTTGACGAAGAGCAGGTAGAGTCCGGTGCGGTCTCCCCCCGGCAGGATGATCCCCTCCAGGTTCTTCAGGTAGTTCTGGATGTGAACCTTCACCTTGTCAAAGCTGATCCAGTGATCGAGTTAGTGTGTCAATTACTGTCCATCCGTGATAATGATAATGCGTATAATATGAATGCTAATAATGATGCTAAATGATAATGAACAATTAATAATGAATAAGGATTAATGAATAATAAATAATAAATCATTAAACATGAATAATGAATAATGAATCATTCTAATACAAATACTAATAATAATACTAATAATAATAGTATTAATGCACATTATGCAAATGCCAATATGTACAGTTTGTTGCCATCAGGTCTGTCTTGCAAAAGAGATGTTCAACCTCAATGAGACAAACCTGAACAAAGAAAGGTTTAATAAAATCCATAACACAAATATGTATCAAATACAGAGGACCAGAACGGTACCTGTACTGCAGCAGGAGTTTAGGCAGAACAGAGCGGACCACCGGGCTGTTGTCCACACACTCCAGAAAGGGAGACAGCTGCCTGGTCTTGTACACTTGTCCTGCAGACCACCCAACACATGATGTTCATTACGACGTCCTAACGATGAATGGAATAATGCGACTAATACTGATAATAATAATGCAATGATGACAACCGTTATCTATTTCTTAAAGTTTAAAAACAAGACTTCACGTTGCATTTTTAGCGTCGTCCCTAACTTATTCTCCTTTTAAAAGAAATCCCCATGCAAGCAATCTCATCCACTTCAACGCCCTTTTCCTTTACTTGGTCAAAATACGTGTGGCTGGGTTTCGAGGGGGTGTGCGCTGACCTTGGGTGGAGATGAGCAGGGAGAACAGCAACTCCACCACCTCCCCAGAGGGACTCTGGTCCTCAGACAGGCAGAAGCGGGACACCACCTCCAGGAAGAAGGAGGTGCAGGAGGCTCGCACCTCCGCTTGCTTCTGGAGGGCAGCCCTTCGGGGAAACAGCAGATAGAAAGTGTTGTGTTGACGCATGTGTGCATGATGAGTGTGCGTTTTTGTTTTATTTAAATATATATATATATATATATATATATAAATATATACATTGAATGTCGGAAAAGCGGAATATCGAATGCACCGATACATTTGCAAATTGAATCCCGCAGAATAATGTGATAAAAACAAATGAATTGAATCATTTAAAGAAAAATCTACTTAAATAGTTTCTGCGTGTGTGTGTGCATGTGTACGTGCGGGCGGACGTGTGTGTCCCCACACCCGGTCATGTTCAATGTCTATTTGCAATCACATAACCTTGAGTCACTTCAGTTATTGTCATTTAAATGTATTTTACATTGTGTCCTTTTCACCACCATCTTCCCATGTTATAAACCCAAAAAGAGAAAACGTACAACCGCAACAGCACCGATACAGTTCTACCATTGGCTGTACAGGATTCCATACCCGCTGTAGCTGGGATAACGAAAATGACACGCAAACCCCATTAGCAACTTAAACCTTAAAAAATAACGGAAAGCTGATCGACACGAAAATGAACAGGAGCCCCGGCAAAGCAATACATTCCGTGTTCATCACGCGACTCCGAAACATACTTGACAACGGCTGAAACCGTTAGCTGGGGTTGTGGTGGCAAGTCCCTCCTGCATGTTGGACAGAACCGTCGGTTGTTCCTGACGCACAGCTGGATGCAGGGCAGGCAGAGGACGTGCTCACATGGCAAGAGGCACGGGTCTTTCAGTTCGGACAGGCACACAGCGCAATGTCGTCCGTACCTTGAGAAGCGGACAGAATTCGACACGCGTTACACGCTGTTTCGTGATGGAGATATTCTACAGAAGAGAAACTCATCTGCGCGAGTGGATGAAGCTTTCCGAAGGGTTTTTCAATAAGTGTATTTCTAAAGTGGCTACAGTCTACACGTTATTGATTTGAAACCTTTACAGACACTTTTTCTAAGAACGTCGGCATCTGGTCGGATGTTTTAGCTTGTCTTCCCACCGGGAAACTTTACTCCTGCTGGCCTAGTTTGTGTTCGCCAATCACACGCTTACAGATCCCCTCCTCCAGCACCATGATTGGTCGAAACAAACAAAGTGAAAGAAAGTGAAACACTGTTCGCCCAGATTTGAGCTTGTCTGCCATCAGACTTCAGATTATGAATCTGAAGCCTGATTTGTTGATCGGCGGCCAAATGCCGTGATCTACTGATGTTTCCTCACCTCAGGGTACGGCTGGCTGACTCCTCGTTGTAAGAGTTCAGGATGCGGATGAGCTGCTGCAAGACAGCCGCGTTCCAGAGGTCAGGTGACTCCTGCATCAACTGTCACGAGAGAAAGCAACCGATCAACTCGCCGCCAGCACGACACGGACGACACATTGGGCATTTAGTATTTGACTTACACGCTGGAGGAGGTTGCAGTGTTTCAGCGCTAGCTCCTTCCGTGTAGCGTCTCCTTTCGCGGCCTCGAACAACACTCTCTGGATGAAGGCTGCGGTGACCAGCATGCCACACCACGTTGACCTGGAAGGACATGGACAGTTATGGGTGACTCGCCAAACACGCAAATCCCCCGCTGTGTGTGTGTGTGTGTCTACAGCTAGTCCAAACCAACGAGGGGTTTCTTCGATCGTACGAAACCATAGTTATAGCCCCAAAATGGGATTTTGGTAAAACTGTTGTTTCTCAGAATACTGTAATCAGAATGTAGTCTTCTGTTGTCTCATTTCACATGTGCTTGGATCTTGTTGCAAAGATCATCTTGAGAACTCTGATGGCATTTGCTGAGAGAACAAAGTGGTATGCATCTATTTGTTTTCATGGCAGCATTAATACTTCAGAAATCTAACCTGTTCATTAATTGAGGCAAATTCTTGGTAATGGATAGGCCTATATAGATGGTAGCTACCTCATGGAGGTCAGATGTTGCAGACAGCCAGGCCCACAGAGGGCGCTGTAGTTGTGACTGAAAGCTCTCTCTAGGCATGGCTGCAGGAGCTCCACTTTGCGCACAAACAGATTGCACTCTCCCATCGTCGTCACATTCAGCAGCTTGGTTTTCTCCACACAGATTCCCAGAGCCAAGATGTCCTCAATCTTAACACCAAAAAATTGAATATATGAATATATGAATATATATATAAATAAATTGCTGAATGAAAGCCATTCTCATTAAGGTGGAAAAGCTCTCGAAGTAATCCATGCTACAAGCTACAAACAATTAATATTTCTGTCAAATAACTTTGTATGGTTCATATTAGGTTCATATTTCCTGACATACATTCAGTTGGAGAACTCATACAAACGCAACTTTTAGAAAAATAATAATTGTGAAAATAATTTAGCTTTTTATTTATTTTTATGTCGACTGTTCCCACCATTTCCACGGGATCCCTCTTGATGCCCAGCTGGTAGACCTCCGACGCGAGCTGTTCCTCGATCAGCATTGCGTGGGACAGAGTGTGCAGTCTGGTGGCGTAATGTTTGGCCCCAGCCAGCACCCAGGCAGGGGAGAGATGAGACGATGCCCCTGTAGCGCTGCCCTGGAGCTCAGAGATGCCGCCTGACAGGGCCATGCTGAACATCTACATTGGGAAGTGGAGAGACACGTGGTTAGTCATGGTTCGGAGGTTGGCAACAAATGTAAGAAGAAAAACACGCTGAGCGCATTTCATCGTAAAGACGTCAAAGTACCCTTAGCTCAGCCTTTGTGGTGATCTTTAACGAGAGCAGCAGGAAGTCTTGGAGGAAACGCTGGCTGTACTCCTCTCGCTCCTGCACCGACAGCTTCTGGAGGTACCCACCTAGCCGGCTGTTGTCGAAGGCGCTTACAAACTGCTGAATCCTCGACATGCTGTCGTCATTCGTCACTGAGATACAGCCATACAGAGGGAAGCATATTATTTAACAAATATTTAAAGATCACCATTTTTTTTTCTTTGTTGTAATGTAGGTATTTATTCAAGAGTAACAGACTAATAATGACTAACAAACAAAGGTGTCTTGTTCTGCTCATATTAGTGTGACCCTAAGTTTATCCAATCAGAAGTAACTATTTGTCATGACTCGTTTGATCTCTAAATCATTCATAGACAATCTCTTCGCAACAAACCAGGAATGAATTCAGACTCGTCCCACAAGCTCTGGAGGTACGACTTGATAAGCCAGCTGAACGGCGCCACGCAGGGTTGCTCAACACCATCCAAAACGATGGAACCTTGCACCAATATCTCCCGCTCTAACGTTCTGTAAAAGACGGAAAACAAATAGGAACCCCTCTGTTGACTGCCACTCAGCCAACAAACGGAAGGCGGCCGTGATGACGAAGTAGCCCCCGCTTACCTGGGTGTTTGAGGAGGCGTTAGGTCAAGTATCTGCGCGTCGGAGAAAATGTCTAACCACAGTCCTGTCAGGCCCTTCCCCAGCTGGCCACCATGGAGCAGGTCCAGGTTGGCACCCCTGTCCAAGACCTCCACCACACTGGCCAAGACCGGGGTGACGTGGGACTGCAGACAGCGCCACAGGGTATGTCTGGAAGATAAAGAAAACAACGTTAGCATCGAATGTCAAAAAATACAATGCGGAAATACCCTTTTCATTATTAGCTTGGGCTGCATGTAAAAAAAGAACAAAAGAGTGTTTGCTTGAAAGGGAACGTAAACGTGCATGAATGTGATGACGAGTATTCTTTTTACCGTAGAGTGCCTCCCTCCTGCAGAGCCTGGCGTTTCCTGGCTTCGGTGTTCAGCCATTCTGCCGGAGCAACATCCGTCTCCTCCTTCAGAGCCAAGGCCCGCGCCAACCTGACTAGCAACAGCTCATGGAACCGGGCTACAAACACACTACAGTTTACTGCATGCACTTAGAATGAATGCATCCTTTAACATGCGTTACCTATTTTTTGGAATGAGACTGTGTTCTTGTCTTTGTTCGTCTAGACTGTAAACCAAAAATGTATAAATATGCTTGGCAACTAAAGCAAATGCTGATGATATAAGAAACGTTTAATTACCGTTTGCGTCATCTTGGCCGTTCCCCAAGAGGGCAAGGAGTGTGTGAATGCGTTCCGTGCTCCTGGACGCCACCCCACTGGGATCCCTCAACAGACCCAGCGCCTTCTGAACACAAGACCTCACCAAGGCCAGGCTGTGGAGCTGAGCTGCCGGCTCCTGCTCATCGACACAGTTACGGGATGTTTGAACACGCTTTAAACACTCGCTGGGGTTAGCAAGGGCACGGTGGTCTAGTAGGCACTGGTGTTTTTGTTTTTGTTGTTCGGAAATACGTACGCATCAAGTAGGGTGAGGGAAAATGCTGAGAAGCTATGCCTACCTTTGGACATCTACCTTTGTCCTCTTCTGTGTTTTTTGTTGTCTGCTCCATTTCCATTTTTTCTTCTAGGAGATGAAAATGTATAAAATATTTAGCTAAAAATACAAGAATGTTTTCTTGAATACGTCATTTAGATTACGGGAATGTATATGCAAATTCATATTCTAGAACATTGTATACACTTAAATGAAGGTACCACTAATAAGTAAGGTACTTATTGAGCACAGTGCATTTTACGCCAGAAGCTTGAGGGTGAAGTAGCTTGCTAATGGGAGTGGCACAGAAAACCGCCATGTTTGTACCAGAAGCTTGAGGATGAAGTAGCTTGCTAATGGGAGTGGCACAGAAATCCGACAGGTTCAAGCTCATGTCCTCCATGTCCCTGAGGTCATCAATATGCACTGAGTGCCAGATTCCTTTGAAGCAAAATTGAAGGATAAGGATAAGGTACTAGGCAGCTATCATGACATATCATTGAAATGTAATTATACTAAGACTGGTCACAGTGCACTGTTGCGGCACCAGCCCTATTAAATATTAATGCGTCTTTGTTAAATGTGTATATTTTAAACTGTACAATCAGGTCATACTTCCACTGACTATTCACTTACCTCCCTGGAAACCGATGTATTGAGATCCACTGGGGATCCTTGACAGCTTGGCGATGAAAACCACCCAACAGGCATGGTTGTCCAGTGACATCAGGTAGTTCATGGTGCAGTACCTGAATAGAGGTACAGGGTTAGCAAAATGCATCCGTTTTTCTGTGTGTACGTGAAAACGAAAGCATGTTGATTATCTGATTGTCGTCTAGAGCCTGGCTTGAGTCCTACTTTGCAGAAGCTATGAGCTCATCACTGCAGTGCTCCTCAAGATCCATTTGAACGATTAGAACGAGAGGTGAGGGCTCAGCATCTTGTAGAAAGCTCCTGAAACATATAAAGCAGTGTAAGTAGTTAGATATTCTTGACCAAAGAAATGCAGTGACATTCAATAAGAAACGTGGGAGTATTGTACCGTATCTTGCTGTAGAATGAGGCCTCTGTGTCAAACTGGTGTAGGGAGAGCAGCAGGAGTCTGTCACGCTGCAGGCCGAGGACTTGGGCTACTGTCTTTACATCTGATGCTGTTAGCAAGCTGGAGAATGTAGTGACCTGGTAGAAAAGAGCAGAAACAAGAAATTAATGTATTTTAAAAAAACATAAAAAATGAGAAAGATAAAACTGCATCTCTTGGGATGTTACCTCAAGGAACCTGTTGGAGTCTTGTGACTTTTTCAAGTGGTTTTCCAGGAAACCCTGGAGTGAATGATGATGCTGTTGCTGGAAATAATGTTTCCGAAGTCTCCTCTCCTCAGTATTTGACAAGTCTGAATGTTTAAGTCTCAACACCGAATCTGGGGTGGCACAGTTCAACAGAAAACATTTGGCCAATTCCAACACCTCTTCTTCACTGTTAATGGCGGCCTCGGTACTGATTTCTGTCTCTGTTCCTTCTCCAAGCTTTTGTGGAACAGTTGTTTCTCCCGAGTTTTCATCCAGTTTCTCTATCGAGACAGTGTCTGTCTTCTTCATAGATTCACTGACATGCTGGTCTTTGTCAATCACTGTATCCATGGCCTCATCATCTGTAGTAAGTGCATCCTTGTTTGGGATTGCTTCAAGAAGCTCTTCTCTTTGTTGTCCCACAGAATGGTCCAACAGCGTTTGTGGTCTTTTTTCCAAGGCTTGCAACAAAGCACTGGCACACGCATCATCGTGAAAGCCAACAAATACGTCAGACAGACTGAAATCTTTTGAGGCATTGCCCAAAAAGTCCTTCACCCATTCCCTAAGTTTCTCCAGGACCCTACGTTGCCATGGTGTCAGATCCGTACTTCTGCCCACTCTGTGCTTTTCAAGTCGATTGATGAGGGGCACGGGGAACTGTTCATAGACCTTCTTCTGGTCTTCCACTACAATGAGCCTGAAGCTCCTGTGGACACGGCATTTGACTCTGTGTGAGCCGAGACCCAGATCTACATACTGCTGCTGACTGAGGTAAACATAGTATTGGTTCAAGGCATCGTACAAGCTTTCATAAAGATTCTGCATGTTCAGAAGAATGACTGTGCGCCCTGTTTCCATGCATGTCTTCACTCGGTTCACATTTCGGCAAACTTGGGAGTATTCTTGGTCCTTGGGAAAGCCTGAGCCGAACACAATCTCAGGGGGAACTTGGTCTTCGTTTGCAAAGATATGCTGTTGAAGCATATAGAGCGCTGCATTGTTAGTGGTGAGCAAAAGGAGATACCGGTTCTCACAATCCAGATTACTTTTGATCAATTGCAGGGCACTTGGTCTGGGAACTTCAGAGAGGTTTTTAAAGACCTCATTAAAAACGATGAGAGGGTCAAAACCTTCTGGTTGTCCGCTGAAGTTGTGCAAGATTGCCTCAACTAACTGCCTGTCATCTGGCTCTTGATGCGAGTGACTGACGATTGAAAAAAGCATTTTCACAAGGCTGTAGTAGTCCCTCAGCCCAAAGAACTGATTGTTTGCGGTCATCTTACAGATCTTCAAAAAGGCCTTTGCTAAAGGTGGGAAGAGGTGTTTGATTTTCTGACATACTAAGTTTGAGGATGAGCAAATCCCCTTAGCGGTTTCCACAAGTTCCTCCTCACTAGGATCCCATCTTGACACAAATATTCCTCTGTTCATCTTGGCTGGGTCAAGAGCCCAATTTGAGATACCAACAAATCCAACTTTCATGTTTGGATCAGGCCTGTCATTGTCAATGCAACCATCCTCAAGGAGAGGATGAAGTGTCTTCAAGGGCATCTGAGGGGAGTCTTCTGCTAAACCAATCTCATCCAGCACCACGACTGACACATACTCATCCATGTTTTTATCCTTCTGGAAACGAGCACAGTTCTTGAAGGTCCCAATGATACCTTCAGGACTTGAGTAAGGACTGCATTGGAAGGAGACCATGTGGACCTGTTTGAGCTTCCTGAACAGGTCAACGTGTGAGTTCTGTCCCTGCATGGCATCAGAAACAACAGTCTTAGCCAGGGACTTGGAGCTCCCTGGTTTGCCAACTAGAAACAGTGGGATCTTGAGTTGAATGCAAATCACCATGAGAAACACATTCTCTTTCAGTGCTGCGTTTTTGGCTATTGTTTCTCTTGTCTGTATGTTTTCAAGTAAGAAGTCTTGACAGGCTGAAATCTCTTGCTGTAATGCATCTGCAGAACGGAGATAATCTGGAAAGTATCTGCAAATGTGGGAGAGGTAAGGTTTAGTGCGCACAAGAGATGGGTAATAGCAAACCCCAACTGCAAGAACCAAGCACCTCAATGCCCTGTCTGGCATGGTGAGATTTTTTAGATTTTGGAAGTCACTGCCATGCTGGTAGAACCAGACCAAGACATTCATTGACCTTTCCACATCTCGCAGACTCACAAAGCTGCACTCATTTTTTTGCGTCCGCATGTATTGTTGTGAGGCTGCAAGCACATTTGAAATGATCTTCTCACAAACCACTGGCAAATTATTGTTGTCCACTTTTCTTTGGACAATCTGCTTGATGTAGGAAAGTTCTGTGGCATCACTTAACTGACCGAAATCCCACACCAGTGAAGCCATGCTTGGAGGCAGAGGATGGACTCTGTACACAAGCTGCCTCAGGGGGACTTTTCCAAGACGGTCTTCTGTTTCATCTGCCTTCACTCTGTAGCCTAAACCTGCACGTTCCAAACGTTTCACCATGTCAGGTGTATGTTTTCGGTATGGATTGCAAGCAGCAATTATTTTCAGGCCACTGTCTGACTTCAGAGGCTTTCCTTGAACGGTCTGATCACACAGGATTTCCTTAATGGCAAAAATGGCCTCTGTGGTGTTTGCCTCGTCAAAGAATAAAATGGTGTCTAGTTTGCTTGTTTTGAAATTCTGCTTAGCGAGAATCTCTGCTTCCCTCACTCTTCTGTAGATCATCTCAGCTGTAGTGCCACCATGAACTTTGACAAGTTTCATGTTTTCAAGCTCTCTTCCCTCCTTCTGCAGATCGCAAAGGAAGCGGACTAGTCGAGTCTTTCCACAGCCGGTCTCTCCCATGATGATGACAGGAATTCCACAACGAAATCGCATGTGAATAGCCAGCATTTTCCTCACATTGTCAGCGGTAAGCTCATATGTCGGGTCTGGATCAACATCTCCGTTCCTGTTGAATTTGGTGGCACCAACAACGCGTGATATCCGCTTGATTTTGTCCTGCCGGTCTAGCTGGTCAAAGTTTTCGGTGAGGCAGATATGTTGGCGTTCTAAACCTTCAAAAAGTTTCTTTGTCATTACATTTTCAATCAGCACCTGCTCACTGTGGATGTCGACTGCATCAAATGTGTTTCTGCTCATACATTCTTTCACGTAAAAGCCAAGGAAAGACATTGAGAAATGGTCGGCATTAAAGAAAATGTATGGGTGGGCTTCACGCTCCCAATGCTTGCGTTTGGTCAGGGAGGTTAACATGTCATCCTCAGGACTGATGTTTTGATGAAGAGTCGAATCCATCGATGGTGAAGCAAAATCCCGTGCCATGACAATCATGAACTTCACGATGAAATCCTTGAAACCAAGCAGTTGGTCGGCGAGAAAATCTCGATCACAGAAAATTGAGTTCTCACAATCTTTAAGCTGCACATTAAGGAACCATGAGAAATTCTTCAACTCCGCCCAAGATGGGTCAGGCATTCCACAATAGAAAGGAAATATTTCAGGCAGTCTTGAGGATTACCCGTTACATCCTGGTACTTGAACGGATCCAGGTTTTGTTTGCTGTTGAAGAGCTTTAAAAACTGATAGGGTCTCTGAATCCCTTCGCTGACAAACTCTTGTTTATCCATGAGTGGGTCAAAGTCGTTCTTTGTTAACATGTTCGGGTCAACCAACAGCAAGTGGTGCACCTCCTTAGGAGTTCTGCACTGGATGGTAGGAAGAATGTCAAGAAGTCCAAGTTTAACCTGTGGGAAAATAAAACGCATCAATCCCAGATATAGTTGTATATATATATATTGGCCACCTTATTGCCCTTTGGCCAAAAATTATTGTAGATCAATTTACCTCCTTTGATTGCTTAGGACAAGGTTTGCTTGGTTTCAGAACCTCAATCATGAATAGGTGAGATAAATTCCTTCTCCACACTGTTCCTTGGCTGTCACACAAACAGCATAAAACTAGCAACTGGAACAGGAATTCTTCCAGACCAGAGTTCACCTAATATTGTACAAATGGAAACAGAGATATCAAACAGTTGAAATTATAAAAAAAAAAGTTCTCAATTAATTTACTATTTAGAAAAGGTCTGTCATGGACTCACTGCTGCAGTGTCAATGTGAAGAAGAATAGGATCCTGCTCTCTCATAGATGCTAGTCGGTCTAATAGAGTCTGAATCGTTGCGTCGATGTCAATGAGTGGTTCAATCAATCTGATTGTGATCTTCTGTGCCAGGGAAGACTTCTGCTGAAACTTCTGGAACAAACGGTCCACATACAGGGATTTTCCTGCAAATGGAAAGAAAAGAAATCCATTTATTATACATTTTATGTTCTGTGTCCTCTGGAGTTACGACTGCTAATGATCACTAAACAGGAATATTCTTACCAACTGCAGGTCGTTGAGAGGATACCACCCAAACGGACAGTTTCTCTGGAGATATCCTTGACACAGGACTGTGTTTATTGGTGACGGTGAAGTGGTGGTGGATGTATCTCATGGCAGTATCGGCCTTTACAGTCACTCCTGCCTGAACTTTGTGATTACTGAAGAAGGAAGGCACATATCTGTGCTGGTGCACCAGGGGACTGACGATCACCAGCCGATAGTGGACACTGGCACTTCTCTCCAGTTTGTCAAACATCTCTCCAAGGGCCATGCTCACTTCATAGCCCAACAATCCGGGGTTGACCAGAGAATAAATCCTCTTCTGGCTCACTTTGGAGCCCTGACCCAGAGCACGACGAAGAAAGATCTCCACCTCCTCCTTTGCGGTGGCCTCCCTGCACACCAGCACCTCGTCTGTGGATGGCAGAGGCTGCTCTGGGCTGTGGACGTAAAGCGACAGTGTCGTAGGGAAAACCTCTGTGGCGGGACATAGTACTAGGTTGGGTCTCCCCTCCTCAAGGGAACTTGGCAGGTTCCTGGAGATGTGCTGCTGGCTCATATCAGATAGGCAGGAAAGAAAGCGTGCGAGTGTGGAGATGTCCAAGTGCTGGTGAAGATGCTGTGGCATGTTATCTTTGAACTCTCTCCACAGATCCTCTATGCTATTGTTTTCACCGTCCTCACCTTTGCTCAAGCGTGAGCAATCCCTGGCCTCATCATCTTCCACTATTGTGTCATCTTCATCCTCGGAGGAAAACTGAATAAAATCCTCACCCAAACCCTTGGCGCCTTGCTCAACAGTTTGCCTCAGAGGTATGCCTGTTGCACTTTCAAAGGCAATTCTGATATCAACCAGGGTGCACTGGGGCTTTATGGGAGTGAGCAGATGCCATAGCTGTTGAGGAACCGGGGTCTGCCGGTGACACACACTGTGTATCCAGTGGCACAGGTAGACCAGCTGCTCTGAAGTGAAGTGGTTTAGCATATGGAAGTTTGAGCGTTTCTCGCTGATAAACAAACACCATTCCTTATGGCAGGTTTCCATGGAGCGACCAAGCTGTTGTAGCTTCTCCGTCACGTCCCCGTGGAACTCACTGAGTCTGCCCTCAAACGACAGGAATCTCACTTGGATACATGGCTGGCACTCGTGTAAGCAGTTGACCGAAGCACTCCATTCCCTGTAAAGCATGTTGCCGGCCATTTGCATTTCAAGCAGAGTTGAGGCCACTCTTTGAACACTTTCAAAGACCTACATAAACAGAGGGGGGGGGGGGGGGGGGGGAAATCATGAAGTATGTATCAAAATAATGTACGCCACATACAATTCGAGAACATAACGTAACACTCTTGGTTACTGTCAAACAACACTAAAAGCCCTCTGACCTGTGTGAACCTTCTGACTTGACGTTTGCCGTGTTCTCCTTTGGAGGACATGAGCATGAGTTTGTTTTGCAACTCCAGCAGCTCCTCCAGGCTGTAGCTCTTATGTCCATGGCCCTTGTCCACTCTTACAGACACGATGTTCTGTAGACACCTCTGAGACGTATGACAAGCACAATGCATTTAAAATGAAACAAACAGCCATGGAAATAGAGAGCTTTGCATCATCATCAGCGATGCAAAGCTCTGAATCGTCATTCATTATTTACTAATTCATATTGCAGATGCTTGAAACGTACAGAGGATTCAGATATGCGTCATTAGGGGTTAACAATCTTACTCAGTCTACTTTATAGGTAGGCTGTGGACATTAGGGATCAAAACCAGTACCTATCGGCTAGGAATCAAACACCCTAAGACCTTCAGAATAGTGTTGAAGTACTATCATCATCATGACAACTCACCTTTTCTGTGTTTTCCTTGGACCATCCAATCTGATAAACTCCTGTTTCATTAATGGAGGAAGCCAGAGAGAGGGAAGACTGCTCCACAGACCCATGGGTCTCCTTCAGTCCCTTTAGCCAGCTCAACAATCGTGTAGAGTCAGTCTGCAAGGCAAACCCATTAGCATTAATGTCACTATGCTAGAGTTACAGTCGTTTTAACACTGCATTCTCCTAAAAAAAATAGGAACATTTGTACCAATTTATGTGGTAGGTTCTCGTCTCGATGCTGGGCGTCCCACACCAGTTTTGCCAAGGTCATGAATTCCTTAAAACCAGCAGTGGGCCTGAGATTGTAGAGCAGTGGTCCGTAACCCATCACTGCATCATGGAAGCAGGCCACCTGATCGATCTCTGTGTCGTTCTCTCCAGCAGATATGGACGCCAGCTCAACAAACACCTTGACATCGCCCATGTCTGTCGTGGGAGCATGAAGCATGCAGATGTAATACAGAGGCTTGGGTAGTTTAATTGGCATATGGTAGAAGGAAGGGAGGGACACTGTGCTCACCCTTTAGGTTCTCCTTGACCCAGGTGACCAGAGTGTGGCTTTTCAAGAACTCATCCAGACACACGGTCTGCTCCTTAGTGACGGTGGAAAGTTGCTGCTTGGCACTGATCAGGTTGCTCGAAAGTGAATCAAGGGTCCTCTGTTTGAACGAGTCTTCTTTCTGTTGGGTAGATAACAGACACACACATATGTACATCCAGCCCAATGAAACACAATGCAGGACAACCCAAACAAAACCCTGAACTAATGCTCAATTAATTCTGAGCAGAGATTTAGGGGGTTACCATTTGGGTGAGATTGTGGATCTCGCTGAAGTCTCCAGAGAGCTCCATTTGAGTTGCAATTTGCAGCACTGAACTTGCGGCGGCTGCCACCCCGAGGACCTGCCGATAATCCTGGATCTGACGGAGTCTCGCCTCCACCCAGTTGTCCTCAGGTGGAGGGATTGCCTCAGAGAGGTCTTCACGCTGGGACATTACTTCAGCCATCAAACTCAGCTCCTGCTTCATCAGTTTCCCATCTCCACCTGTCCTCTGCGTCCACCAAAAGCCGGTCAAGACGTTTGAACGTGATTGTTGCGTTAGCGATGTCAACGCCGTGCTGAAAGTAATTGTCTAGCAGTGGTCGCCAGATCAAGTCGCAAGCCTCGCTAGGGTTACTGGAACAGCCACTGAGCTGCCTGATCGGTTTGTATCCAGTCTTGCAGCCCATCTGAACCAGTATGTGAGAATAAGGTTGCTGCTGCGCAGTTGATGCATTTCTGAGGCCATTTCTAGGATCTCTGTGCTGAGTGAATACCAGAGGACCTTCATGTCGGACTCCACCTGGTCACTCAAACTATTCACCAGCATCAACTTGTTCAGGCTTACTGACTGGATGTCTTGTCGATGTTGCTCTTCGAGTGTGAACAACTCAGACACTGGATGAAAACATGACTCAGTTACTGGAAACTAAATACACGACCACAAACCAACCATATGATACAGAAGAGTGTGCTTTGTTCAAGCTTAATGTTGGAGTAAATAGAATGGAAATGTAAGACAGCAAAGCCAATCATTATTTACCTGTGATAGTTTCCGTGACTTTGGCAAACATCTTTATCAACGTGTTGACGTGTTGTTGTTGCTGAAGGAAAAAGGCGAGTTCCTTCTCTCTCTGAGCCAGAATGCTCTCTGAATCATCAGGAATGGAGTCCAATTTCCCACTTTTTCTATCTGCAGAGGACATCATTGGGAAGAAGTTGTTTGAGATGGGTCCCGTTACACTTGCAAGGAAGTTTAGCATCATGGTATTAGAATAGATAACATACAGTGGTGATAGAGCTTCTTAAACTGGTCTTTGTGCGCCACGGTGGTTTTCAGATCGCTCAGTGGTACATGGCCTTCAATCAGGGAGTCCACCAGCGACGCCATTCTAGCCATGCAGCCTCGGACAATCGCCTCAGCCACATCATCCACCGGCAGTGCCTTCCATTCTACAGCAGACCAATGGATGAAGACATGCATTGGATCCACACAATAAACAATGTCTAAACACTGCAAATAAATACATAGAAAATGGTACAGTAGTCAAATTGGTAGTGACAAATACCTTTTTATTTGAACATACCTTGAGATAGAATGTAGCTGATGGCTGACTGTGGATCAAGCAGCTGGAGCACACTGTTGGGGGGAAACCTTGCAGCTGACTCAACTATAATCGAGGAAAGGATGTTGCCGGGGATATCTTTCAATTTAGATGCAAGGGTCTGCATCAGCTCCCCCTCTTTCTCTTTCTGCAGATATGAAAGGGCGTAATATGTAGGTCAATCCTGAGCCAGAGAGAGAACCACTTACAATATCAAACAAGTTAGAACCAGTTGTCGAAGTCGTATTAAAACAACTCCACCATACCCCATGAACTGATACTTATGGTGCATCATTGAGCAACCATTGTTAAAGTAATTGCGCTATTGCGGGATTTTCCCAGGTCGTTGTTGTTGTTGCCAAACCCTGTTGTTGTTCCTTGGATTGGTTGTCGATTGGATGAGTTGTGGCAGTTGGGATGACGTCTGCAGTGTTGCACACTCAGCAAGCAACACCAGAGCATGTATATACCTGGCAGGTGCTTTGAATGGCGGTCTGACACAGCTCCTGGAAGCAGGTTTGTAAGGTACTGTGGCTCGTCCGCATCGCCCCCAAGGATGAATCAAGACAACACACAAGGATCCTGTCCTCTTCCTTGGACTGCATGGACACCAAAGGACACAGCAAACAATAGTGAATTTAGGCGCAAAACAAGAACAAAGTGAGAAAAAGAATGTCGATGTCTCAATATGCTTTACAGTAAGTGCCTCACATTCACCACATTCATACACACATTCATACCAGCATCGATCCATACACAGACAATGGTGTCAACCATGCAAGGGAACAGGGAGCCCATCGGGAGCAGAGAGGGTAAGGTGTCATTCTTAAGAACACCTCGACACTTAGCTAGGAGGAGCCGGCCACCGGATTACCGGTGTGAGAGAGAGCATGCAAATATCTCGGCCAGTTCGACACGCACTTTCGCTAATGTCCGATTTTTCGATGGAGTCAGGCAAGCACGTGAAGAACATGTTCCCATGCCTGGACCTCCGTCGTCAGCATACCTGGGTGATCCTCTTCCTCAGATCCTTCTCCACGGTGGACCTCCACTGGAGCAACACTTCCTCATCAGAGCCATCCACCTTCAGCAGGGCATCCCAAATCTAACAAGAAATGATCACCTTTTTCAGAGTCCAGAATCACCGGAAACGGTAGGTATTGGCATGGTGGACATTGTCAAGATAAAGCAATGATGTACAAGCTATCCTAGTAAAAGTTTTAATATGAAAGAAGCAAGAATCTGCTGAAAGGCTACCATTATGGGTGTTTTGTTTTGTGTGCGTACCTCTATCTCTTTGGGGTAGCTGAGTGCTTTGGACGACGTGAGAAGAGGTTTGTTGAGCAGGCTATCCCGCCACTCGCAAACATACTGTTGCACGCGGAGCAGGTCTTTCATGTATGGCCTAGCTAAGGTGCCACCTTCAGCTTCCAGGGCCTGGGTGGTGCAGCCCTCAACATCCAGGGCCTGGGTGACAACAGAGTGAAACACGACATATAACAAGATGCCACTATTGGCCTAATTCATCTGGTGGCCATCTTGGTTCCCCATTCCGCAATCCGTTCCAACACCCAGCTAGTGTTTGGAACCAAGATGGCCGAAAGGGGAATAAAGCATTCAGCATACTTCAAAATAAGTAGATTCAATTTTGGCTGGCTGAGCCAAAATGCTTTTCTGACTAGTCATACACATACAATGTTCGCATTGATCTCATCTGCAGAGATGTCATTGTAATTAAGAATCACGTAATTGTTTTCTTACAAACTCAACAAACTTATTTTCCACATGAAGTATGCTGACCACTTAGGGCCACAGCACAGATGAAGCATAGCAAACGGGTAGACATACCTGCTGTGCAGATACTGCATGGATCATGGCGGCCAGCTTGAGCACTAACTGGTAGGAGAACAGTACAGTCCGGTAGCACGGTACCAGTTGTGCAATTTTGCATGCGCTCTCGACCAAGTCAATGCTACTCAGGAAGATGCCACTCAGCTTTATGTCTCCTGAATCCAGGACCCTACAGGAATATACAATTAATTAGGATAAGGCAAAATAAGGCGCAGAAATGATAAAATGCGTTTTCAATGCCTGAAGACATTACCTTTCTGTTTCTATTTTTGTGATGATATGGGTCAGGATTATTGGAGCCTGTTGCATAGTGGCAAAAAGTCAGAAAGGATCACATTATTAAAGTGGCAGATAAACACAGAGTGCAAATAATGGGGGGGGGGGGGGGGGGGGGGCTTTGATGTAATGAGGGCTCCTGGAGACCCATCAGGAGAACTCTTGGGGGGTCTTTTCAATTGAACATCCAATCTCATTTTTAATATATATATTAAAAAAATCTGTGTATTAATATATGTCACCAGCCCCACGGTGGATTTCACAATATTATCTGAGACTTAGACTAATTTGTCTCGCTCTTGTATATTGTCTGATAGTTTCTTGTGTTCCCCAGCTGTGGCGCTTCACATCTCTGGTCCATAGTCATGACAATGTCACTGTATAATTGGCACCCTGTATACACGTATGTATGTAAGACTCACCTGCTCATTCAGGTAGGCTTTTTTGCTCACGGAACCGTGCTCCCGGAACCTATAGAGCAGAGCCTGGATCAGGTGGCCGGATGTACTCCGGTCAGGTCAGAGAACTCTGGGATGTCCTCCAATGCAACCAGCGCCAGCCAACTTTGTAACACCAGAGGTATCTCTTGGACCACAGTTAAGTGTTTCTGGATCAAAGTCATCATTATCCTGCAAGAGTCACGATAAAAATTCGAATTTGATCTGTTTAGAGTATTTACCGCAAAGCATCGCAAACAACTCGACACACACACACACAGACCAAAGTTCCCCCCCACACATAATATCCAAAAAGTAAGTCTCCAAAGTGAATTTAGATGCTTACAGAGCAAATGAGTGTTTTCAGGGGAGGACAGCTCCGTTGGCCTCTCCGTAATGTGAACCCTGTTTCTATAGTTACTTTAACAACATGTACTACATGAAATAATAACTCATAGTTGAGTTGGTTTTCCTCTCCAAAACCCCGTTTCAAATGTGTAAAAAATGTGTGTTTTTGGTCAAAACGACACTATGTATTAATTTCAGTACGTGGTTGTTCGCTAACGCCCACCCCTGGAGTAAAGGTTGTGCCCGCTTTACTTTCTCTTGTCTTTCCATTCTGCCACGTTGTCTCTGAAATCGCAGAACCTGACAGCGGCCAATCCAGACCATCTCTCCTCCTCAACAGTCGGACCCATTCCTGGGCCGTCCTGGCGGCGGTGGTCGGAGTGTGTGGAGCAGAGGAACGAGCAGCAGGATCTCTGACACCTTACGTTCTACACACTTGTGGATCAGTTCAAGCACAAGGCTGCCAGGGGAAGGGAAGAAAAGTGTGCGCTTTTAAGTATCATTTGAGAAATGATCAAATAGACAAAGAAGAAATCACGCAAAAAGCTACAAAATCTGAATTTACCGCTGTGGATTGCTGAAATCACTGAGCACTTCCTTCAGGTTTCTGCTGTTCGGAACAAGGTCTGACGACAATACTTGGCAGAGGATAGCCAAGCCCTCACTCCGAGACCTGCATTGAACTTAACGGAGAGCACAAACACAGACAAGGCCAGCAATAGAGGCCCGCAGCTCATCTGGCCCGTCTCAGACACAGCTCCTTCTAAGATGTGAAGCAAATGGTCTGAAATCAACCTGGAAACCTGTTGAATCAGCAGGGAATTGGCATGAGAACTGATGATAAATATTCATTTCTATAAGTAACGGTCGTTTTTTTGGAAATGTTGATTGTACCTACTTTGACCGTGGGGGGCTGTGAGCTATCCGGGTAAAAAAATCTTGGTCGATCACAACCGAGTGTGTAATGGAAATCATGCAGCTTCTTATGCACATTCTTTGTGCATTCTTTGTTATCTGGAGACCAATTCTCAAATATTCTTTTCAGGAGCGCTGACGCAGAGAATTGCCAGCTTTCTGCAATCTCGTTACCCTTTGGCCTCTTCCATTCAGATCCTAACATACGTCTCAGCCAGTCCTTGTGTTCCATTCGGCATATGTAGCCCTCAAAAAGGTGCAGCTCTAAAATGAAACAACATATTTTCAGTCAGTGACTGACAGTGAATTCAGATACATGCACAGTAAAAGACCGCAGGCTTTGGGGTTCGAACCCAGAACCTTAGACTATCCTGCCCCCCATTTGTGTACCAAAAAAAAACATTCCACCAAAGGTTTCCACCTTTAACAGCTTTATCCTGTGGAATAACGATGTTCCTCATGGCCGTCTCTTTCATGTCTTTTTGGCGTTGCTGTATGGCATACGTGTAGGTCAACTTCAGACCCTTTTCAACATATCTGTCCTCCAGGGAAAAGCTTGCTTCCAGGAGGAAGCCTTTCTGAGGAAGCTCACTGAAGACGAGACATTCAATCATGTGTTACAATAATTATTCAATTCATGAAACAGAGTTGTGTTAAGTAGAGTGTAAAAGAGTTAGAGTAGAGTTAAACCAGTAACATTCAAGCAAAACGCACATATCATGTTTACTTACACAAAATTGGTCACGTTAAGAGGATGCTGTCTATTTTCGCACTGCAGAAAGATTTTGTCATGGTCGGGGTCAAACCGAAATGTCTTATCCAACACCGCGTGAATGTGAAAGGTGTACATGGGGGTCTCAGGAGGCGAAGATCTCCCTGGAGCTTGGCCCCTGTAATGGGAATACAAAGAGACAACGGGCATGATGGTTAGTCAGGCGAAGGTTATATTTGGTCATCCTGCGTACACCCCTGTTCAAAGCTACTATTTTGGTTGGATAGCTGTTGGTTTGCTGCTCACCGCTCTGTCTCGCTTTGGGGGGCCCTTGGGGGACCCTCTCCGGGCCCTGGCGTGTCCGACCCCCGCTCCACCTTCGCAGACCCTTCAGCCACCGCTTGTGCGTACGAAGCGGGCTTGGCCGTGGCATCTTTTGGCAATCCGGCCTCTGGCACTGCGCTTTTCCCAGAGGGACCGTCTTCGTTTTTTTGCACACCTCCTTTGAGGTTTGCCTTCTCCTCCACTGATGCCCCCCCGCCGCCTGCACTTCCACACCCCAGTGATGTAGATGTCGGATGGTCTTTTGGATTTGACTTCGTCTCCTCCGTGCTGCTTTCTGACATGGCCTGTCCGCCCGTCTGCAGCTCTGGCTCGGGACGCCCCGGCGCAATCTGGTTCGTGCCAGATTGCGCCGGGGTGGGGGCATTATCCTGGGTCTCCTCAGTGCCCTCGCCCTCCTTCTGTTGAAGGACATCGGCGGGTTCATACTGCGTCGCCCGGGTGCACAGAGCCACTGCTGAAGTCTGCGTTTTCCAACTTCTGGTCTCGCACTTCCCGGTTTGAGTGTGTGCATGCACCACTTCCGCCTGTTTGTGACGCTGTGTTTTATGCTTTTTCGAACCAGGCGGCAAGTTGTTCTCCGCGGACTGAAGCTGACTGGTTTGAGCTCGATGGTCCACAAGCTGCACTTCTGCCTCCGCCGTGGTTTGAGTTTGCTCCACTGGGGTCTCCAGCACGGTCTCCACTGACAACGTTGTCTGATCCTGATCATCCACTAGACGTTTCACATCTTCTGTATCCTCTCCTCCTTGGCGGGCCTGGCATGCTTTCTTCCTTTTTCTTCTGCATCTCTTGGTTTTCTTCTTTGAGTCTTCAGCTCTCCGACTTGGGGAACTGCTTGGCCTTTCATCCTGGAAAGAACAAAGCATGCTTTGGTTTCACATACATCAGTTACAACATATCCTTATATCCTTCTATCAATATAAAGTCCTTATATCAATATAAACTATGCACTGACTGATAAAGGTCGATATGCACACGTAATCAATCCCCAAGGTGCCTAGATAGGCTATTATTATTATTATTATACTAGATGATTGTAAAAGAAACGCGTTTGATCTCAAAGTCTAAATCCAGAGCATATATCTGCTATGTTTACCTTGTGTCTTGTCCTTGGACTACTGGCAACGCCTTCCTCGGTCGTGCCACCCTTCCTGGTTCCCCGAGTTTCACCCTGCGTTTGATTCGAGTTCTGCTCCATCTGAAGCCGTCTTTCTGAGGGTGTTTCCAGACCCCCGCTACCACCCTCTGTGGTTTATGTGTTGGTGTGGTAATACAATCAGCATATCAATACTGGAAACGGTACTGTCTAATAGCTGTTTCTACTAATAGTATGCATCCAACTCCAAGACGAAAATGCAAATGATTAGGCCGTTGTTTCATTTTAGCAAAATACTTTCTGTATATTACTAGCCATTCGTGCGTATTTATCCCTTTACATAAAAAAAAACTACCAACAACAGCGATTCAACAGCAGTTGAATCGCTGTTAATTAGTTATATCAAAATACACTTAACCACCAGTGTCTATATTACAGAATAAACTGTCACTGAAACCCACCTGTTCAGGTCACATCTCTCTTCAGTCCTCACAAACACGACTTCTTTCTGCAACAACTATGTGCATCTGACGTCTCAACAATCACATCGAGACGTCGTCCTCCCAGTAAGGGAACGTCTACAATTGTCTACTGATGTATTTGAAGGCGTATCTATTTTGTTTTGTATAGCAATCTATTTCAGACAATACCATTCAGCGCTAATAATTATCCAACTAATACTAATAAATAAGCAAGTTATTGTAAAGTATTGTACATCCAAATTCTTCAACCTATTGGAATATCATTATCTTGATATTGCACATCGTTTTACGACTATCCCTAATCAAAACGAAGTTAAGTTTCAGTTTCATTTCCCCTGTGTCGACAGCTCTCAACGAACAATGAAACCTAACGTTTTGTTTTGTTTTTTTAGACGATCATCCAATTATATAACGGTTTGGCAATTTACCCTACATGGACACAGTACGATCAACATCATGTGATGGAAAATGACCCAAGGCCCTATTCCGAGGTCAGCTTGCTTAAATTAATTAGGTTTGATGTTCAAGTGATTATGTGCACTATAGTGGCCTATCTTTTTAACCATCTAACTCCCCACAGCTGCCTGTTTTCCTGTATTCCTGCATTGTGTTCTCATGTGAGAAACTCCAGAGCAAGCTCCTCTCTCCAATTATGTGTCTGTTGTTGACTGCATATCCTCTCCCCAGACCAGGTGTCCGGCCTTAACTGTGCATTGAACCCGTTATAGATGGCAAATGGCGCCATCTAGTGATATCTCTGAGATGTTGTTTGCTCCACTCTACAGAAGGTGCTTCCCTCGTCTATTCAGGGCGCTTTTTCTCCAGAACTCTGCTCTGCGTGGAGTTGCCTTTGAAACGGTGTATTTTATGTGCTGCAGCTTATGAAATAAATCAACTACGGATATCCATTTTACTTAGCTTTTATTCAAGCCAGCCACCAGTCATTTAATTAGCTACAACGATCAGCAATGTTCACCCTTTTTATTGGAACAAGCATTGAAACCCCAACTCTTCTCTTATGGGGCTAAATTCTTTCTAAATGTTTTGACCAGTGGCCACTTCCTAAAAACATGACGATTTTTGGACATGTTACGTAGGCTAATTAAAATAATCACTAAACACAGTCAGAAAGACTGAACCATAGTTGTGAACCAATTTTTATTTTCTGGTTTTGTATAAATGTAAACGTGAATAATGAACAGTAAGCAATGTAACCAGTTGATACCCCTGAGGGCAAAGGGAAAAGCAAGGCGTATTGTAAGTATTGTTTGTGAACTCGGTTAAATTACCAAAGAATAGCCTTGGCCAAAAACGATGCATTTTAAACATTTACACAATGGTACCTCTCCCACATGCACTGTTCCTCTCATCATGACAACACAGTGCTGCAGTTAAACACATATACATACATATATATATAATAAACTAAAATAATTGTTATATAGTGTGTTTTAACCCTAACCCTTTTTTTCACTTCCGCCGGACAAGAAGAGCTCAGGAACCAGCCGGCTTCTTTATCCTTCGAAGCACAACTCGAGTTCTCCTTCCTTGCGGTCTGCGTCCCTCCTCCGTTGCCGTGGCGTTCTCATCCGCCGGTCTGGTTGCTGGAGGTCTGGGTTCACCCCGGGGCGGAGCGGGGGTCCTGCCTGCTCTCACGTCATCCACGAAGCCCTCCACATCGTCGAATTTGGCCGTAAGCTCACCGAGGCGCTCCTTCAGCACGTTGAACTCTTTGTAAAGGTCGCCCAGGGCATCGGACAGCGGCCCGATCCTAAAGGACATTAGATATCATCGTGCCAAAAAAAAAAGAGAATATTAATAAGGAATCTGAGGTCAAACGCCTTTTGCCACTTCAAACTTGATTCGTACTAAACAGAACATCGTTTCATATAGTAACGCAGTGTTGGATGTGGAAACAAAAGGTGTTGTTCTTCTCACCTTCCATAGTCTGGCAGCACAATGCTGTGGTCATGCAGGAGGAGATCTTTGACCTGCGTCATGATCGCGTATTTCCAGTTGTCTAAAACAAGGGTGAGGTTGGCACATCCTCTGGCATTGACTTTCTCTGCTAAAGAGACAAAAGACCATGTCGACAGCCTATCAGTCATTAGAACAGAAAAACACAAAGAAGTATGAATTTTAATATTTCTACCTTGAGCATCGAGATATATATATTTTTTTTTACAAAACACTTAAATCAATCAATTTAACAGAAAAACTAAAGATCAGATTATGAAAGAATCGCAATATGCAATGTATTTAGTTGTGACCCTTGTATCGTGATGTGTATCGTCATTTTCTTACCAATACCCACTCCTGGTCGACAGAGAGATGAGACTGCCTTGTCGACATGTATGCATGCGGTATACAATGTCTACCGATTAAGTGGGAGGTGAGGACAAGATTAAGAGGTTAAGACCGAGTCACCTTCAGACCTGTATTCCCCTTCTAGGCTATGCTGCTTCCTCTGTGCCTGCGCAGCATACAGGGTCACAAGCAAAAAGACCAAGACAAGCATCTGCATCCTCAAGTCCAGATAGCACAACCTGTAACATAAGACAAAACAATAATATCTATTCACTGTTCCATTTGACCCATTCTCTGAAAACAAGCTAGATAAACAAAACTTAAGTTGCTTAATGGTGCCTTTGATTTTTGCACGCAAAATAAAGCGTAGCATACATACCTCACAGACCCAGGTAGAATGCCTTATTGGTATGGTCCTAAGATCGAAGGCAGCCTCTGCTGGTTGAGTCCAGCTGAGCAGGGTTGCAGATCATTATGTAACCCCCCCTTCCCTCCAGACACACACACACACCTCCCAACTTTTCCAAAAGAGGAGGATGTGTCTTTGGACTCCACCCCTCAAACCAAACAAATCATAAAGCATATGCATTTGAATGGTGCCTCCATTGGTTATTGTGTATCTGTGATTGATCAGTTCTAATCATTTAATAAATGATTAGGGAACTGCTTTAGGATCAGTCCGTTTCGCTACCCTTCTTGCAACAGTGTGCAGGCTCCTTCATCTGGTGTCCACCTGAGGTCCGGGCAGGCCAGTGTTGTCATGGAGACGAGGCCCAGAATAACCTCAGCGATGGCAACAGGACCCTCTGAGCAGCTTTGCCGTAGACTCGGCGAACGATGAGGCGTCGAGAACCCCGATCGTGTCGTGACCCGCGGACACAAATGAAAAAGAAAAATGTTATTGTAGAAGAAAATGGGAGATACGTCCTCTACATAACTGTAGGGAGGAGTGTGGCACTGATGTACAAACCCCACCACGCGTAAATCAAACAATAGATTTGGCAGTGCGCAGCGTGATTAAAAACAGCTTGCACAACTCGCAAGTCAGGGATAGGCCTATTTTTATTTTCCCCCTTTTGGTCACTTGCAAACTTTGAACGGTTTAACTTCCTATATTGCAGACAAATGACGACAGAATGTTGGATTGTAGGAATTAATTGTTCTTTATTAGGTTTTAAATCCGGGTCTACAACACTTGGATCCGCTGTGGTTCGCAGTAGGCTCAGACCAAAGTGCATCCATGTTCAGCAAGCCTACCCAGGATTAAGGTCGGAATAAAACAAAACCCAAACAAAACTAATTCAGCATCACATCATCAGGCGATCGCTCGCAACTCAAACTGGGGCTTGGCTGGTTTAAGGGGCCAATCCAAAATACATTTAGACAATGTTGGCGGGGAAAGGGGACCAAAAAAACCTCAAATGGAGATCTACTCAATTCATCGTTGGAGATGAACCCTCAACACCTCATAAATTGCATAAATTGCATTCAATGATGCATCGCAGTTTGAAAGGTCGGCATCTCAAAATGCAACGGAGCAGTGTGACCAAATCAACTGTAGGACTGTTTCAATTATTTAAACTTTCAAGAGCATTTTGAGTTAGCCCGCCTCTGTATTGTATTTAAATTGATGTTTTCTAGGAATAATCTTTTTCGCATCATGGCAGGACTACAGAATGTTGTTTTTTGGGTTGGATTCACCGGTTTCGTTAACCGGCATTAACAAAACTCAACAAGAAGAAAGGAGCCCCAATTTGAGATGAGCATGAGAAAGAAACTCCGATAAACTGCCACGGAAACCTGTGACCCTCGGCATTCTGGGTGCAGTAGTCTTTGAAGGTTGATTGATGGGACACCCACCGAGGGCCCATCAGAAAAAAAAGAAGAAAAAAAAGGCCCAATTTATACGGTGTGCTCTGGCTCCTCTGGAGCAAAGACGGACAGGAAGAAGAGACTGAGCGTGATGGTGTGGGCTAACAGTGCAACAGGAGAGGGGGGGCTGAGGGATAGAGAAGTCACCAAAACACAGTGGAGCAGGAGGGCATGGAATTGAACGACAGCCAGGCAGAACGCTTCCGCCAGCCTACCACCCAAGCGGCTGTGGCTGCACTGGGGGGCAAAAAAGAAAGTAATTTCTTGCTTTGGATGACTAAGCGAGCCGAGAGACACCCTTCAAGTCTAATATGGCTCATCGAACTGGGGAAAGAAAGCGACGCCTCTGCATCGGGCTGCAGGGCGAGCGCCATTTCAAGTTCTCCAGATTGAAGTCGGTGCTTGTTCGGTCCAAATTAGTTGCAAAATGAATAAATAAAGAAAAAACACACATTGCCAGTCTAATTAATTGCAGTAACCTCTTTCGATTTGGAATTATATTGATTGTGTGGGGCTATCGACGTATAAAAACTGGCCTGAGCAAACGTCCAACTGGAAGTATTGAAAAGAAAAACCATCACACTGCAATTGAAAAAACAAATTAAATAGCAATATCATACCTCAGACCTATGATTATTTACACAAAAATGTTCAAAGTAATATTGTGAGGAGGGGGGGGTCACTGGAGGGAGAGAGAGAACTATCCAAACAATTTGAGAGTTTAACCTCGCCGCACGGAGACGCAGAACAACATTTATTTGAGCCGTGAATGGGAAATAGCTTCAGTTGAAAGACGAAGAGACACAAGAGAGCCATGGTCAAAGCGCTTTGCCCGAAGGCAGCCGGCCAGCCCCTGGCACCCATGACACGGACACAAGAAGAGTCGTGTTTCCCACATTATTTACTCTTCGGAATTCGGTGTAAACAAGTGCATCCTTTTTTTGAGCTCCGGCTTTCTTTTCCTTCGTCCGACGTTGAATGAAGCCAAAGCGGTCTGTGAGCTGGAGAAGGACAGAGATGCAAGTGGTGGAGGAGGAAAACTGAAACTGAAACAAATTTGGGCATCCAAATCCAAATTCCCCCCCTCCCCCCGATGTCGGTGGTCAGGGCCCCGGGCGGCGCTGGAGAAACTATTTGATAGGGTGGAATCTGCGAGGGGGTTGCTGGGCCAGGTGGGGTGCTGGGCCAGGTGGGGTGCTGGGCCAGGTGGGGTGCTGGGCCAGGTTGGGGGGGGCTCTATCCGCGGGGCAGGCTGCACATCTCACAGAGCTCGGTGCCAGGCTGGTTCATGAAGGTGCAGTGCAGGCAGGACCACATGGCCGAGGAGGAGGAGGGCACCGAGGGCCCTCCCGCGGCCCCGTACTCCAGGGAGCTGGGCGGCTGGCCCCCCACCGTACCTGGGGAGAGCAAGGTGACACATGACGCAGTGATGAGTCGCCAGAGAAACGACGACAGTGAAAAGTGCTGGAGGTAAGACTTCAGAGCTGTTAGTGTCAGTGTGATTAGTTTGAAATACCACAGCCATCAGCTTTAAGTGAGTGAAACGCGCGGTGAAAATATCGGTTTTGAATCGATTAATAAAGGGGGCGGACGCACCGACAATTCCGATTTTATTCATTTCTGACCAATCAGAGCATTTCTTTCCTGATAGGTTTGGGGTATCCATCTTACCTGTCAATTGACTAGTGATGGACCATGATCTCTTTTGAACGACTCTTTTTCGTGTCCGGTACATAACGGGTCAGCCTGTCAATGTCTGAGTGCTAATGAATCCCCGACTTTTCCCAACTCAAAACTGCCCACGCCCACTCGCCGTGATCGTAGGGTCCTGCTACGTTAGTTCAGTCGCTCTAAACACAGGAAGCAGGACAACCAATGGACGAACGGGGAACCACCGCCTCGAACGAGGACGTCCATGAGTGACACGAGTCAAGACAAGACTGGCAGCCACTCACTGAACGAGATCAAATAGACCGTTCTCTCGAACCGGGACGTAGGAGTGAACGAGAAGAGATTGAGTCTGACTCGAGTCCAGACAGCCCGCCGGCTACACCCACTGAACGAGACCGAACGAAGCGTTCTAACCGGGACATCTGCTACACGAAGAACGAGAAATCGATCAGCAGTCAAATCACATTTCTGTAACATCGTGTCGGGCGTCCATAGCCTACCTACATACAAGTGGGATGCTGAATCAGTGGATTAAAATGAATATTTTATCTTTATCAATGTAAACGTATACATGATGGCTGGTAATGCATTGAAGATTTGAAGCTTTGTTGGGCGGGCAGCATTAGCTGTCTAACGTGTACTATAACACAGTGTCACAGACTCTTGACGGAGGAACTGACGCCCTTTTGCAAAAGGTATCAACACTCGAAAGGTTCCACTCACTAAATCACAGGTGTGTGAATGCAACACTTCTCAATGTCAGAGGAACGTAGTGAGGGGAGGGCTCATTTTTAGGGTCGTTTATTTTCAAAATCCTGCTCTCTTCAGCTCCATTCCTGCCTCTCTTGTAACAACTCTCAGACCTTCCCTCCAGGCGGCTTTACATAGCAGGGCCCCGTCCGGCCTTGGCCATGCTGGCGGGTCGAAGCGATGACTTACTGCACAGCTGTTCGATGGTGGCCCACTGCTCGGACTTCTTCCAGGTCTGCGCCAGGTCCTCGTTCGAGGTCTTCACCGCATCCAGAATGAGGCCGATGCTGTCCTGCGGAGAGAAACCCCCAAAAAACAAAACACTTAACACGCGCCACGTAAACACATTTCAGTGACGCGAGGCAGCTGTTTCACTGAGGTTATCGTTTCATTTCAAGCCGTCAACAATTATGATCATCTTTTTTCACCAGCACTAGCGAAGCAAATGGCGTCATGTGACCTCCGCGGCACGTAAAAACCGAGCGCCGCAATAACAAAAGTTCAAGGTGCCGCCGGGCGGGGTTTGATGCTCGTTGCGGGCGACGGCCCAATCTCTCCACGGGGAACCAAGCGGCCGAGTGCAAAACATTCCCGGCTAACGCGGAACACCGGACGCCGCTCCGGGACCGCGGAGACATGTGGCTGTGATCTGCGTGATCCCCCTTTTTCTTGCGCTGTGTAATGAGGAGCTCATTTGTGCTCTCCAGGGCCCGCAGGACTCACTCTCAGAGGCATGACCTCATTGGTGACGAGGAAGAGGAGCAGGTGGAAATCGGACACGATGTTCAGGAACGAGCTGGAGCTGCACTGGGACAGGTACGTGGCTAAACTGTGGAAGTCCTGTGGATACAGACAGCACAACAACAAGTCAGGAAGCAGGTTACAGGTTAGAGGTTACAGTCAAATGTCTGAAGGTAGTGAAGGAGGAGGGGGGGTGTCAGTGGGTTGGTTTTGCTTACTTGCGTCTCTCCGAGAACGTCCCGGTTCTCTATGGGGAAACGCTGGGTAGAAGAGAAGGTGAACTGGGGATCCTTGGGGAAGGTGGTGGTGATCTGTGGACAGAATGATACTATTTAGTCATTTAGCGCACACGTTTATTCAAATGGACTTCATGAGCACCCCAGGTTAAATGATTGAAGTTTTCCCAAAACTTTAATTGTACCGAAAGATCCATACAGACGGTCCTTATGGGTCTAAGAGGCAAACATTTTCAGCACGTAAAATAAGGCCAGTGTACCACATTTCAGAAATCTTCGTCCATCGGGGCGGACTTAGACTGAATTATTGCACCCCGGTGGGCGAAATGGTACCAACCTTTTTTGAGACCTGCTTTGCTTACCGAGAATATATCTGTTACATGTTGATTTGTAATTTAGAAAACGCGATAAGGGGCCGAGCTATAGGCGTAACCAATCCTGAACAATCCCTTCAATAACAAAAAGGTATTCACAGATACTCTGTGAACACGCAATATTATGATGCCACGTGACTAAATACTCACATCTATGATGAGGTATTCCACAGGGAGAGGCCGAGCAAGAAACGTGACATCGTTTCCAAACTTGTCTTTGTCCTGCCGGGAGGGAAACAGAAATTGATATTTACATAACATATATTTTAAAGACATGAATCAAGATGACCAGCATTCAAACATAAACCTCATGCTGGCCACTGTAACTGTGAAGGAAAACGAAACCCTACAACCATTATTTTAGATAATGCGATGTGGTGGGTTACATAGTAGGGCTGAGGATTTATCCTTGTCCAAATCTACACCTTAATGCACAAAGTTCCATGAGTTATCTGACATTGGCTGTTTTTGGTGGTTACCAGGTTATGTCAATCAAACACTGTGGCTCCACCCCCTTAAATGGGGGGGGGGGGGGTCGTTCATTACCTTGAAGAAGACGTCTGGTACGTACTGCTCCGGGCTGGACTCCTTGGCGTAGCCCAGCTCAGGGGCGTCTCTGCAGGGCAGTAGGCACTCGTCCCGCACCAGGGCCATGCACTGGTTGGACACCTGGTAGCTCTCAAAGTGCACCTGGTTGTCTGGACCGCCTGCAGACACAAGAAGACCAGGGGTTAGGCTCAGCCATTCACCTGGACGCCAGCACAACGATGCAGTAGCGTCAGGGGTGAGTGGGGCGCAGAGGGCGGGTGTGCAACCCCTTTACTAGCGCCTTCATTGAGAATTTCCGTCTACTTCTGAATACATAAGCTTATAACTCAGTACCTGTATTGACCACATTCATGACAGTGGCATCGTTGGAAATGTTCCAGCTTGGTTGCTGATGTGGGAATCTCAAAATGTAAGTGTTCATAATTAAATATGTTTATAACACACACACACACACACACACAGACAGGCACACTATTGGCGTGAATGTTAGGTAGACACAATTTACCCATTCATTCGAGACGATTCAAATACATCCTGATTTTAGCCGGAGTCTGGGTGAGCAACATTATTTTGCTGTACAAAGCACTTTTCAACAACAGGCCTTTGTCTGCGGCTCACCTGTTGCCACCACAGTGACGAACTTGGAGCCAAAATGGCCGTCGCGGGACAGTCTGCAGGGATTTGAGTGAAGATTCTGGAAGTACCCGGCTGTGATGCACTCCTCGGCACTCAGGTAGTACGAGTCCTGTGTTCAGGACCAACAGCGGTTTGTACAGCGTTGAGAACACATACGTGCAAATGCTACTTTCGTCCTATAGTAACAATAAATACGCAACGAGGTCACAAGATTGGACAGCTCTAGATACACTCTTGGAAAATCAGGACTGAAACATTATGCACGAAAATTAGTAACAAAGAAAAGTGAAATTAGGCTCGCTCATCTCAGAATTGTCTTAAACATTAAGCTCAGTTTCTCTGCATGTGTGTAGCTGTTTCTGGTGATGGGTTTGCTTTAAACTTCATCTATACGGTCTTTACTGACCGTTGGGGTTGTCTTGTCAAACGTCTGTATACGTTTGTGTACATGCCGCTCTTGACCTGATCTCGCTCTAGAATAACATGTGCCTCGATTCTCTGCCTTAATCCATGTCCCTCCACCTGAATTACCGACAGTTATGCTGTACTTAGATTTAACTAGAAAATGAGCATGAGCTAGAGACCACAGCTCTCAACGCGGAGCTGCGTCCAGCTCACCTGGTTCCGCGAGTAGCGAACGGTGCCTATTCTCGTGTCCTCCGATATCAGGTCGGTGAAGATCCAGCCCACCTGGGAGACGGATTAAACACATTCAGTTCCAACCACAACCAGGCCCATCAGGCCCAACCCAACATTACCAGTCACCTCACAATGTAATGTAGGGAACCAGATGGAAACGCAGTTCACGAAAGAAGATCACACTGCCGCGGGAGGAGGAGGGGGGGGGGGGGGGGGGGGGCGGCTTCTCGGAGGCCCATCGGAGGCGGGGGTTTCGCATGTGATTTAGTGGCTTGGTACTAAAAGCGGCGCAGCATATGGAAGTTCTTTACGCGGAGCGGCAGGAATTCAGAGAATGGCCCGTTATTGATGAGGACCTTATGGACCCCGGGACGAGCGAACCGTAGGAAAGCAAGAGCGATGGGCCCGTCGAGAGAGGACCGCAGAGGGTTACCTGCTTTCTCCGCTACAATGCTATCGTGGCGCTGCGCCACGGATGCAGCGTTGCAAAAATAGGGGCTGCCATGATGCGGCCATTTAATCGACGGCATTTATTGTATAATCGACTATTTGTATTCTTTTGATTTCTAAAAACGGTTCAATTGGTTGAATGCTTCAGGAAGCAAAAAAATATATACAATAACACCCAAGTGCTGTGTAGGAAGACCCCCCCCACCCCCCACCCCCCACCGCGCTCCATGGCCATAACTCCGTGAGTAGGTGTGCACCAGGTGCAACGCATCCCGGGGACGACCCCGGGTTACAGGATACCGTGCTCGTGTTTCCTGGGTTTGATGAGCAGTCGTAAAACCACCGTAATAAAGGCCGAACGGTCACAAGCCGTGTCTAACCGCAGGAACGCTTTCACCGTGTTGGAGCGCGGTGCCTCGGTCGAGAGGCTGCAAATCAATAGGCAGACAGGACCGTTGTTAAAAAAAGACAGAACGCCGTCAGCGTGGAGGTGAAGAGCTTCTGGCGGGAGACGGCACAGAGCCGAGGCCGGAAAACAAAAACTGAAAGGGGCAGCGTTACTTACGCCTGGATTCCTGTTTCGTTACGGAGATATTCTGCCGAAGACAAACTCATTCGCTGATTTCAGAAGGGGGACTTAATAAATGTAATTCTACGGTGGCCAGTCTACAGGGTGTTGATTTAAAACATGACACTTTTTCTAAGAACATCGGTGTCCAGACAGGATGTTTTAGATGTCTTCCCACCGGGAAAGGTTATCTTGTGCCGGCCGAGTTTGTGTTTGCGGTTAGCCAATTAAGCGCTTACAGATCCCCGCCTCCAACAACAGGATTGGTCGACACAAATATGAAGCTACAGATCTGAGCTCGTCTGCCATCAGGCTCCAGATTATTCATCTATCCACCTGACTGGTGAGACCCACCTTGCACAGTCCCAGCTTGGCAGCGATCTCTTCCACGGCCGCAGCCCTGGGGTCTTCCAACAGTTCCAGGCTGTTCTGGGTGGCGTTCTGGAACCCAGGAGCGAGGTGTGTTAATGTGTAGCTAAGGTAGGAGAGAGGATTGATAGTGTAGCTTAAGGTAGGAGAGAGGTGTGTTAATGTGTAGCTACGGTAGGAGAGAGGACTGATAGTGTAGCTTAAGGTAGGAGAGAGGTGTATTAATGTGTAGCTACGGTAGGAGAGAGGACTGATAGTGTAGCTTAAGGTAGGAGAGAGGTGTGTTAATGTGTAGCTACGGTAGGAGAGAGGACTGATAGTGTAGCTTAAGGTAGGAGAGAGGTGTGTTAATGTGTAGCTACGGTAGGAGAGAGGACTGATAGTGTAGCTTAAGGTAGGAGAGAGGTGTGTTAATGTGTAGCTACGGTAGGAGAGAGGACTGATAGTGTAGCTTAAGGTAGGAGCGAGGTGTGTTAATGTGTAGCTAAGGTAGGAGAGAGGTGTGTTAATGTGTAGCTAAGGTAGGAGAGAGGTGTGTTAATGTGTAGCTAAGGTAGGAGAGAGGTGTGTTAATGTGTAGCTACGGTAGGAGAGAGGACTGATAGTGTAGCTTAAGGTAGGAGAGAGGTGTGTTAATGTGTAGCTTAGGTAGGAGAGAGGATTGATAGTGTAGCTTAAGGTAGGAGAGAGGTGTGTTATAGTGTAGCTTAGGTAGGAGAGAGGAGTATTCTAGTGTAGCTTAAGATAGGAGAGAGGATTGATAGTGTAGCTTTTGATAGGAGAGGTGTGTTATAGTGTAGCTTAAGGTAGGAGAGAGGATTGATAGTGTAGCTTAAGGTAGGAGAGAGGACTGATAGTGTAGCTTTTGATAGGAGAGGTGTGTTATAGTGTAGCTTAGGTAGGAGAGAGGAGTATTCTAGTGTAGCTTAGGTAGGAGAGAGGACTGATAGTGTAGCTTTTGATAGGAGAGGTGTGTTATAGTGTAGCTAAGGTAGGAGAGAGGATTGATATAGAGTAGCTTATGATAGGAAAGAGGTGTGTTATAGTGTAGCTTATGGTAGGAGAGCGGTGTATTCTAGTGTACCTTAAGGTAGGAGAGAGGTGTATTCTAGTGTAGCTTAGGTAAAAGAGAGAATTGATATAGAGTAGCTTATGATAGGAAAGAGGTGTTATAGTATAGTCTATGGTATGATTAGAAGTTAGAGCAAAAAACACAATCCCCTTCTTTGTGGGATATAGTAACCTAAACACTGGTAATATAAAACATCAACACACAAGAATGATGCTGCAGGGACGGATGAGAAGAGGAGATCATAAAATGTATTTTCCATCAGTCAACAACAGTCAAACTCTGGCTGTCGTTGAGAGCGTGCATACTGCCCTCTTGTGGTTTCCTGGGAACACTACAATTTAATTATATATGAACAGGTCTTGGTGTTTGTACATGTCTGAACATGTCTGACATGTCTACATGTCTACATGTCTGAATATTCAGACATCACTTTTTTTTTTAATGCAAGATCCTCTATAATGTAAAAGTATTTTGGTTGAAATAACAAATTACATTATTACACAATTCTTCTCCCCTCAATACAAAGCCAGACAAATCCTGGATCTACCGCATTCTTTCTACATTTTGCCCTGCAGCAATGACCAGTTTTCTTCAAGTAAGATGAGTGCCTTTTCACATTGCATACAACTAAAGGAACCGTGGTTGAGCTCTTACTCCGAGAGAGCACGATAGGTGTGAGGCTTGTTGTAGGGCAGGTGGAAGCATGACGACTCAATTCTCAGATCGCGAGTGCGTGCGTGCGTGCGCATCACCAGCTGACCTGTGGGGGTTCGTAGATGGCGGCCACCTCTGCGCGGATGCCCAGGGGGATGTCTTTGTGCTCGGTGTAGCGGCCGTACAGGTAGCCCATCCTCTGGTTGCCCGTCTTCCTCCAGAAGTCCAGGAAGCGGTCGGCGATGGTGTGGTGCTCAAACATGATGTTGTCCACGTGTCTGTACCTCTGAGGACAGAGGGGGCGGGTGGGGATGAATCGAAATGGAAAATCTGGATGCGGTCAACATCATGAGGGATTGGTCTCGTGTGAAAGGATTCACATTTAATTCTTAAAAGTTTGTATTTTAAGAAATGCAAGTACAAGTATTTTGCCAGCCTTTATAGAGGCTAGGTCACGCCCACCTCATGAGTCACGCCTGGACCGTCGTAATGGAAGAAGTTATATGGGAGTCAACTTAATTAAAAAGAGTAAATTAAAAAAAATATATATATATATATCGAGCTGAATCTCTGTGAAATATTCCTTTCCGGGGTTTGTCAAGAAATATGTCATTTGTTTCCAAAATGTCATGTGTACAAGACTATGCTCAATACCTGTCTGTTGAGGGTGATGGCGCTGGGCTGGCACTTGGTGCAGATCCCCTCGGGCCAGGGGGGGTGTCCCTCGCAACCCGACTTGATCTTACAGCTGATGTTCTCCAGCGCCGCAAACTTCCCTCTGCGGGGGGGACGATGGAGTGGGTGGGGGAGACGGAGGCAAACGTTGGCGTCAGAGACAGTAGAGACTTGGGCAAGAGAACCGGGAACCGTTCTGTGGGTCGGCTTAGCTCAGGAGGTAGAGCAGGTCGACTATTAACTGGAAGGTTGCTAGTTCGAACCCCTGCTCCTCCTAGCTGAGTGTCGAGGTGTCCCTGAGCAAGACACCTAACGCTAACTGCTCCCGACGAGCGGGCTGTCACCTTGCATGGTTGACTCCGCCGTCAGTGTGTGAATGAATGGTTGTAAGTCGCTTTGGATAAAAGCGTCTGCTGAACGCCCCAAATGTAAACGCTCTGCTGCTTACTTGTCGGCCCCGCCCGTCAGCTTGCGGATGTAGGCGTGGAACGACATGTGCTTCACCGGCGGGTCCAGGTGGTTCAGGTAGTCTTCGTCGAAAGGCTGGTGAGGATGAAGGTGGATTAGTGGAAGGAAAAATAAAGACGGCTGTTTGATTAAAAAAAGACAACACTGACAGCTCCGTGCGGTTACCTCTAGTGGAACACAGTGCACGCACTTCCCCAGAGCTCCGTGTCGACACCTGCAACAGACGGACGATGAGCAGTGTTTAAAAACGTTATTGGGGAATAAACTCCCCCATAACATGGCCAATAAACGAAGGCTTTATTTCTACTACTGCGGCGAACAGCCCCAGTGGATACGCTGTGGTGTAGCTTACGTGTCCCTCTCAGGTAAATCAAGTCACGCACATTGTACCTGTGTAGCCCTTAATCCCGGTTAGTCTCAAAGGGCTTCACGGGCCATATTTTAGGACAACCCTCCAAAGAGAAGGAATAACCCCCTTCATTATCAAAGACGAAACCTTGAGAACAAACGCAGGGTGGGGGGGATCCCTCCTTCCTCCCCCAAAACTGTCACTACACGTCGGCACGCAGAACCGCAACAACAAGACCCACGCAGACGACCCAGAGTGAACCAGAATTCAACCTTCAGAGCGGACCAAACGCACTAGATCCCTGCGCGTTGTGCGGTCGTGTTACGGGTGTGGCCCCCCTCCCTTTATGTGGACCCTGCCTACGTCGTCTCCACCGTCCTTAAACGGGTGCCGGATGTAACTGGTGCATCTCTGCGCGGTCCTTACAGCTGGGCGTCGCGGTTCCTGTAGATCTTGCCATCCTGCTTGGCCAGGTACTGGTCTATGTCGTCCTCCTGGACCTGGGTGGTCCCCGAGGAGGAGCGAGGCATCATGGAGGAGGAGGAGGAGGACGACGACGATGCCGACGATGAGGATGATAGCGAAGTGGAGAAGGAGGTGGATGGGAGCGAGGTGGACGAGTGGGCGGTGGCCGTGTCCATGACCTCTGCGGAGGTCCCAGCTGATCCAGAGGGGTACAGGTACAGCATGTCGCCATGCCTGGATAGTGGGGGGAGGGGGGGGGGATCAAACACTTTGAATTATATTCAACCCTTGCGTCTCTATATCCCATCACAAACCATTTCAAAATGTTTCCATGTTTAGGAGTTGCATGTTTGTTTCAGTTTCATTTGAAGCTGGGTAAATCATTTATCAAGTACAAAGGTCAAACATTGGCTGCTTATAGCTTGAAAGTTGCTTTTCTCTGTGTTTGACGAGGAAATGTGAAGCCGCATTATGCACTACTAGTATCGTGCCTTGGGTTGTGTCTTTGACTCACTTGATCTTGAGTATGCTGAGGGTCTTGCTCTGGGAAATTATCTCTCCCGTCTTGTTGCGGTTCAAGTAGATGGAGAAGCCGTTGGAGTTGAATCCAAACTCTTTCGCCACCTGGGAGAGCCGGGAGAAAAGCACACCGTCAGTCCGATTTTGTAACCGTGCACGGTAGGGAGGGGTGAAAAAAAAAGAAAAAGAAAGAGTCAGTTCATGCCACTAACGAGATTCTTTGCTACCGCAATACTTGAACAGTCATGTTGACTCAAAAGAATACAATATGCAAACGCTTAAGCAATTCAGACCAACTTTGTTCGGTTCTGTTCCGTTCATTAAAAGGACAACGGTGGACACCGACGGGCCTCCAGAACCAGAACCCCAACGTTACGCGTATACGTTAAACCACACAACATATCGTATCGCAACGTTTACACAATCGCAATACACACCGTGTCGGCACTAAAGAAACGGCAGTATCGTGAGGTCCCTGCCTATTCCTGTCCCCAGCTCTACTATGGGAGCCATCGGACAAACCATCGCCTTTGTGCTCCAATGAAGTTAATAATAACGCCTATCCACTGTGGAGCTGCTAGGTGGTTCCCTTCTGCGCTGCGGCCTCTGTGTCAAAGCATGCATGGTGATTTGTGTGTGAGAGAGAAACAGAAAGAGAAAGAAAGAGTTTCCCCTGGCAAATTAAGCAGTAGTTGGTTGGGCCGTGCCGTTTAAAAGCTTGGGATCATTTCTAAGCTAATGCAACCAAAAGTGCTGGCGGCCGCAAAGAAATTATGAAATACATTCAAACTGACAACGTGACGCTACAGGAAGCAAAAGAGAGGTGGGAATGACTGAGTAACTGGGCAGAAAGATCAGGGCTAAAATAAAATGCCAATCATCTCACAAAAATACATATGAATTCATTCTAGCAAATGCATTGCATTTCCAATTGTTTTGCCAATCTAATGCAAGAAGAACTCATAAATAAATAAATAAATAATAAACCAATGAAACTATTTCGATTATGTACGTTTTTAAATATCTGTAAATAACTGTTATAACTAATAACTTAATTAAAACAGTCAGAAAGAGCACACTGATCCAATGGCAGCTTGCGACGCATACAATAACAGCCAGAGGGAGTGGGTCAGTAAGAACAGCTCATAAGGTCACTACAGAGCAAGCCGAACTCAGGGCTATTAACAGCTCGTTGGGCTGGCTGGCCCAGACAGCTCCTCAAGCCACCCACATCATCATTACCATGTCTGCTTTCAGAGAGGCCATTAGATACACACCAGCATGGACAAGTGCAAAAATTAGACCCGGATCAACTGAGGATATAAATGTTAACATGACACTATCATCATATAAATATATAGCTTAGACAAACTGTGTTTGAACCGGGGTTTGAACACAGTTATATTTGTGTATATATATATATATATATATATATATATATATATATATATATATTTATTTATTTATTTATTTATTTATTCACAGAATGAAGAAAGGATAAATTAGCAAGATGAAAACACTGTATTGCTTTTTTGTCTTCTGTGTTTTATGGTGAAACCTGAATCAGAGAAGCTTTTGGTACATATATGTTGGAAAGATTTAGTAATGATTAAAGTAGAGGGCAGCTCAATTAAAAGAAGACCATGGCATTACACAAGGGCCACAACTGGTACTCACTGAGAGCAGGGTGAATCTGTTCACGGTTAAATGTTACTAATGCAACCCAAATGTGGTAGCTCTGGTTGCCATGCGTGTGTGGTTTTAAGGAAGACACTGCCTTCTCTCCCTCACAGCGCCATCCTGAGCTCTGGCTGCGCTCGACGAGAAAACACTTGTGTCCACTGATCTGTCGTCAGCCCTATTCAACAAAGACACCTGAATCTTTAATGAGGGGCTGGTGCTGCAACACTGCACTGTGACCCATCTGCTGCGCTGCACTCCTATTTAAAGCAACGCGGTGCCACTACACGACCATATTCCCACATAATCCAGGAGGAGGAGCTACTGATAGGTTGTCACTGACATATGCATGTCCTGTGTTCTCCTTCAATAAGAATATACTTGACATCACCGTGGACATAGAAAGTACAAACAATATTAAAGCTGGGGTAAACCATTTGGTGAAACCAGCCGGAGTAAGCTAGATTTTGAAAGTATCTAATCGCAAATAATCCCACCCCTCCCTTCAGGCATCCCTCACGCACTAGCTTGCTAGCTTTAGCAATAGGTCTGCCAAGCCTTGTGGAAGACTTCGGCCGTGCACAATGAGTGCACGCAGGTAGCCGTGTAGGTAGGCCAAAAAGATTATTACGGGCCTCGGAAAGCTACCCGATTTTCTTATTATTATTTTTTGGTCAGAGCATTGATTTTTTTTTTTTTTTCTTTAGGGATGTTAACAGAATTTCAACCAATATGACATAAGTGCCTCGAAAATAAATTGCCTACCCTAGCTTCAATCATTTAAGGGTAGGATGAGGGACAACGTCCGTTACCAATGCACAGAGAGACACCGTGAGGTTATTTTGAACAATTGTTCAAAGCAGAACATACTCCACGTGCAGTGAACGGAATGCGACACAGTCTGAGGCCATGAATCCACTATAGGGTGAGGTCACACCGACCACGCACAGGGAAAACCACAGTGTACTCTCAGGCAACACACAAGCCTAGGAACAGTGGTGCGACTGGAATGTTCTGGAACCTTTTGGTGGTCAAATAATGCAAAGAAAAGAGAATGCTTGGAGATTGGTTTATCACAGGGGTCGCTATGCGACTCCTGTAATGAACGTGACCCACTCCGACTCTTGAAGTAGTGGATTTTCTCATACTGTACCTGTTTTATAAAACCAGCAGCAGTTTCCCTCTTGGTGGAAGGAACTTTCTTCATCCCATCTGGGGACTGTACCCGAATGATCTAAGAGGCAATAACAGCCAAAATAAACAACTATATACATACACACACACACAGTCTGACATTTCAAATTCAAATCATAACTAATCATTACTACCCTGTCATGTTTTATACCATGTTCTTCTACTACTTATTTGGCAATTATTAACTGTTAACAAATGTATTTAGACATTGTGTGTATTCCCACTAGCCACCTATTGCCCTATTTGCAATCCCTGGATGGAATGATCCTGCACATGCAATGTTCCTTCTTTTTTCCCCAATTGGATATTAGAGTTTTCCCCTTGTCTTTCTGATAGCATAGGGTTTGGCAGCATCATCTTGAATGGGATGTAAAGGCCTTCAAGACAATGCATGCGGCTTTGGAAACAAGTGACTTAACTGTAGTTCATGTGATAAAAGGTCAAATAATTGTCCTCCATTCAATAAAGACTTTTTCATTTTATTTTGAAACACGTGGCTCTCTAATGGTAAACACTGCATAGTCTGCTAGACTACAGAACATTTTGACCGGCTTTCCTTCCGAGGAGACTTCAGACGTCTGCAGACAACACAACTGACAGGTGTCAAAAGTGTCAGCACATTACTGGAGTCATCCTTCAAAGCGCACTCTTTGGATGAGGCTGTGGTGTTCAACACACAGTTGGGCACAGTTCCACTGGTCTGATGTCAACATTGCACGGAAGACGTATTTGACAGTTAACTGGAAAAAAAAGTGTTTCCATTTCTTTGACAATACACATCCACCCTGCTGAGCACCGAGCTCAGAAACTTGACACCTAACGTGACCTATAACGTTGACGTTAACTCCAATTTCGACAATACTAGGAGATAAGTAACGTCTGTCTCTAATGTCGACACTACTAGGAGACAAGTTAAGTTGACGTATATCTCTAAAGTCGACACTACTAGGAAACAAGTAAGGTCTCTACTAACAATGTCGACACTACTAGGAAACAAGTAAGGTCTCTAATAACAATGTCGACACTACTAGGAAACAAGTAAGGTCTCTAATAACAATGTCGACACTACTAGGCGACAAGTAACGTCTGACTAATAACGATGTCTACACTACTAGGAGCTATAAAAACACCCGTGTCCATGTCCAAACTTATCCTTTCATTATGAGCTGGAGTCCGCCAGTGAGCTTGTAAACCAGGCCAGTCACAGCTAGCTCCAGTTAGCATCCTAGCCATTTCTGCTGCCTCATCACTCCGAGCTAACAAGATCACTTGAGCTAACAAGCTAGCAGCATTAGCAGCGTCTGGACCGCCAGTCGTAACACTGCAACACAGTCATACTTACTATAGTGTCCGCCATGTTGCTCTTCTCCCGCTCTGGATCACTTGGATATAAACGGACAAGGACTGTGGCGATTCAAATGCACAATAACGCTGCCGTCTTTCTGTATCAACTATGCTCCATTCCACAACTCAAACACCGGGTGTTGCAAATATTAGCGCCCCTCTGGCCAACAGTATGCCTGTGGTCCCACATCGAACTGAGCCCAACGGAAACATGGCAACACCAAATGCTTTGTTCCAGGGTCAGAATTAAAGGCCTCCTTCCAGCTATGCCGTAAAGTCAACAACAATACAGAATGACTAAAAGTTACATAAAAAAGTACCCTGGGCGGAAATGCAAAATAACAAAAAAGGATTAAATAAATAAAAAGTACATAAACTTAATGATTTTTGTATAATATAGGCCTTAACTGCAATAGTCGTGTTCACGTTTACAATATATACGCTTATTAGAGATGTCCTAATCAGATTTTCTATTATATTTCTAATTTATTTCTGACACTGAAATATCATAACGATACACTTGACAGGTCTGATGGAAAGAAATGAACACCTGGTGTTTCCATTTTTATGCTTTATTTGTTTACCTCGTCCTGCAGAGAGAAGCGTTCAACATCACATGAATTCAAGTTTGATTAAAACCTTCATCTTCCTCTCTACTTCACTGCTGCAGTCCATTCACAGGAGGAAACACATGCATGTTCATATCAAAATAATACACAAATGAACAAGGGATCAACTAGGCTATTGAATAGAAAGCAATTTTACAGTACATTTACATTTAAATGCGAATAATAAAGTTCCATCCATCATAAACATGGTTGACTGATATGGAGGAAGCATTTTGGCGCAAAAAATTGAACTTCAAATTGTACAGAATCAACATGGTAGTTCTCACTGATTACTATGAATATGGAGATCAATTGGAAACCAAATTACTTTGAATGATTAATTCAAAAGATTGAAAGGTGAATAGAAAACAAAAGCATGGGAAAAAACAATAAAATGTGATCTTGGTACGTCGAGAGTATGAGAACATAAATAGCTACACATATCACACAACATTGTCATGGAAATACATAACAGAATAGGAATGTGTATCATAGAAAACAGACAAACAAATATACTTTTCCACACATGTTTATGAGAAAGGGAATAACTTTCAAATCACTGGAAATTCCTAATACCATCGATGTAGGCCGTGTCGTTTCTTAAGCCAATGGCCTCAGTTTTGCTGTACGGAAATTTGGAAAATAGACAAATAATGTGGTTTGTTATGGATGTGTGCCCTGGTGAGAATGGCAGCTTGTACCAGTAGATGGAGGGTTTACAGGAAGAGGGAAAGACAACATATGCAATGAGCATGGGTCATCTAACAGCTTGCGCTCAGTGACAGTCAACAGTGCTTCCAATCTCTACAGAAGTCATCTTTTATATTAGAGATATGTTCGGCATGGATGGACAGAACATAAGAGATGGTAAAATAACTGAATCAGCACGTCAAATGGGAACCCAGCCATCTCACGGGTTTGTTATTTGTACTCAAAGTGAGGCTACCTTGGTTGTGTGAGTTTCACATTGGGTTTCTGGGAAAAGTACCTTGAAAATACAAAGATGAGGAAAAGAAGAGGACGGAAAAGAGTTGCCAGGAAAAAAAGGTGCACATGGTTCTACAATCACAGCAGATATAGCGTTGATTTTAAACACTGGGAATTAAATGAACGTATTCTACAGGAGCATGAACATGAACCCTCAGAATCAAAAGAACCGACTGGAAAGAGATAACAGACATTTCATTTTGTTGTTGTTGTTGTTGCAGTTCATCATTTGGGTTTTCTTTTATCTTTCCATTCTATGGAACTGGGGTGGGCTTAGGCAAATGGTTTGAAGTGCATGGGAGTGGCCTTGAATCCAAAAGTGAAAGTGAAAGTAAAACAAGTCTCAGATGATTCCATACTGAGCCAGCTCATGCAGCTCCAGGTGGTTGAAGGCCTCCCAGGGGCAAATGACTGTGATATCTACAGGGAGAAACGTCACAGGTTACATCGTGGTCAGGTTAAAGCAAAATAAAAGATATAACAGTATATAACAAAAAAAAGGGTTACCTGTGCCTAATCCCTCCATACCGGGGATGTCATCTCCGAAGCTGTTAAAGCAATTCAACACTTTAGTCACACATGGATTTTCTATCGACGTTGCTTGTTATGCTACCATTACTGTATGTCTGCCCATGATTGCACCCATTGCACTCCTAACCACCCCTGGAATACGTTTGACCTTTAAGCCTTCAAGAGGTCTGAGGGTTAGGGGGTGTTGTATGCCATCCAGTGAATACAATTCACTGGATCGACTTTACTACTAAAGGGATCACTGCTTGCCATGACTCACCCTTGGATTCCCTTCTTCGGAGGCTTGCTCTTGAATTGGCGAGTTTGCCTCTGCTTGAACTTGGGGGGTCCCTTGCGTGGTGTGGCGGGGCCCCCGGTCACTCTTGTGGCAGACTTTATTTCGGCTTTGGGGGCCTCCAAATTCATGTTGAGAAGTTACCGTCTAGTGTGCAGGCAGGCGACTTTCCAAACCCCTCTGGGAAGGTTGTCTCTGTCAATCTTTTCAATTACAAAATGAGAGCGAAATACAATGATAATGAGTATCATCTTCTATGAGTGCAAAACTGTGAGTATAAGGATTTATTTTTAGTCTCGACCATAGGTTAGATCTCACAAGCTGCCTGACATTATCATACATCATTCACATTATCAAATAAGATTACATTTTTGTGAAGTCACATGGCAGAAAACGTTATCATTGCTTGTTCAATTCTAGCGTTAAACATAAAAGTAAATAAATAAACAATGCATTTAATAGACTAACAGTGTGTGTTCTATGCAGATGACATAATATTTTCATCCTCATTAGTTAATACCCTGCCCCTCCCCTTCTCGCCACCCCATGGAGGTGCAGGAACATAATCGTGTTATAGCAAGGGCAGCACAGCAATCATGCTGAGTGAGCAAAGACGATGGAAATAAGCAATCCTCTCCACTCATCCTCCTACAGTGACATTTAATAATCTTTTAGACTGACACCTGGATTAGTCATTATTGTGTGCACAATAACAACACTGGAATAGCTGTATACAACTGTATAATGTAGGTCAATTATACTGCTATTCAAACCCTTAGTAGCTTCTTCGGTGGTTAAAAACATAATTTAATTTATAAGGATAGTTGTTTTTACACATAATGTGCCCAACTTGGTCCTACAATTAACCAATTATGTTGCTTCCTTTGCCACATTAAAACATTAAGCAACATTAAAATGTACACCTGTTGCTCACTAATTCACCTTAACTCACAAACATTACATATTAACACTAATTTAATATTTGCATAATTCCTAATAAAACAATCAACCAGCCAAACTAACGTAATACCTTATTTCATATATGCATTTTCACCAACGTTTTGTGATATGAGTGCAGTATAATTCGAACGACTTTAATTCAGCTGAAGAACAGCAAGTCCCGGATAATGTCACCATCGTCGTCTGTCACAATACTGAACTAAGACAAATTGAGCGTAGCTCAGTGAGATCCATCACAGCTCTACAGAGGGGCTGCATCCACAGGTGTACTCACCAGCTGCTTGGGTGGAGGACAGCCAGGCAGGCGGTGCGTGAGCTTGGCGCGGCACTGTTGTCTCGAGCAGATATGTGGGTCTCTACGCGAGGCTTGCTGTGAGAGAGAAGCAGCACCCAGGGCTTCTTCTTATACAGCCAGTCCCTCACAGCAGATTAAAGATGCACCTCCCACCACCCATGTCTGCTATGTATGGCTACCGTTGGCATAACATAAGGAGTGGGTTGCTGTAGAACAGAAGGGTGGAGTGTGTGTGTGTGTGTGTGTGTGTGTGTGTGTGTGTGTGTGTGTAGGGGGGAGCCAATTGTTTAGAAATCTACACGATTTGCTGAAAGATATGGAAACACAGCATAAGTAGGTAAAGCTTATTCATTCGGCATCTTTCACAGACTGCCACAGTGTGCTTAACCACATTACAATGAAATACAATTTAAAAAAAGAAAAACTGACACCCATAAAAACACAAAAGCAGAAGAAATAACAAAGTGCAGACAATGCAAATCTGAAGTCTCTAAGACTTTGGTCATTTGTTTTAACACTCTCTAACCAGAGAGGACTCCTTTATTTGCCTAAATCCATTATGTGATGAGCAGTGGTCATTGGTTTTGCATTTCATGGTTCACTGAATAGAGTTAGGCCTGTAATGTAACTGTGACAAAAGAAGGGTTGAATATTGAAGTGTTTTCCAGCATGTCCATTTGTTTTTGAGTTGAAGCCTCAGGGCTGGCCCATTCGCCTGTCTTTGATAAGCTGTGAGTTGAGTGAATCACAGCAAAAGAGGTTGCGGCTTAGCAATGACGCAATAACAGAACAGTCCTCTGATCCCGAGGCCATACCGATTAATCAGTTATTAGCGATTAATAACTGATCAATGGACTACGGTGAGATCATTGTAATCGCCTGTGCTGTCTTTAGTATGGGTCCATCGTACTCATTTGTAAGATGACATTGGTATAAGCGCTCTAGAGATGTATATGAAAACTTGCAAAGGGGATTTACGGAAAATGGATGGCAAAGGCATTTCGTATTTTTGGCCAAGGAACTAACAACCATAAGGTAGCTGGTTAAAATCGTTCAGAAAGTCACTAGCTTCCAGTTACCGCAATAACAAAATGTGTGCCAGTCATCTCTCAGCACTATTCATGAGAGCCATGCATGTCTTCAATCTGCTTTGAACCCAGGCGTCATATTTTCCATCACTGCAGTGGGTACGCTGACAGACCAATGGGAGACGCCTCTCGATGAAACTGCAGGACCAACCAAATCAAAGAACAACTGTGGTCCTTAGCTGGCGGGAGACACTGACCACCGTCTCCGGGATTATATGGAATTACACAGTTGCACTGCTGTTGTCCCAGTATTGCTGACTCAAATAAAACAAGATCAGGAGCAGTGAAGTCCAAGATGCAGGCCCCAGGCAGTCAAACTCAGGTAGTTCTGGGTAAATACACGCTTCTAAAATCACACGATCTTGCTGCAGATCAATTAATCAATCCACAGTTGCAAGAGGGTGACTCTCTCTCTCTCTCTTATGTTTTGTATCTATACATTTTGAATGATGCGGACTGTTTTTTCTCTTCATGGGTTGTCCCCAGACAATCACCTTATGCAGCATATAAAGTGTAATTAAAGCAGAATGATAAACACTTGTAAAAAACCCATAAAAGAAAATAGCAAATAATTTAATAGATAACAAATAAAATGAGGCAATTATTAAATTTAACTCACAATGGAACCATGATAGCAATAAATAATAAGGACTCAACCCAGGTTCTCTAAAGCAATTTGGTCTTTGGAGAGGTAGGCAGGAAAAACACATTTTGAACAGAAGTAATAGTCTCAGACAGTAGTCAGTCATCTATGCATTTCTATATCCATAGAGATATGGGCGACTGCTCTCACAAGCAGGTGTACTGTTCACACCGCTGGTTTGAATGTTATCCTTGATTCAAACGAGAAACAAGAACGGGCCATGTTTACGCATAAAAAGATAAATTATATATAAATAAAATATAACATTTAAAGTGCACTCACTGTACCACCATAAATACCCCCCTTGCTTTAAAACATCTCCCAAGTCCATGCAAGGGCTCAGCTGTACAGTCACATCGTCTGTCACTGCTTTTTCAACAGCCTTATCTCCATCTTCAGGTACGCTTTGAGATTCTCATCGAGCACGTTCTCCTCAATGGCTTCCAGCGCGCGGTCTCCCCCGTCATGGTAGTACGCCAGCAACTGCTCGGCGTGTTCAATCCACACACAGTTATGACAGCCGCTCATGCAGCAGTGGGTCGGGGCAGGCGGGGGTCCCTGATCAGGGCACCAAGGCGGGGTGGTCGGGCAGGGCTTCGGATCCCTGTTCTCGGGTGAGGTACTCCGCAACGGGGCGGAGGGCGAATCGGGTCCCGAACTGAGGCTGCGGAGGGTGCCGAGGTGCAACTCCCGGGCTTGTGAATGCTCTTTGGAACAACCGTCGAATGGTTTTTTCAGGTGAACCGGATGCAGGACGCAGAGCTGAAAAGAAAACAGAAAACAGGAAGTATATTCATTTGAGTGAATTACTTATATACTTGGCTTAACATCCCCACTGTAACGACACAAATGGGTGCATTTAAAACACAGAAGGAAATAGAATGATAGTAGGTTCTTCCAACGTTTATCTTTTAAAATCCTTTATAAAAAAAGGACCAATATGATGGTAGTTAGTTGAGGATCAGTTCATAAGCTCTAGAGTTCCTATCCCTTTCAGAGGATGACTATTTAAAGGGGTGATATTAAGCCACAAGGTGTGAGTGTGATTAGCCATTACAAGCCGTATGAAAATCTGCCGTTTCCGGTGTTTTAGTGACATCACAAGTGGACACTCCCACACCTGGTGGCATAATATCACCCTTTTAAAGGTGAGATCAATGTCAGCATGTGAGTCGCACTAGGAGGACGTTCATATTACGGCACAACTCCCTCCATGGAGTGACCTACTCCTGAAAATATAATTCTTAACCGATTGTATTTAAGGTTGATAAACTCACCAACATTGTATCTACGGACAGCTTAGGTCGTCCTCTTTCTATGGGCATGCCTTTGGTTTCACAAACTTCAACGTTTGTCATGTATGAGCAACTTTCTGACAACAAGTATGTGAAGCGTTACATTGCTAAGGGTTCTGTAGTGGTGGAGCGCTTTGGACTTCACAGAAGGCTGCTCATGCATGACAAAACGGTTTTGTGAAACCAAAGGCATGCAGATACAACGATGACCCAAGCTGTCCGCAGAGGCGCAATACTGACGAGTTTATCACCATCAAATACAATCAGATAAGACCTTTTATACTTCTTTTCAGGAACAGGTCACTCCATGGAGGGAACTGCGACTTTAAGGTCGCAACGTCGTTGCTTGCGGCTAGCTTGCAGCGAACAACCGACCTTGTGGAAACATGAAGACGATCTGACGATATCTGCCCCCAAACGCAACATGGCAGTGTTAAAATGAAGTACCGCTATACGACAATAGCTTATGTTTACCGTAAAATAAAGTATTTAGATAATAAATAAATAAAAATCTGCCTTTGTAGCTGATGTCATTTACTAGGTCCAAAACAAACGCTGATTTGCGGAAAGAAAATCCTGGGTCCAATGACACGGAACGCTTCCATTCTCTGAACCTATTAAAAGACTAGAAACCATTAGAGGCACCGCCCTCTAAAATGTACCTTGTATATTCCGTCTCCGTCCACCAGATGTCCCTAAACTCATTAGTATAAGCGTTCTTTATAAAATGGGTCCTGCTGGGTAAAGGTCCTTGAAAACACAAGGAAAATTACTGCGTGGAGGTCACTGTTGAATAAAAAAAAATTACATATAGTTTTTTTTGCAATTAACGATTTGTCGTGGATATTCATGGATAGCATATGAATACATAATGTTGTTAGGCTGCCGTGAAAGAGTAAAGCAATTCTTTCTTGTAAAGTGTGTGTGTGTGTGTGTGTGTGTGTGTGTGTGTGTGCGCGCGCGCGCGTGTGTGCACGTGTGTGCATGTCTATCTGTCAGGGTGGAAAAAAACGTTAATGTGGGTTTACTTTGAAAACATTTACTTTGAAAGCATGTGCTTGAGTGCCCTTGTGCACTCCAGTCTTCACGTGCATGTGGATGACAGTTGAAAAGGCACAGTATGCAGGGTAGAGGAAACAGCAGGAGTGGGTGCAGGAGTCAGAGGTCCCTGTAGACCTCCATGTTTGCATGCCAACTCCATGGAAACCCAGCAGGTGCTTGGCAAGGCGTGGAGATAGCAGTTGTGTGGCTGGTCACCTTATATTTCTAGTGCTGTGGGACAACAGGACAGGACTCATACCCCTGGTGAACACAGAGATCCAGTACTAGGTAACTAAGTAACTAGTAACTAAGTAACTAGTAACTAAGTAACTAGTAACTAAGTAAATATCTAGCTGGATAGCCAACTAGCTAACTAACTAGCCAACTAACAGACTAACTAGTGTACTAACTAACTAGCTAACTAACATGATAGCCACTGACATCTCACAATGGTCCATTTTGACATACAGCCTATCACTCATACTGGAGAATTATTTTATGAGACGAGCAATGCAGCCAAGAAAATCTTGGTAGTCCATTGCTTTATAACATAATTTGACATATTATTGTATTATTATCCCACTACGAAATTAAATTGGGTCAAAATGAGACAAGCATTTGGTTTAATGATACACTGTCAGCATCTAAACATCTTCAGAGAAGCAATTGGTGTTCATGATTGTTATAGTGAAACTTTAAGATCGTATAGGCAGAAACATCAGAGGATTTAGTTTTGATGTAAGGAAACAAAGGTACAGGGAGTGACCGTTATAGGTTGGCCACAAATAAAGCCTTGTCATGGTGGGAGAGGCCAAGTTAATTTACAATACACAATGGGAGGAAGTGGACATGTTGAAAGAAGGCAAGGCAGCTAAAGGAATCTACACAATAAATTAATCAGGGAATGACACAGCCTCAGTATCAGAATTCTTGGCTACAGTAGTGATACAATTGTGAACTAACATAACACTTTTTCATTGGAGGAAGGAGTTATCTCTAGGGGCAAGGAGAATGTATACAAAGGCCTTTGAAATGAGCTGGTAATAAAGTAAAGAAGGACATGGGGTGTGGATTTAATCCTCTTTGTTATCATCCCTATTGAGGCAGGAGGGGCAGGGGAGTACCCCTTCATCCAGGAATGACCAGGATTTGTCATCAAGACAACAAGTGTATTCTTCTTAAGTGTACTCTTCTGTGGTATAGCCACAGCCTTTACACCCCAGATGAAAACTGGCCTTGCTGCGTGGGAGTCCATTAGGAGGAGAACTCACTGACATCAAGTCTGGGTTGGAAATGTCAGACATAGTCAAATGATGAGCGCCAACGCTCATGTAAGGAAATGTCCGAAGTATCTTTTGTAGTTGTTAATGTTATTACAGTATTATTATCATTAGTATATGATTATTATGATGATACAATAATCATAATAATTATAACAATAATAATTATTATTATTAAAATAAGAAGGTAGTTGTAGCAATAGCAGTAGTAGTAGTAGTAGTAGTATAGTAGTAGTAGTAGTAGTAGTAGTAGTAGTAGTAGTAGTAGCAGTAGCAGTAGCAGTAGTAGTAGTAGTAGTAGCAGTAGTAGTAGCAGTAGTAGTAGTAGTAGTAGTAGCAGTAGTAGCAGCAGTAGCACTAGCAGTAGCACTAGCAGTAGCAGTAGTAGCAGTAGTAGTCATCATGAAAAAGAGGAATTGATCAATCACTCACATTGACTCTACATGGACATGATGCAACATTAAGCACTGCTCACTGCTACCTTGGGTCGATCCGCACACCGGAGCCCGGGTAATGTCCGGTATGCGGCCAGCGAAGAATAGAGAGGGGTCCTCTTTCTGTAGCTTCTGGGACTGGCCCACTGCTGGCATATGACTTGGTCAGGTTTCTGTCAATGTCCCTCCCCTATGAAAACACAGAACCTTAGCTTTGCACAGATATGAAACGTATGAACGATTTTGTGTGTGTGTGTGTGTGTGTGTGTGTGTGTGTGTGTGTGTGTGTGTGTGTGTGTGTGTGTGTTGTGTGTGTGTGCTTGTGTGCAAACGGATACGTACAGTGATGTCATTCCAAATTAAGGCTCTGTCCGCTTTTTGCCCTTGGAAACACACCTTCCTGATTGGTAAAGGTGTGTTTTTTATTGGATTGCTTAAGGAAAAGTCACTCTTGCCTAACATTTTGCTGGAGCTTTTGATCAGAGTTGTGAAACACAATGCCTGACAGTATTGCTAAAAATAGTCGCACACATTCCATACGTTTGAAGCCTTGAGCCACACCACTTAATTTGTTTAGTCTTCCCAAAGTGCAATAGTAAAACTGGCAGTAAAAAACGTTTTTCAGATTTTTGTGCATGAAATCACAACAACATTGGTTTTTAGATTGCACTCGAATGCAATGCCAGTGACAGAGCATAGTTGCTTTTGGACCACCTGTGCCTTTAAAGCCGAGGCCCCAATGCTGTATTTGGAATATGAAGCGCACATGAATTAACTTATTAATTAATTTAATTCTTGCTAACGATTATGTTTTTGTGAAAACAGCAAAGATAAGCTCAGATTTTAGCCTGAGCGAAGACACAAACTAAACCAAGGAGGAGTGGTCGTGATCAGGTGTCCATCCTCTTCCTGGCTGACACACAGCTCCAGCTTTGTCCAGAAGCTCACAAAGAACATAGTGTTCTCCCTTCGCAAAAACAAAGTGTTCTCCAGGGCTGCGCGGCAAACCTGACTTCGACATGACAATTCAAATATATTCCTCACATTCAAACTTATGAGCCATCACAGACAAATAAAGTTGAAACCTCAAATGTAGGGGAATGAAAAATGTTAGCCGGGTGAAAAACATGGAAGTATAACGTTAACAATGTCATTTTTCACACCAAGGTTGGTGGCAAAGAATCATACAATAGTGGCAGTTCTACTAACATCAAGACTGGTCCTATCAGGATGTAACACAATACAGCACACGTTTCCATCTGGGGATAAATAGGCAAACAAGGAGTAGCACAGCTGAGTTGAGATTGAATTATCACAGGTGTAGGCTATTGAAGGATGATCATGCAAAGCTTTCGGTTTATGATCTGTCAAGTAAACTTGTAGGTTAAATTCATTCAAATTGAATTCTTCATTTCATTCTCCGTTGTTAATATATTCATATCTGAATGGAACAGAAAATGTAAGAGCAGGATTCCCTTGTATCATTCTGTGGATAGCGGTTCATAAATAATATCAGAAAGTAAGTCGACAAACCTCGTTAAATGAAACAAGCCACTCGTTGTTGACTCACAAGCCAGGTGCTCTACAGAGCACTTAGTGTGTGTTAGTAAATCATTGGTTATATTGGCCAACGGGGTCAAAGAATCCACACAGCGCTAACGCTGGTTAGTGAACTTTAAATGGACGAGGCCTAAAATGTTTATACCATGGAGATGACCGTTCAGTGGCTCTGGCTGGAAATACTGCGGCCAGTGACTCTACAAAAGACTGTAGTTTCAACCTGTTTGTGTACATTGCACATGGGTTCAAGAAGGTGTACTTGCATTCAAACTGCACTCTGTAACTTTTTCACCTTTGAAGAAAATTCGATTTGTTTTCTTTCTTTTTTATCGAGTTCATGTCTTTAGATTCCATGTATTTTGACAAAAGGGATGGCTGCGGTGAAACAGAGACGTATAGGAAGAGAGGGGTTTTCCTCTGCACTGTTCGTGGCCCTAATACCATGCATGGGCTGGGTGGCGACACCTACCACAGAGAAACGCCCGAGTTAGAACTATAAATGAAGGACTGAGCCAACCGAGAGCAACTCTATTATACTCTCGTGCCTTGATTCAGAACTTTCTTCGACCCGCGGCACATTTCTTATGTCTGAACATCCTTGTGCCCCCCAACTCCCATGTTTCAGCATCTGCTTCCTCACATAACGTTTGAAACCCTTTAAACACCTGCCCAGTAATATTGATACCCAGGGAACTGCATTACACTGCACTTAAGCACACACTTAGGCTCGCACACTTCATTGTGAGTAGCTTATGGCTACAGATCCTTAGGCAGGCCATCTGCATGCACGGGACCTTTACAGGATCTTTCAGACCTCTAAATATAAAAATGAATCATCAAATATCCATAGCACAAAAAGTTTGCCATCGCCCGCGACCCCATCTGAAGATCAGGCGACCCCAAGTAGGGTCACGCACCAAGGTTGGGAAGCCCTGCTGTAATGATCGTGGCATGGCTGGTGTTTGTGTTGTACACTAGCGAGTGTGTGTGTGTGTGTGTGTGTTGTTCAAACAGTCTGCCTATCACCAGGAAGCAGCTAATTAGCACACAGTAAGAGCTCTGCAACCCCCCTGACATGGATCTCCAGGATCTTCTCTTGAAGATCCCTGAAGACGAGGGACATGCGTCACCCTAGAGACAGTATGTCTTCCTCATCGTTCTTCATCACAACACGCACAACACATATCAGGTAGTGTAGCGAAACGTTCAGAGGCGATTGCTTTACAACGCTTCTGTGTCTCGTATAGTTTATAACCAATAGAAACTGGTCAACAAATACTGCTACGTATTTGACTCAGCAGTTTGGATTTCACCTTGGGTTGTCCGTACTTAATATAATAAGCGTATCTAAGCGCTTAAAAGTCACATTTAACAAGTTCATTTTGACCCCATAAATATTGTAACAGATGCGTGATTTGACTTGGCATATATACATCACAATGAAAAATGTTGATGTATATATGTGTAAAATATGTTGCATTCTGGCAGCCAATTTTCATATTTTTGTTAAATTTGTTGTTCTATAACAAGGCTGCTGTAACAAAATAATTAAGTGTTACTTTATCCCCCCCCCCCCCCCCACACACACACACACACACACATACATACACACACACACACACACACACACACACACACACACACACACACACACAGGTGCTGCGGGGTAAAAAACAGCCTGCTCAAACTTAATCACTGTAGTTTCTGTTCTTCGACGCCTTTTCCCTGAACATTACAAAAAGAGGTGGAACATAAAAAAATAAATAAAAAAATGGCGTAACCACTACAATGTCACATCAGGAGTATTCAAAGTCCTGCTGACGCCATTGGAAAAAACCTTCTGTCTCCTCCCAGTGGACACAACAAAAGGAGAGGAGCGAACAGTGCATATCACTGTGTGCTCCTGTAGTCTCTTATCTGGCCTGCAGCAGTGGCATCGCATCGTCTCTCTGCATTCCTTCTGTCAAACAATGCAGAGAACGGCCCAAACAAAATACAACCATCTTGCAGCCTTTGTGTCCACAGCAAAAGCTAAATTAGGATTGGGATTCAGCCTCTGTGTATTCATTATTTGTGGCGGAGGTAAATTGAGGTTATCAGGGCTGAGCAGTAGGGGGAGAGAGTGGTAAATCATGGGGCTGCAGTTGACCAGCAGTACATACCAGCAGCCATGCACCTCAAGAGACTCCAGCCCAGCCACAGGTGAGGAAGGAAGACCAGAGGGTGCGGGGGTTGAATTGTGACCACCCCTGACGTACCTCAGGGGGGGAAGGGTCATTTGGAGGGAGATACAAGCGAAATAATGAGAGAGAGGACATTAAGAGAAAGGTTGAGAGAGTTGACTAAATATCTAAAAGTCTGGTTTTTTTCAGTTTATTGTCGTCGTGTTCAGCCCCCACGGTCATAGGATACAACACAAGTTAAACACACAGGCATTTTGTTCAAACACAAACAATGGCACAGCTTCATAGGTGTGTGCTTAACGATCACACCTCGGCCAGTCCATATCAATGGTTTCTTTTGCATGGTTATCAGCAAGGAAAGGGAGAGCAGCAACACTTCATCATGTGTCACGTCATGGCTGGAAACACACACACACACACACACACACACACACACACACACACACACACACACACACACACACACAAACACACAACCCGTAATCTCTACTGAATAAATAGTTGCCTAGATTGTGAGCTGTCCAGGGAAAAATGGATACTTGGGAAATGCATATTGACATACCTGCTGAGGTACGCAAGCCTTACATAGAGTGATTCTTACCTGGGTACGGTTAAGTGAAGGAGGCAAAAAAATGTACGTTCACTCTCTCCCTTACACATCATGTACATGTTACATATTGAATAAAAAAAAGATAGTATTTTACAACGACACGAAGCCGTTGTAAAATACTCTGTAAAACACGCACCTGTGACTCATAAAAAATAAATAAAATAAAAAGATTTCATAAAAGCCTTCAGACAATCCGCTTCTCGGCATGCCTAACAACCACCCATAGCTGTTCTAAAATCACTGCAAATCAAAACCTCTCATGGCTTATTGCTTAGCTAGACATTTAAAGCTAGGATAGGCAATTTATTTTAGGAAATGTTTTGTCATTTGTCAAATTCTCTTTGCGCCCCGAACAGCATTCAATTAAATCAGTCCAGCCACTCTGGCTTGTTTCTCCAAATTGCCTACCCTAGCTTTAAATATTTCCACATAAAACCGAAGAGAGTGAAAATGAAAGAGAGGGCGAAATGTTTGAGGTCAACACAGAATCGAATCTCAAATCTTGGATCTGGAAACCTTTGTTGGTCATCTTCTTCGTGGGTTTGGTTCGTGATCACCTCGGTCTTATACAAACTTAAACTTAACTCAAACGTAAACGTTCCTTTACTAGCAAGGTTCCATCATGTAGCACAGTATCGACAGCGTGCTTGAGAGGTTGATTCTGTGTGTGATAAATTATGCTTATCACAAGCTGGTATTGAGGAAAAACATGTTTATAACAAAACCGTCACCCTTCTCTGGTTGTAAAATTATAAACAAAACTAGTTCTCAATATATATGTCAAAAGTCCAGTCAACAGACTTGAACACAACCAATCATGTGGCTGAACTGGTTAACATTCATTTCATACAGGTCAATCCTCTCCCGGCATAAAACAGGTCGTTTTGTGGGCTTGGGTCAGGGTGACCTGTATGACATTAGTCCCGGATTATGCCTGCTCTGTCTGAGCACTCAACCCATTCCAAGGGCACAGCTTTATCACAGTAAGGAATGAAAAACGTCTTCGAGAGAGCAAGAGAAAAGAGCCTGCCTCCACTTCAAACTAAATTGACCCAGGCCATTTTCAGCAGCCATCTTTCAGCGAACAGAGGGGGATAGTTCCACCTCGATATAATTCACCAATTTGCATGCTCAGTGACTACTTTATTTTTCTTTTTATCTATTTTGAGGCACCTGGCCAAAAAAACAAACATACTTTCACAGCTGTTTCAAAGAACAATATTTATTTTGATTTAAAAAGCCAAAAGGTTGGAATAAGGCTATGGTATGTATAAGCAACACTTTTCATTTAATTTAAAAAGGCATGTAGCTCAATAAGGTTTGTTCAGATTAAATATAATGGTATATATTATGGCATCTTAAATATGGATGTGGACCAGGCTTCCATGAATCATTAAGAATGAATTACAAAATAATTACACTTGAATATTAAACACTAAACTAACTATGAATATTTGTGGTTCAGGCACAAATAAAACAAAGTGAAATATATTTCTAAACCTGATCATGAACAGCATGCTGGTTAATGTATGAGCAGCTTCATAGTCTTGACTCTCCCTTGATGAAAACAGAGTGTGTGGAAACATGTTCCAAACTATATTCCAAGTCCCAGTGTTTCTTCAACACTAGTTATTGTTTCCGTGTCCATTTCCTGTTTTAATATTGTAGAGGCGTGTCTATATCTACACCCAAAGCGTGCCTACGAACATCCACAACATGTGTGTGCATGCGTGTTTGTGCGTGTTGACTTGTCGTGTGTTTGTGTGGCCATCGTGTGGAGGTGCTCGTGTCGGTGTACTCGTACAGGAGTACCATTATCTCCTGCTGGTTCCGCGGCCGTCAGCACCTGCACGCCTCATCTGAGTCCGCTCATCCAGTTCCAAAGCCTGCTGGCGCTGAACAGCGACCGCTGCAGAAAAATAATAATTGTTCTCTGCCCTTCGCTGGCAGCCGACCGCCTCATTCCTGGCGTTGACTTCCAAATGAGCTGCTGGTCGTGGACCAGCGACGGGTCTTTCAATAGAAGCTTGAGCCGGGGATTTTCTTTGTGTCTTCCCCCCCCCCCCCCCCCCCCATCAATGTGGATCCGGCAAAGTTATTGTGCAGGGGTGGTGGTGGTGGTGGGGTGGCATGTTGTGTAAAGGTGGTGTTTTTTTCTTCCTTTTCAGAACCAGGTTAGCGTATCTTACCGCAGCGTTAAGAAAATATTTATAAATGAACAAACAAGAAAACAAAATGGAAGTAAATATACGCCATGGAGGGAAATGGGCCAGTGGATGGAGGCTGCTGGGGGCGTCTCCATGTTGCTCACCACTGGGGCTTCTTATTTAGTCCATTCCCCTGGAGAGGTGGAGGAAGAACAGGTTAGCATATTTAAGAGCTAATGAGCGGATGACAAAGCAAAACATATTTTCATATAACCAGACACGTGATAATACTACAACGATAGTTCTTTAAAGAAGCAGTAAGCAATGTAATAGAACACAATAGTAAAGCCTAAATACATAAATTAACAAAAAGGAAACTTTAATACTAGAGTAACATTTACGTACATCTTGTTTTAACTTGAAGCTCAAAAGATCAAAGTATTTTGAGATACAAAATGTTTGAGGTAATAAACGTTCACGGTTCGTGGTTTAGCACCATGAAATGAGGGACATAGGATTAGGCGAAGGATATTGCCAAGTGCTCCTTGAAGAAACAAATACAATTATCAGTACAAACATCATTCTGATTACGTGAAAGAACAAAGTAACCCCTCAGAGCAGCAGCAGAAGAAGAAGAAGAAGACCAGGCCTAATCAAACAGACAATCTGTTGGCCTATCAGATAAGGAGGAGGATAGGAGAACACAAGGGCAAAAGCAAGAGCTGCTGGAGGGCCTGTCAAAACAGACTGGCCCCAGCCAGGCCTGTCTAGTGAACCAGCAGGAGAAGGGACAGGTGTCCTTGAGAGATACAGACGGACAGAAGAGGTTATGCTGGGCACAAAAAAAGAAAAGGGAAAGACATGAAGAGACAAAGGATTGATTCATAAAATAACCTGTAGAGGAAGTTGCCATGGCTTTGGCAATGAGCTTGAAATGGAGGGAATATGCAGCCCCCGAAGAGAAAAGAAGAATCGAGGGAGCATAAGTGAAAGGCTGAAGGCGAGAGGGGACGGTCGTGGGGGGGGGGGGGGGGGGGGGGGGGGACCTACACTGTAGCCATGTGTGTGTCCGGTGTCAACATCGCCCATCTCAATCTGTAGGCTGGGGGTGCTGCCGCCACTTTGGGCCGGGGAGCCGGTGGAGGCCCGGGGGATGATTATGTTGTGAGAAAACTCCGTCTTGGGCTGAGAACAGGGAAGTCGCGACATGGAGGCTTTGAGGGGCACAGTCCTGCGAGTTCCCTGTACCAATATACTGGCGGCACTGTGCCTCATGCCTATGCATCAATGTCTTCATTTGTGTTTGCATTGCTTGTGTGTGTGCGCGTGTGTGTGTGTGTGTGTGTGTGTGTGTGTGTGTGTGTGTGTGTGTGTGTGTGTGTGTGTGTGTGTGTGTGTGTGTGTGTGTGTGTGTGTGTGTGTGTGTGTGTGTGTGTGTGTGTGTGTGTGTGTGTGCACAGAAAGTGACGTATGTGTATGTTTAACACCCATCTGTGTAACTACTAGTTTGCATGCAAGTGTGTCCTGGGGGTGTTTACATCCCTGTGTGTTGTATGTGCAGGTGCATGTATAAAATATGCAAAACATTATTCTGTATGTAAAGGTATAATATGTGTGTGCAAATACACTGACAGAGCGCCTTATACTCACATTCCCAGCTCCTTTGCTGATAAGGGCCAACTCAGTGGGCTGGTACACTGAACTGCGTAGCTGACCACTGTAGCCACTGTAGGGCGACACAGGCTTCAAACCTGTACACGATAAAATGTTACAACGGCAATAAGCAAACGCAAAAATGTACAAAGGAAACTCAGCCTTTGTTGTTCCTTCCTCAGCCATATCCTCCACCCATTCATTTTACTGATAAAGATGTCACCAATGTCCTAGAAGTGTTATCCCAGCAGGGTAGGCTGTCAACGTAACTAGGCAACCGGCTCTTAATCACCATATATGAGAGAGAGAGAGAGAGAGAGAGAGAGAGAGAGAGAGAGAGAGAGAGAGAGAGAGAGAGAGAGAGAGAGAGAGAGAGAGAGAGAGAGAGAGAGAACTAGGACTACAAGTGCAACATGTTGTTTTGACATGAGTGGAAAACAGACAGATGTCGGGGAGGCGTTGTGTTTCCTCAGGTGAGAATGCCTTTTTTGACGCTGTGAAATATCTAGCCTGGATGAGACACCGCCACGCCTCGGTCGCCATGGAGACGGCAGCGTTAGCAGCGACAAACACACGCTGGAGGAGACGTTCCTCGAGGGAATCAGAGAGTGAGCTGTGGCTGTTGAGGTGTGTTTGGGTTTGGCATTGCTGGTTCAAGGATGTGGTCAGGGACATTCATTAATGCGGAATGAAGGAGCGGGGCCTTTGAATTGGTCCCTGGACCATTAGAAAATGGAATGCGCTTAAGGGAAGGGCCTTATGTCACTTTAGTTGTTACTTTACTTTCTTCAAGTTTTACTATCAATAAGGTTTCTCAATCGAATATTGCATCCTTGTTCACCAACAACAATCAGAACAGTAAATGCTTTAGTTCGTATCATAGTTTATCTATGAATAAACGTTATGCTATACATCAATGGGCATCAAATATTTTTACTGTATTAACAGCAACTATACATGTGTGGCTTGGTTGTTGTTGCTCAATGTTAATCACAGCATGTCCAACAATGAAGTCCAGCCAGTAGAATCGTTTATGCCGCAGCTTCCGAGCCAACCGCCATTACCATCTGAATACAGCACCTAGGTCTACACCACCCTGAGCCTTTATAAGCCACTCTGGGAAACATCAAAGGCTGTGTGGTTGGAGTGAACGAACGCCCGGTCAGCAGGACATCCAGTCCGGTTCTAGGACTCCGGCTTTCGCAGGATCGTAAACCAATTGCTAAAATGTCAGCGTATCAAATTCTGTAAAGTCAACAGAACAGACAGCAAAGTCAGCGCCAACTGACTTACCGTCCGTTTGTGTTGCACTGGTCGGACGTACACAAGAAGTGTGTGTATAACTACGTTTTCATTAATAATTCATGTGGATTAAAACATTTTGGCAGACTAGAGATTTCCTGTAACGACCAAGTTTCCCCTATACCAGTCGTACGTCTGGGATATTCCTCAAGGCCAGATTGGTCGAACCCTTTGCTCCTCAAAAGGCCTCACCCTTTGCTCCCCAAAAGGCCTCACCCTTTGCTCCCCAAAAGGCCTCACCCTTTGCCAGCCAATAGGCCTCACCCATTGCAAGCCAATGGACTATATTATCCTTTTGATTAATAATTCATAATTCATGTGGACGTAAAATTCTGAACTGAGTGGGAAGTGGGCATCTCATGTTACTCCAAGTTTCGCCTACACCTTGCTATAGCAAGGTGTGGCTGGTAACTCTAATTTTTGTATGTCATACAAAAGGAAAAGTACTTGAGTGTTCTCTGTTAGGGAAACAAATGGATGGCAATATAAAAGTGTAGTAAAGCATTTTGAGTCTTAGTTCTAGTAAGTAAGTAATACACTATGCGTGATTTCCAATGAGCATACATAACAAACAAACTACTGTTTTCCCTTCAGCAGCCTTACGGACACGAACGCTGTTGAGAGTTATACGTTCAAAGCAAGGTGCTGAAGCTTCATACCTTTAATTCCCTGGTTGGGCTCTTCCATGGAGAAGGCCTTGTTCTCCATGAACATGTTATGGGAGCTCTGCTCCTTCAGGATGGTCTCATAGCCCACCGCCTGACTGGGGTACATGTCCTCCGTGTAGCTCTCCTGGCTCTCCTCAGCGCTCCCCCAGCAGCAGACCTCCGGGATGGTGTGGAGGAGCAGGAAAACCCAGCCGTTGGACACCAGCGCGATGGCCAGGGTGGGGTCGTCCCACCTGGGGCCTCCCCCGCTCCTGTTGTTGCCGTAGACGTACATGACGATCCAGGCCACCCAGATGCCCACGGAGAGCAGGCCGATCAGCAGGACGCAGGCCGCCTGGCCTCTCCACTGCTTCTGCGGACCGCCCATGGCGGTCAGGCTGCCAAAGACCACCGCCGCGATCAGGGCCATCACGTAGATGAGCGCCATGACGAAGTCCTGGTTGGCGATGTTGCAGGGCGCGGCCGTGGCCCTGCCCACCGCGGCGGTGGCGTTGAGCGGCCCTTGCGGGTAGCGCACCACGGTGATGATGAGCCACTCGGCGTTGATGATGGCCTCCACCACAAACAGCCCCGCGGCGCCCAGGCACAGCGCCCACGCCCGGGGCCCCTGGCTCTGCCGCGCCAGGATGTTGAACTTCACCGACTGCATCAGCAGGCAGGAGAAGCAGCCGGCGAACAACACGCCGAAGAGGAACCTCCTGGAGGCGCAGGTGGCAAAGTCCTTCCCCACGATGAAGGCGAAGGTCAGGCAGAAGAGGCCCAGCGTGAAGATCAGGAAGCAGGCGTGCAGGCCCACGGAACTCCTGCGGTTCTCGTCGGCCATGAAGGGAATGCTGGCCAGCAGCGAGATGAAGAGAATGAGGGAGAGGACGACGCCGGCGGCCGCCAACGCCTCCACCACGATGCCCCACACTGCGGCCAGGTCACACAGGTTGAAGTAGAGGGAGTCTACGCTCGGGCCGCAGCCCAGCACGGCGCTGCCGTTGGAAGCCATGGCGGCGGGCGGGCCGAAAGAGCAGGTGTTGATCCAGAGGATCAAAAGGGAAAAGGGTGGGACTCTCTCGTTGTCAGGGCGGTGGTTCCGCGATCTCGACAGCTCCTGTTCCCATCAGAGGGAGATAGAGAAGAGGGGGATTCTGAGTTGGAGTTGGAGTTGCGGTGGGTCCAAGTTTCAAAAGGAGTGGAGTGAAACCACATCATCCATTCAAGACAAGGGTTTTTAGTTCCAACCCTTCCAGACAAATATTAGCCATGCATGAGTCAGTCTTTAAACAGAAGGATTCAATCAAAACAATTATTCTAAACATTATGTCATGATTGATTAAAGACATGATTATATGTCTGTTTATATTCAATTGAACATTCAGTCACAGACCCTATGGTGGTCAAACATGTTCTACCATCTGCTTAAAAACTGCCACGGTGGACCCACAAGCAGTACACGAAAACAGTTAGCTCACCACCGATTTAAAAACGGTCCCAGACCACCTCAAACAGTGAGCTCTTCCCCAGCTCTGTTAATCATTGATAGGACCCGTACGCAAATATGACTTCTTTACGTTTAGAGTAAAGGGCAGCTCAGATCGATAGTAAAATGACCAAAACCTTTTTGGAGGGTGCACAGAGTACAATAATAACGTAGCTAAGATCAACTTAAAACACTAAAATGGCTTTATGCATCGCCTGGTCCGTCTATTTAGCCTCTCCGTGATGCTAGACATGTCTGCTCAGCCAGACTGTTTGTCCCGGCCAGCTCGAAATAAACATAGCCAGCGGCAGAATGGGAGACTGCTTGGTTAGTTTGTGATTAACTCTAACTCTTAGCTACAGCCATATATTGGTCAATTAATCAGTCATGGTTGATCAATTTATGAATTAATCAAACATTTGATAGGCAATCAGATTTCAGATAGTGTTCTTTGTCATCTGTTTGAAGTCATTTGCATAGACCTTTATAGGGATAAAATAGATTTGTATATCAACAGGTCTAGTTATTCAAATCTAATCGTATGAAGTCATTTGGCCAACTTATTGGACGAGGACTATAGAGGAGATGACTATACAGATCATGACTAAATTTATGAGGAGGACTAAATACAATGTAAACTAAAATCTCAAGTAACAATATTTAAAGAGAAGCATAATGTTAGACTCTACTCAAATGGATTCCAAATGCAATGTGTGTTGTTTTTTTGCACATTAAATACCGTTTGTGGATATAATCTATTCTTGTTGATTAACTTTAAACACAAACATATCTTCAAGTAAGATCCAGTAGCCAATTCATTGACAAACACAACTTTTTGAGAAGACTGAAAAACAATACAAAATAAAAGAAAAAAGGATACAATTTTGAATTACCTTCAACTCTTCTTTGAAGGACGACCGACTTGACGCAAGCAGAGGTAAAGTTGAACGTGGTGCACAATCTCTGTGACCGAAGAAAACCAAAGTGAACCAAAAGAAAGGAATTGCACTGGCATCTATCAACCAGGGAAGTATCGGGCCTACCTCTCTCCCTCCCTACCCCCGGATTAGTGATCTCTCCAAACACTGGCTGAGGTCAGCTTCTGAGAACGTTGCGGTAAACACACAACTCCCTTCAATCAGTTTTCGGTGACTACTGCCAGGACCTACCTTTATTCTGTCCTCTTTGCTCACCTCACTGGCGGGAGCGGCCGCCCCACCTGGTGGCCGAACAAGGTACTTCGACTCAAGAGGTCTAATTATTTTACGAGACTCCTAAATTCTGATCGCTTATCGTGTCTTGCGTGATTAGAGTACACACACACACACACACACACACACACACACACACACACACACACACACACACACACACACACACACACACACACACACACACACACACATGTTAGACTTGACTGAGTGATCATATAAAAGAACATGAATCGATTTCATTATCATAGCTTCCGTTTACACCATGGTGACAAGGGATTTCGCCAACAAGATGTTTAGAAACAACAAGGAATCATCCGTCTAATTATTTTACGAGACTCATAAATTCTAATCTAGATTCTTACTAAATTGTAAACCTATGACACGATGAACACCTAATGCTGGTGTTTAGACTTTCCAGTCGGAAGTCCCCTGTTGTTGCTCAAATAACAGTCAGTTTGTATTGTATACAATTGCAGTAAGGGTGTCGGGTCAGGTTTCAGTCCACTGGAATAAGGGTAAGACATCTTGACATTGAAAGCAGTCCATGACATTGGTCATTTAATTAGAACAAATGATGTGCATTGTACTGAAAATGTGTTCAACTAAATACCTATATACAGTGTTTAGTTATTTACTTATATGGTATTTAATATATAGGTTAGGCTACTATGTTTCATAGTACAGAGAAATACATAAATAATTAAATAAATAAATAAATAAATAAATAATGGTCTGGGTAGTTCGGTTAGGGTTAGGACAGATACGCAGAGAGATAAAGAGGTAGAGAGAGAGAGAGAGAGAGAGAGAGAGAGAGAGAGAGAGAGAGAGAGATTGCTCAGAAGACGACTCCAATAAACCTCTATAAAATGACGTCATAGTCATCATGACTAACATCAGGTGTGTTTTGCAAAAAGCTCTCTTGTCGTCACGATCACATAAAGGTGGTTTCAGAGACACCTATTGGTCGAAATAAAAACAGCAACCCCACTCAATTCAAGTCGGACGTTACCGCAGCGAGGTAGCAGCAAAGCGACACATTTAGGACACACGCACACACACACATAATAAAAATAAAAAAGTGTCCTGTGTAGAATGACCAAAGCAATTAAATTGTAATGAATTATTTAATTTTAAAATGAAAATATGTAGAAATAAATACATAATTATATTTGGAAATGTGTTGTTTTGCTAATGAACTGATATGTTTATTATCATTATTATTATATATATTTCACAACAATAACCTTACCATATTAAATTTCATAATGTATTATTCACAAATGGTCTATTTATAATGCTACATTTCATAACGTTACATTTCATGATATAAAGTATTTTATAGCAACATGACTGGTGATCACTTAGCTGTCAATCAAAGAAGGCAAATGTTCCGTAGCTACTTATTTGCTCCATTTAAAAATTTATAATTGTACCCTGTTTCTATAACAACTCATGAGTAGTTTGTGCTATACTAGTTTGTGGTTTGAGCCTCCATAATAGCCTGTTTCTTTGCTTGAAATGCGCCTTCAATTTCCCAGCGTGGTTAAACTTACATTGAAGAAAGAACTACAACTCCCATGTTAAACATTTATTTGTCAATACATTTTCAATATAAAAGTACTTTAGTCAGTGCTTACATCTGTATTAACATCTCTATTTCCATAACTCTGCAATGAAGAAATAACATACATAAATAATAATGTAAACATTGTACAAATATAATCTTAACTGACCACAGGAAGAAAATGCAGGAACAATTAACTTGTCATGTACGACAATTTATGTCATAAACCCTTTTCAGACTCTACCATCTGCAGCAACAACGTTGTCTGTTTCCTGAAACTATGCTTGAAGCGACGCAACAATACAGGAGCCACAGAAACAAATGACGATTCCATAAACCAATTCAGAAAAACAAGAAAGACAAGAAAGCTACGATATTCCGGCCTATTTAAAACAGATCTTGAAAACGCAGGGCGAAATTGTCATCTACATCTTCGTGGCAACACATTTCACATCCTGCGGGGAACACAAGCTGAGGACAGTGGTGTTGACCACGGTGGGGTTTATATGACATAATCAAGGGGCTTGAATGCATGCAGAAAGACCGACAGGTGACATGCAGGCAGACAGGTGACATGCAGGCGTACAGCACAGATGTGCTGCAAGTGTGCCATACAATGTCCCTGTCACTCACCTCCCAGATCCCCTCCCCCCACCCCACCCCCACCCCCACCCCCACCCCCACCAGCACTACTTCCTCTTTCCCTGACGAGCGATGTCATAACATCCTCTGCACAGTTGCTGCGTTGGAACCTCGTAAAAGGCTTTCATTCATGCGGGACGTGCTGGCCGTCATGTTGCCTGTCCACGTCACCATAGCGGCTGACTTGTTTCTTCAGTCGTTTACGCAGAGCTACATCCTCCTCTATCGCCCCACGGCTGCTTCAGGCACACGGCATTAGATGTTTTGGCTACGGTTGGTCAATAGCGTGTACAGCTGTTGCACCTTGGCCCTTCCGAGCGCAGTACGGGTCGCCATGATAGGGGTGGCGATGCAAGCAGGGCGATGCGGGGACGCGCCGAGCTGTGGAGCTCAGAGCTCAGTCACGTACTCAGACCCCCCGTGTGTATAGGGGCCTCTATACATGGTGATGAAAACATCAACACTCGTTCGTGTCGCTCATCGTGTCTTGTGTGATTAGAGTGCACACACACACATACACACACACATGCACACACACACACACACACACACACACACACACACGCACACACACACACACACGCACACACACACGTGTTAGACTTGACTGAGCGATCACATGAAAGAACACAAATCGATATCATCATCATCATAGCTGCCGTTTGCACCATGGTGACAAGGGATTTCGCCAACAAGATGTTCAGAAACAACAAGGAACCATCCATCACTTCATCAGGTATTACAGCGATCGAAAGATGGCCATTCTTAGGACACTTTAAACACTTCAAACACCCGCCAAACTTTCCCCAAATTTGTACTTCTACATACTCAAGAGATCAACCATATTTGAATAATGGCCAGTTCTTCAGTTCAGCAAACCCCATAAATACCACTTTAATAATGTATGGCTCTTGCCCATCTGAACTAATTAAACAGTCAATTTAAAAGCAATAACTAACTACAATACTGAAAATCACTTTTGATAGAATCATATTGAATGAAATGGACCAAAGGTTGATCGCTGTGTATTTCTACAACACTACATGAGGACTACTTGTAAAAAAGCACTTCTACTAGGAGGTCATGCATCAGTACCTACACAAGTCCGCTCGTGCGGACATTTACTCCTGTGTGTGTGTGTGTGCGTGTGTATGTGTATATGTATGTGTGTGTGTATGTGTATATGTGTGTGTGTGTGTGTGTGTGTGTGTGTGTGTGTGTGTGTGTGTGTGTGTGTGCTTTCTGGGCATCTTGGTTTGTCTGTGCATGTAAAAATGTGTGTGCGCATGCGTGTGTGTTCAATATGTGATTTAGGTGGGCGTGCATGTATGTATGCATGTGTGTGTGAATGAGTTGAACATGTTGAACATGTGCATGTTCAACATTATTTGTGTGTGTGTGTATTTGTGTGTGTGTGTGTGTGTGCATTTGCTTTTGTGTGACTGTGTGTGCTTGTGTGTATATGCATGCTGCACATTTAATTTGTATGTGTGCGGAGTGGCAGGGGGGGGGGGGGGATCATGTGCATCTGTGTGACTGTGTGTGCATGCATGTGTGTATGAGTGTACAGTATATGCATGTTGAACATTTGAAGTTCACCGTGTGTGTGTGCGTGTGTGTGTGTGTGTGTGTGCGTGTGTGCGTGTGTGCACGTGTGCACGTGAGTGCTTAGTGCCAGTGTTCTTCATGGTTTGTTTAGCCAGAGTGTGCAGGTGCAGATGGAGGAAGGGCTGTACGAAGGGCCGGATCTTCACTCCTGCTGATAGGACTGCAGCTTTCGTCTGCCGCTCCATCACGTTTGCAATTGCAAGAAGAATAAACACTGCCTGGAGCGGTGCTTGTGAGCGACTGGGAACCTGTTTTATTAGGGGTGGGGGGGTGGGGGGGGGGGGTTGGGGGGGAGGGGGGGTTGGGGGGGGGGTGATGATGGGAAAAAAGACCCCCACCTCCCTGCGAGATGGTTGTTCAGTGAGGGACTATTTTCAGTGGATTGAGAAAAGATTAAGCAGCATTGATACAAATAGCTGTGAACGCATCCTGCCTCCACTGGTTTTCATGAGCTTCTCCGGTTACTATAATGCATCTTAGAAGAGAAGGCATGATTTAATCTTTCTGAATGCCACCTGCTCCTGAATATGGAATATATCATCTCAAACCATTGGATTCTTCGGAGAGAAAGTCTGTTTGTTTTGTCTTGGTTTACACAACCACCCAAAATAGCCACAAATTGAATTAGCCGGAATCTCGTTAAAACGACAAATAAATCTTTCCTGTATTTCAACTAATTCCTGTGAAAAGAAACGCAGATTAGTCAAAAACAATAAATAAAAAAAAAGACACGAAAGAAAAGCAACCAAATAAAACGAAACAAAACAAAACATTAAACCCCGAGATAATAGCTCGAGGCGCTGCTTCGGTAGAGTTCAAACGAGCTCTGAAGATGACTGGCAGCGGGGCCACGGAGCAGCGTGGGGCCGGGACGCCGCACGTGGCCCCTGGTCGTGGGAGCATGGCTCTTGCCGATGTAGAGCAGCGCAAGTAACAAAACATGTGTGTTTGGGATTGGGATTGTGTCCGGGTTAGAGGTCAGGGTGTTGAAGGGTTCAGGGTGGGGGAGTGGGGGGTGGGTGTGGGGGGGGGGGGGGGGGGGGGGGGGGGGGGGGGGGTTTACACGGTCACACGGCATGGCTGGCCCCGCGGATGGACATCTGTTCCCGCGCAGTCCCGCTGGGGCCGCTTGTATTTCCCGCTGCACAGCGAGGAGACGGAGGCGTGGGCGGGGGCCGGCGGGCGACGCAGGGCCCGCCGGCACCGCGGCCCCGGGCCCCACGGCAGCAGCAGGACGTCCCGCACCGTGGCGCGGAACGGCCTGCTGACGAAGCAGTACAGGAAGAAGTTAACGGCGGTGTTGAGCATGGCTAGCATGTTGGACAGGTCGTAGGCCAGGTGCACGCGCCAGTCCACGTGCACCGAGGACACGTACAGGTGGTAGATGACCACCACCGTCCGCGGCGCCCACAGCACGGTGAACGCCGAGGTGATGGCCAGGAGCATGGCCGTGGTCTTCCCCAGGCGCCGCCGCCGTCGCCGCTGCTGCTGCTGGGGGGCCGACTGCTGCGGCCCCGTGTCCTCGTGGCCCCCCCCCCCGCCCCCGCCCCCGGCCTGCTCCTGCTGCTGGTCCCGCTGCTGCCGCCGGTGGCTGGCCCTCAGGGTGCGGATGATCAGGGAGTTGAGCACCAGGAAGATGCTGCAGGGCAGGAAGTAGATGAGGACGACGTGCGTCCATATGAGCGCGGCGTCCAGCGGCGAGGGCGGCCGGCTGCTGCGCCACACGTCCGACCACCAGAAGAAGGGAACGCCCGACGCCACCGAGAGCGTCAGCACGGCGGCGATGACGCGGCGGGCGCGCTCCGGGTAGCTGATCCGGCGGTGGAGCAGCGGGTGGCACAGCGCCACGTAGCGGTCCACCGTCAGCGGCACGGTGGACCAGATGGACGCGTGGTTGGCGGCGAACTCGGCGGCGCTGACCGAGTGGAGCAGCAGGGCGGGGACCTCGCGGTGGAAGACCGCCGTCTCCAACAGGAAGCCCACGAAGATGATGAAGAGCTGCGTGAGGATGTCGGAGCCCGTCACCGCCAGCAGGTAGTAGTAGAGGGTCTTCTTGGTGCGGCGGGCCAGGCGCGACAACACCACCGCCGTCAGGATGTTCACTGTGGAGGTCGACACAAACACAAGGAGACCGCGTCAGAGCTCGTCGCGGTTCGACGGCTGGGGGAACGGGAGCGGGTCACGGCACAAAGAAGAGGCTTTTGTGCTGTGAACCGCTCTAGGATTGCAAAGGATCGATTTTTCTGTTTGTCAAGGGGGCTCGTCTGTCCTCCTGTACTCCTTCGATGTCCTTTTTTATTTTCGCATTGTTTACAACAGGATGCCGTGAAGAAGCTATTTCAGGAATGCGACCAAGCTCCTTCTTCTTCTCCTGCTGCTCCGCCCCTCACCGCTGTCGTCTCTGGACCTTGAGCACTCCTCCTGCTCTCCCTTAGAGATCAAGTATCCCCCGGTGCCCCCTAATGAATCTCTGCGGTCCTCCTGGAGAAGCGATCGCTACGCGGTGTTCAGTACTTGATGTGACCGTCCCCTCTGCCCTCAGTCTCCTGGGACCGGCCCTTCCTGCCAGCATCAGCAGCTTTGATGTGGTCGGGGAATTGATTGGTCTTTGTTTGTTTACTGAGTTTAATGAAAGAGTGTGGGATGACATTGGAGAGGTGGGACTGGATGGATGGATGGATGGACGGATGGATGGACGGATGGACGGATGGACGGATGGATGCGTGCATGGATGTACCGTATGCTGGATGGATGGAAGGATGAATGGACAGATATGAGATAGAGATGAAGATGGATGGATGTGAATTGATCGATTTGGAGAAGGAAGTCTATGCATTGGCATCAACTCACAGAGACTCCATCAGAAACACACACAAAAATACCCTGGGCGAAGGACGATGACAAGGAGTGTGATCAGGTGTCAATGTCACCCACTTGACAAGCGGTGAGGTCAAACTAGTGGTGAATCACATGCGAACCATCAACATGTTTGCGGAGTGTACCTGGTACTCCCACGCAGAGCAGAGCGCTGTAGTAGACCACAGGGATGAGGCCCAGCACACACTTGGACCTCTTCAGCTCCTCTGGCCCGGGGGGAGAGGCCAGCTGGCTGGCCACTGTCACATTGGGCCAGTCGATCATGCCCCTGTCTCTTGTTGTGCCCTTGATGTATGAGAGAGACAAAGGAAAATGATTGAGCCAATCATACAATATAAACCCTGAGCGTGTTTTTTTTCTTTCGTGCTTTACCAAAAAACGTTTACACCCCACGCGAAGTTTGAAACCATACGACCCAAACCTGGAAAACAAAAATTAGAAAAGTAATAGAAATAGTGGCAGCATAATATGTATTTTCGGTATATGTTGGTGTAGCTGTGAGCCCATGGAAGCAGTCTGTTGACGGAGCCTCTGGTGGAGCTTTTCACGCAGAGACCCGCTCTCAGAGGGCTCTCGGTTCACCCACGCTGCCAGCCACAGCCAATTGGATAACCATGAGTTTCAATACGTCATTATTCCCGGACGGCAGGCGTGCTTGTGGTCAGGGTCCCGCCTGCTTCACGGGGGCGGGGGGTTACGTCAGGTAAATGGTGCGTGTTTGGCAGGGCTGTGAGTGTTTTTATCTGGTATTCTCTAGACTGAGAGAAAGTGGAGTAATTGAGCTGAGTCAGCCCCTTGGAGTTTGGACCCACTCAATTAAACCAGAGGAGCGTAGCAACAGATGGACGGGCCCAGAGAGGTCAACCTGTTGTTGTTGCTCGCTCTCTTATCTCTCTCTCACTCTCTCTCTCTCACTCTCACTCTCACTCACTCTCTCTCTCTCTCACTCTCTCTCTCTCTCACTCTCTCTCTCACTCTCTCTCTCTCTCACTCACTCACTCTCACTCTTTCACTCTCACTCTCTCTCTCTCACTCTCACTCTCTCTCTCACTCTCACTCTCACTCTCACTCTCTCTCTCTCTCTCTCTCTCTCTCTCTCTCTCACTCTCTCTCTACCTCCATCCCAAAGCCTCCCACCCCCCTGCAGGTGCAATCAATGTTGTGGTTCTTTGCGCCGGCCTGTCCCTTATCTGGCTACCCTTTTAATCTTGGCCTGGGCTCAGCCATGCAAGAGGCACTCCGTCTTCATGGTGAAATATTTGCAGAAGCGTGACCAAAATCCACCTATTGTCCGTGGCGCCTCCACGTTTCCCAATCAGCAGCGCTCAGCGTCCCCGGGTCACTGCAACCGGAAAAGTCAAGAGAGAGTTTCCATGTGGGACTTCATTAATCAGGCCCTTTTAATCACCGTTATAGTCCCAGCCCCTGATGGACGCGTTCTGCGGTTCTCATGGTAGTGGGTGCAGCAGTGACCCCGCTGGAAGCTCTGGGTGGACAGCAAAAAAAAAAACCTCCACTGCTTAGCTGCACAGCTTCATCCCAGCAAGGATAAATGAACAGCACATACATTTGATCTTTGATTGAGTACGCCATATCCTATATAACAACGAGGTATTTGGTCATATAAAGCTAAATGCATGCCTTATAGTCTTTCCTTATAAATCTTCTATTTGGGGTCCTCTCCATATCTCCTTATGTGGTTAAGACTAAGCAAGAGTAAAAACCACAGCGATAATAATTCTCATTTGAATGATATTAGTCAGAACAGGGAGAGGGCTATTGGGGTTTTCAGCTGTTTTCAGCACGACCAATGTCACAGATTGGTCGTGATGGGTCATTACTCCAACTAGCTTGTTTTTTTCCTCGCCATGAATCTCCTCCCCGCATTCACTCGTTCCGCTCGATGCGTGTCCCTCAAAGCGTTGAGGGACACGCAGGATCGCTCCGGAAATGCGAGCTAAGGTCGTTTGAGCCGCCAGCTCTTGAGAATCCCTGCCGCTGCGCCAAAGCCTTCTCCTCTCGTGAGGCCCCCGGCTGTTGGTTTAGCAGAGTGAAAACACACTCACATTACATAGCCTATTGTGTAACAGTACCCCCCTGCATGCTCAGATAGTGTGTCACGCCATCTCTGGAGCTCAAAACGCTTTGCAGTGGGGGTGGGCCGGTACTGTATAACCTCGCCCCTCCTGAATTCCTCTTCCTCTTGGCTCGCGAGTCGACCAAACGGCAGCACAGTCATAACTTCCCATAACGCGGAAATGTGGGGGACGTTGTCACTGGGGGAAAAAGGTTGAGCTGGGATTTGCTTCCAATGAAAAACGAAAAACCCAGCTCCTAAGCTCGCTGCCCCGAGCCATCCACGTCAGCCTCAACTTCAGGCCCTAACTCAATACAGGAAGGCCAGGCACAGATCCATCCTGTCTGGAATGGTCTCTGCATTAGGGCCATGCAGGGACGTCTGTTTCTTCAACCTTGGACTACGACAGTCCACCAGGAAAGAGGCTATTTATGAGCTGCCGAGACGCAGCAGCAATTACACGGACCAATCAGGAAATCCGTTAGGTACTTCATTTGAAACTATCTTGGTCATCGCTATCCTCCTGCGTAGGCAAGAGATTCAATCTCAAATGCCTTTTGAGCTTCCCAGCTCTGGAGCTCTATCTCCGTTTGCCGGCCAGCACACTTTGCACACATCGGCGTCTCATTTTCTGGCCCCTGAATGAGACGGCACCTAATTGTTCCGCACTACCATCAGCAACAGCATCTCACTGTCACAGCAGCTAGCGGCAGCTCCTTTAAAGTGTTGAATTACAGCTTGTGTTCTCTGTAATCTGTCACAGCAGACAGGCTGGTTTAGTGGGCCTTCACTCGAGTGGTCTTACAACAGATGGAACAGAGGAAAACAAGCTCAGCCATGCTCGTGGACACACGCCGTGTCCTCTTCAAACAAAAGATGATTCCTCCAAAGATATTGTGCGGGAGGAGAACCTCTTCGTGTCCTGGAGAGGCTGGCGGCCTGGAACATACAGCCACTGTAGCCCCGAAGCGTGCTTTTGATTAAGGCTTTGTTTTAGACGGGAGGACCGCCAGCGGTGAGTTCTGGCTGAGACGCAGGGAGTAGTGGTGGAGCATCAGCGGGTGGTGCGACCACACCAGCCGCCCACTCCCACTCTCCCGCCCCCGCACACATGGACACACTCCAGCGGGTCCTCTGAATTATTCATGGAGGGAACGGAGCGCACCTGAAACAAAAGCCCTGGGAGCCACAGGGAGATAAACAGGCAGTAGCACTACCACTGCTAGCAGTGCTACTGCAGTATATGAAGTATATTCAAGTATGATTATTTAGGCAGTAAGCCCCAGTTTTGGCATGACCTTGTGCTTGTGCATGCAAACACTCCCATTAAATGGCATTCAGCCCTTGTCAAGATGACGCTCTCAATTTTGGCAGCCTTTGCAGATGATGTTTAATGACACTGCAGTTGGATGCCAGGATGGATAAAGGAAGTACAAGTAAAAAGTGAGACACCGGAACCTCTCCTGTCCGCGTTGTAAGCGTTTCACGGACTGCGTTGCTTGCTCCTGAAAGGGGTACAGAATCCCGGACCGATGGCATCAAGGGAACAACTTTTAGTGAGTTGATTTAGAGTTGAGGTTGCACACTGCAATTATTATTTTTTTTTTACAAAACACGTATCAAGCAGTGCTCTGTTATATTGGAAAGTAGCTCAGCGGGATGACCTGGGGTCGATGTCTTGAGAGAGACACGATACAGACGACATTTTATTTCTCATCGTAAATCAACATGTGTATTATGACAAATGTTTGGTAAGAAGAAGGGGGGGGGGGGGGGGAATCACACTTACATAAGCTCCCCGGCAAAGATAACAAACTATTAATTACAACAAAAGGTTAATAAAACAAAGTGGAGAACAGGTTGAGATAAAGCAGATATTTTCCAAGAATACCTTTTATTAAAAATCCTGCGTCTGGGGCAAGATAATCTGAAGTGAATGATGTAGAACAGTACTGATTACATGGACACACAAACACACACACATACACACACACACACACACAAGCATGGAAGCACACACACAAAAACAGCCAAACCGTTGCAAGATAATTCATCATTTGGACTATGTACTCAATCTTTCAGTTTTTCTACTTCTTCTATGGTAAGCAAATAACAAACCCCACAGACTGTCTTCTTCAACCACCAGCACCACCACCATCACCACCTCCAGCAGAACCACCATCAGCACCTCCACCACACCATCACCCCCATCACCAGTACCACCACCACCACCACAACCACCTCCTCCAGCAGAACCACCACCACCACCACCACCACCACCACCTCCTCCAGCAGAACCACCACCACCACCACCACCACCTCCTCCAGCAGAACCACCACTACCACCACCACCACCACCACCACCTCCTCCAGCAGAACCACCACCACCACCACCACCACCACCACCACCTCCAGCAGAACCACCATCAGCACCTCCACCAAACCATCACCCCCATCACCAGTACCACCACCACCACCACAACCACCTCCTCCAGCAGAACCACCACCACCACCACCACCACCACCTCCTCCAGCAGAACCACCACCACCACCACCACCACCTCCTCCAGCAGAACCACCACCACCACCAGCTCCCTTACCTCCACATCCAGGCTTCACAGCGCCGGAGTACCTCCTTCGCCGGACACAGCCCCCCGTAACCCCCGTCTACCCGAGGGGACGTTGTGGGAGACCCCTGCTTTGCCGTGGTCCCCGCTCTCGGCCCAGAGCATGTGAAAAGTAGCAGAGGAGGAGGAAAAAGAGAAGGAGGAGGAGGAGGTGGAGAAGGACGGAGATGCACAGAGCAGGACTCCCGGGAGCTGGTACATCACTGCGACGAGTGCCAAGAGCAAGTGAGGAGAGGGGAGAGGGAGAGGGAGATGAGACACCAGAGGAGGAGTGGAGCAAGGGAGGGAGTGAAAGAGTGGGGGAGAGAGAGAGATGAGACACCAGAGGAGGAGTGGAGCAAGGGAGGGATTGAAAGGGAGAGAGAGAGTGAAAGAGTGAGGGAAGGGAGAGGGAGACATCAGAGGAGGAGTGGAACAGGGGGGAATGAACAAGAGAGGTATAGAGAGAGAGAGCGAGAGAGAGAGCGAGAGAGAGAGAGAGATATACAGAGGGAGATGGATGGATGGAAAGAGGAAGGAGGAACAGAAATGAGAGTATGAGAGTGATGGATTTGGGGATGATGACCGTTGAGGAGGGAGGAAAGAGATCGCAGGAAGTCAGAAACTGTGAGGATATAACGAGACCAGTGTAGGGAAAGAAAATCATCGGGTTCAAATATCAATGAGCGAGGGACGTGACCTGATCAAAGATACCAAACACAGCTGTGTCTCGCCGCGATCCAACAGCAGACAAAACAACAACCCGGGAGCCGTAATTAATCGCATTCAAAACGAAATTCATAAATGGGACACGGTTCCCCGTTTGCTTTGAGAATGTGTGTAAATGTCTGACCCCTGAAGACCACGAGACAGATGAATGTGTCCCTATTGGCCAAAGTCTATGAGGAAGGACTCCTCACGGTTGTTGGTGATAACATGGGCTCCAAAGCAAACAGCTAAACAGATGGGCTGAAGCGCACGGACAGGCGAAGCGAGCAAAAAGCAAACCCACCCATTCGCTCCAGCCATTTGGATTAGAAAACACAAGATAACGCGTGATGAATCCCTGAAGGACAATCCAGGTGTGAAGGCAGCCGACGTGGATAGAACAGTGTCGATAAAAACCAAATAACATCATGTAAATACAGATGAGATCGCTCCAGTCTGGGCAAGATTAAGCGAGCTGTGTGGTGACCCATGGCCAACTGAACCAGGCCTTGAGATGGTGTGTTAGCAAGGGGGGGGTCAAGGTTACAATCATTGCATGTGCTTGAATCACGTACACACCCGTGCACAAGTATGCGCACATGCAGGGCCGTTTCTGACCTTCTGGGGTAGTACAAAAATAACTGAACAATTCTACATAAAAAAAATAAGTTGACCAAATGTCTTGTATTTCTTTAAAGGGATGTCCCCTGGTGGCTTAGTGGCTTACCCTAAGCCGTTGCACACACGCAAACACACATGTGCACACACACACATACACACGCAAACACACACACACACACACACACACACACACACACACACACACACATAAAATGATCGACAGCGTACACAGCAGGACGAACCATTGAAGCGGTTAATTAACCCCAGGCGTGGAGACATGTGTGAGCGCGGGCGGCAGTTCATCAGCGGCAGTGGACACACAGCAGGATGGACCCCAGCAGGGCATGGCCGGCCATTTTGGTTCTCGTTTCTCCCGATATTAATATGTGGGCTGGCATGCATCACCACGACGAGCCCGACGTCCCGCGTGAGGCGGAGCGGAGCGTTCACACGCCGCCATCGGCGCGCCTCTACGGGAGACATTCGGGGAATCCGATTACGAGGGACATTTGCTTTTACAAAAACAGAATCGTTAGAGGAAAGAAGTGTTGACTTCCCCTGTCCGGCCGTCTCCCTTTTCTAAAAAGAAATGTCCATCAATATTAAGATGTCTCTCGTGTGCTGCCCTCTTCCTCAATCAGATTGAAGAACATTTTTATGGCTGAATTAATGTCTCCCTTTCCACTCGGGAAAAAACGAGTGTGTGTGCCTGCATGTGTGTGTGTGTGTGTGTGTGTGTGTGTGTGTGTGTGTGTGTGTGTGTGTGTGTGTGTGTGTGTGTGTGTGTGTGTGTGTGTGTGTGTGTGTGTGTGTGTGTGCATTGTACTATGCTGATGGGTCTACCAGATGACGTCACTTGACAATCACGACATGGACACTCTCTCGCCACCAGGGCCTCGTTAAGGGAATAATCAATAATCGTTATATTTTGCTCCTAGACGGGGCAACTGAACCCTGCACCCCCAATGAAATAATGTCACGCCTACCGGGGCTAACAGCAAGCCGCTGAGTTATAGTGATGGGGAGTCTTCTCCTTTCCAGTACCTCCACCAACGAATCACGTGATTAACTCACTCCTATCCCGACCACGCACTGTACACTGTTTAGATGTTTGTTGGATTGTATCCCCCCCCCCCCCCCCCCCAATCCCAATAAAGCCATTTGAATCGAGAGAGAGAGAGAGAGAGAGAGAGAGAGAGAGAGAGAGAGAGAGAGAGAGAGAGAGAGAGAGAGAGAGAGAGAGAGAGAGAGAGAGAGAGAGAGAGAGAGAGAGAGAGAGAGAGAGAGAGAGAGAGATGAACTGATTCTGAGACGCAGCAGTTCTAGCGGGTCATCATGCCCCATTCGGGCTGCGTTCCATAACCTCTTATCTCCCAAGATTCTCCACGGACGGTAACTTGAACCAAGTTCCAAATACAATTATTATTATTTTGGTTTAGTTCGTTTTATCCGTTGCAGTTCACCCACGAAACACGTCATCACTGTCGTCATCGGACGCAGCCGTTTGTTGGCGATATGTGATCATATATCGTAGTTTACTGGTTCAGCTTCGGATACCTACAGGCCTATCAACGTTCGATAAACTTTCCTAACACATACTGTGTTTCAAACATAGGCCAAATAGACCCGCATATCTAATTGAGGTACAACTATTGTGATTAGTTCCATTAAACAATAGTTATTCTTACTACCCATATGGATGGATGGGATGTTGCAAATGGATTACAACAAGGTGAGGCCACAAAATTTCATCCGGCTTCAAGACATGGCGCTGTTATCAGTCAGCCAATCACAGATGGAAGAATTATGAGCTGCTTCCTTGTTTCCACGGAGAGGTCCAGTCCAGTTGCTTGACATTGCTGCTGATGGGGGCTGCTGACAAGATACGGCTTGTCCGCCCTCTAGTGTCGGTAAGACGTTACCGCCATGATAACGTTATTGTTCAGGGCATGCTCTGGCTCATTCGTCAACCACACACACACACACACACACACACACACACACACACACACACACACACACACACACACACACACACACACACACACACGCATAGACGCACGCATGTACACCCACCCACACAAGCACAGATGCACAGACTCACAGACACACACAAACACACACACATACACACAAATACACACAAACACACACATACACACACACTCACTCTCTCTCTCTCTCGCTCACTCTCTCTCTCTCTCTCTCTCTCTCTCTCTCTCTCTCTCTCTCTATGACACTGTAAAAGTAAAATGTATATTTAGTGTTTTTCAGGCGTTGGTTTTATACTTTTTACAAACTCACATTCCGCACATGTACAGTATCACAATGAGAGCAACAAAGTGACAGTGAAACAATCCCAATGGCACATAAGGGAATCTGCTACAATTTCCGTTGGATTTGCTTCCGCCCACATTCATATGTAGCGACAAAATATCACGTGTGCGTGTGGTCTATATGTTCTCTCTCTCACACACAAACACAAACACACACACACACACACACATACATGCACACAGACACACACACACACACACACACACACACATGCATGCATGCACACACATGCATGCACACACACACACACACACACACACACATGCATGCACACACATGCACACACTCACACACACACACATGCATGCACACACATGCATGCATGCACACACACACACACACACATACACACAGAGGCAGGCGTGCTACACGCACATCCTTAATGTCACGCTTACAAACGTTCCCCCCCCCCGAACAATGTTCTTCTTCATGGTTCACATTCTGCAGTCTATGGCCACGGGCTTCAGATTCGGTTCGTTCTGATCATGTGTCTACTTGCTCTTTAAGTGAAGGGAAGTTGAGTGAACGACCCCTAGACTAGAGTCAGTGTATATTGATCCTGGCGGTTATTGCCTCCAATGAGGCAAACCGTAGCCCGAGGCAGTGAACGAGTTGCTGACGAACAGGGTGTGGAAAGCGAGGGACATTTTGTACAGTGCAAGGGCAACCAGGTGAGAAGGCCGAGGGGGGGGGGGGGGGGCTCCCCGCTCGGGTCTTCATCTTCATCTTCATCTCCACTGCCATTCTCACCTGAATGGCTGCTGCTATCTCCGGAGCGGTAGTCATGGAAACGTACCCGGGCAGGATGCCACTCGGCGATCGATGGGGTCCTGTGAGGCGGGCCTTAACGGATGTGTCCCATATTCAGACCCCCCCCCCCCGCCCCGCACAACACACACACAGCCCCCCCCCCCCCCCCCCCCCCACCACCCCCCACCCCCACCCCCCCATCCCCCATCCCAGCCCCTCCACAACGGGATAGGACGGCACCGGACAGAGTCACGAGCGACACGCTGCAGAAAGAGCCACACACGCGTGAGACAAAGAGAGAGAGACGGGACGGAGACGGATAAATAACGGAAAGAGTCCAACTGCTCTGGGATGAGGATGACGGGCCACGACGTCGGGATTGGTGTCCGGGTCGCCATGCTGCTGTTAACGCTCTGTCTCCACACCGGGGCCCTCAGTGCAGGTGAGTCACTGTCTCTCTGTCTCTCTGTCTCCACACCGGGGCCCTCAGTGCAGGTGAGTCACTGTCTCTCTGTCTCCACACCGGGACCCTCAGCAGGCAAGTCACTGCCTTTCTGTCTCCACACCGGGGCCCCCTTAGTGCAGGTGAGTCACTGTCTCTCTGTCTCCACACCGGGACCCTCAGCAGGCAAGTCACTGCCTTTCTGTCTCCACACCGGGGCCCCCTTAGTGCAGGTGAGTCACTGTCTCTCTGTCTCCACACCGGGACCCTCAGCAGGCAAGTCACTGCCTTTCTGTCTCCACACCGGGGCCCCCTTAGTGCAGGTGAGTCACTGTCTCTCTGTCTCCACACCGGGGCCCCCTTAGTGCAGGCGAGTCACTGCCTTTCTGTCTCCACACCGGGGAGTCACTGATGTGAAGATCTGTGTGTTTGGGCTTCTTAGGTTCTTGGTCGCATTAATTCACAAGACATCCAGCCTCGGAGGATTGGGTGACTCAATCGTAGTTTACATTTGAAAGGAGAAATGTGTGTTTATCCGTGTCTCTTGCCGAATGGCCCACTTAGGGGCCAAGATGCTAGGTGCTCGGCGGCACTCAGGCTTGTTAAGTGAAGCAAATGAAGCGTGGCTCGCAATGAGCGCCGCTGCTCTCTCTCTCTCTCTTTGACAATACGTTCTGTAACCGTAATGGTGGATGACCCAGAATAAAAGGAAAGCTTCTCTTCCACGTTGTTCATTTTTGCATCCTATTATTTTATTGACACCAATCTACCTTTAGCAAAGACATTTTTTTGATACATGGTGATGTGATATGGATATGAAAACCAGATCAGAGAACGTTATCTGCTAGGAATCTTTCAGTTACTAACACCCACTAGGCCCTGGCGTTCGAAAAGTAAACCTTTAACGAGTTCTCATCCTGTTGAGCTGGGCTGGATTTATTTCAATAGTAAAGGAAGTGTCACAATGATATATTTACCGTGAACGTAAAAGAGGAACTGAATAAAATAAAAAAAAGTCTCTGGCAAATGTCCAGTGTTGTGTCAAAGATGTGGATGAATAGCCCTAAGCCGAGCCCTGAATTCACTGCTAGCACAAGAGCAGTTGTCCTTGCACTCTACTTCGGTGGCGGGCGAAGCGGCAATTTTAATTAAACCCGACCCACATTTTCTCATTACCCAGACTGGGAATGTGGCATTGATGATCAATAACATGGATTTTCATGATACTGCCCCCGTTTCTTTTTTTTTGTGGCACGTGACCATTACACGGCAGCCCCATTTTGGTCTGCACACCTCCCTACTGATCCCTAGCCGTGTCCTGATGACCTAGTTTGGACATATTCCATGTCATTCACCACCAGCCTTGCTTAAATGGACACACACGTGTCTCTTCTACAAATCACATTCAACCACACAAGCAGATTCCAGTGATCGGTTTTCACCCATTCTCTCTCTCTCTCTCTCTCTCTCTCTCTCTCTCTCTCTCTCTCTCTCTCTCTCTCTCTCTCTCTCTCTCTCTCTCTCTCTCTCTCTCTCTTTCTCTCTCTCTCTCTGTGTGTGTGTGTCTCTCTCTCTCTCCCTCTCTCTCTCTCTGTCTCTGTGTGTGTCTCTCTCTCTCTCTCTCTCTCTCTTTCTCTGTCTCTCTGTGTGTGTGTCTCGCTCTCTCTGTATGTGTCTCTCTCTCCCTCTCTCTCTCTCTCTGTCTCTGTGTGTGTGTGTGTCTCTCTCTCTCTCTCTCCCTCTCTCTCTCTCTCTGTGTGTGTGTCTCTCTCTCTCTCTCTCTCTCTCTCTCTCTCTCTCTCTCTCTCTCTCTCTCTCTCTCTCCAGCCGAGGGAGCCCAGGATGGAGGAGGTGGCGGCGGCGGCGGCGGAGGTGGTGGTGGAGGAGGAGGTGGAGGAGGTGGAGGCTCAGACACCATCGGTCACTCGCTGGCCCTGGTGCGGCGGCTGGAGGCCCTGCTGGCGCAGGGCAACGGCAGCGACATGACGCTGCGTGTGCAGACGGCCAGCGCGGACGAGGTGAAGGTGATCCAGGCCCACTCGCTGGTGCTCTCCCTGCAGAGCCCCGTGTTCGAGGAGCTCTTGGCCGCCCGCAACGGCAGCACGCTGGTGCTCACCGAGTGCTCCGACTGCGCCGGGGTCTTCGACAAGTTCATCAGGTGAGGGAGGCGACCGTCAGGGGACGAGTCTGAGGAGAGAAAATTTCAAAATTTGAGAGAGAGAGGGAGAGTGTGAGTGAGTGAGTGAGTGAGAGAGAGAGAGAGAGAGAGAGAGAGAGAGAGAGAGAGAGAGAGAGAGAGAGAGAGAGAGAGAGAGAGAGAGAGAGAGAGAGAGAGAGAGAGAGAGAGAGAGAGAGAGAGAGAGAGAGAGAGAGAGAGAGCACCGGTTCCTTGGTATGAGGTTCTTGGTGAGTGGTCCCTCTGCTGTGATCATGTCTGCAATGTCAGCTGTGCCTCTGAAAGTATTCCAAGAAACGGATTGGGTTGGCTCAAACTGCGATGCGGATTAGTATGTCAATGGACTGCCAGATGCTGTTAAATAAAGTGGACAGTACTAATAGGCCATCTAGTCGCTTGGGGCTGTTGGTATTTAAACCAAGAGAAACAGAACTCGCTTCATGAAGAGTCCAAAATCAATATTTGTGGCACAGACCAAGAAACAAAACCTGTTGTGCACAGTTGGTAATACAGAGTTGATTGTGCTGTACAAAGACTGAAAAGGGCATGAAATCTACTCACAGTTTGATGCTGCCAGGTTTCATTTTCTCATAGACATGCGGAAGAATGCCTGCATTTGTTCACAGATTACAACTTTTGACGTAGTGAGACTTTATTGTCCCACATATTTGGCCCGCTGACAAAATGAATGAAGGAAAGTAAGTCTCCTGGCAATCCGAACGCAATATCACACATTAGACGCGTTGTGGTCATAGCCATGGCATGGTCATGTTGCTGTGCAAGAAGTGAGGCCTCAAGTCGCCACACCCGTCTGCACAAGATGACGTTTTGTACTTTGATCCCGCTCCTCCATCCCTCCTCTCCTGACGCGCAGGTACCTCTACTGCGGGGAGATCTCCCTGCGCTTGGAGCAGGCCACGCCGCTGCACAAGCTGGCCACCAAGTACCACGTGGTGGACCTGCGGGAGGGCATCGCTCGGTACATGAGCGACAGCCTGGCGCGCGACTCCCCGTCGGGCCACGCGGTGGCCTGGTACGAGTACGCCCAGCAGGCCGGCCAGGCCGCCCTGAGGGACAGCTGCCTCCAGTTCCTGGCGTGGAACCTGTCCTCGGTGGTCCAGAGCGGGCAGTGGACCTCCATCAGCAGCCGGCTCCTCATGTCCCTGCTGCGGCGCTCCGACCTCGTCCTGCACAGCGAGACGGAGCTGTTCGCCGCCCTGGAGGCCTGGATCCTGCGCAACGACCCCGACGGCCTGACCGCCGAGAACGCCCTGAGGGCGGTGCGCTACGCCATGATGCCGCCGCAGGACCTCTTCCGGCTGCAGAGCCAGTCGCCCGCCCTGGCCCGCTACCAGGAGTCGGTGCGCGACCTGCTCTACATGTCCTACCAGTTCCACTCCGCCTCGCCCGTGCAGATGGCCAAGTACTTTGACGTCAACTGCAGCCTGTTCACGCCCAGGAACTACCTGTCGCCGCTGTGGGGCTCGGCGTGGGCCATCGGCAGCCCGTCGCGCGACGACCGCAGCACCAGCTTCCAGACCCAGCTGGGCCCCAGCGGCCACGACGCCAGCAAGCGGGTGACCTGGAACGCCCTGTTCTCCCCGCGCTGGCTGCCCCTCAGCCTGAGGCCCCTGTACACGGAGAGCGGCGGCGTGCAGGCGGCGCGCGTCGACGGCGGCCGCCCGCGCATCATCGTCACCCCCGCCACGTCCAGCGCCGATTTCGCCGGTGTCGACTTCCAGAAGACGGTGCTGGTCCTGGCCCAGCGGCAGGGACGGGTGACGGTGAAGCACGTCTACAACTTCCACCAGAGCACCGAGGAGAGCGGGGACTTCCTGGCCGAGGCTGACTTGATCCGCCGCTCCTCGGAGTACCTGATCGACGGCGCCCTCTACCTGCACGTGGTGGTGAAGCCGCTGTACCAGACCCTCCGCAAGAACTGACCTTCCTGTTCGTCTGTGTGTGACACACACACACACACACACACACACGCAGACACGCATGCTCATACACACACACACACACACACAAACATGCAGACACACATGCTCATACACACACACACACACACACACACACACATGCACACACAGACACACACACACACACACATACATGGAAGCATGCACACATACACACGCACGCACACACGCACGCACGCATGCTTATACACACATACACACACACACACACAAACACGCAGACACGCATGCTCATACACACACACACATACACACACATGCACACACAGACACACACACACACACACATACATGGAAGCATGCACACATACACACGCACGCACACACGCACGCACGCATGCTTATACACACATACACACACACACACACACACACACACACACATAAGTGTGAGTATTTTGACCAGCTGACCCCACCACACACTGCCCTCTGGAAAGATTTCATATCGCATTGTGGAGGGTCTACTGTCGTTCTGCATCTTCCTTGCTTTAGTCGTCTCATAGGACAGTTGGTTTAATTCATTTTATGATATTATTCTGTAATATCATGAAAACAATAGTAGGATTCCTTAGTGCCGCTGGAACCCAAGTTTAGCTTTTTTACTTTTGACGAATGGGAATTTATGAACAAACGTAATAATATTAAGTCTGTCTCTTGGTTGGAGACTTTATTTCCCTATGGTTTGGAATGGACGTTGCCATCTTATCCAAATCCCTCAAGGGGTGACTAAATGACTAAAGGGGCTCTGTGTCCCTCATCAACAAATAGTAATATATTGTAAGTAATAAATAACATGGGGCTCCAACTGTTTGCCTCACAGTCGTAGTTGTTTTTTTATGTAGTTAATATTTGCAGTATTCCTTAATGTGCCATTATGGTCTTGAAATCTGAATTGTCAAAGTCGTTTTTAGCTAATTATGTTAACATAATGGTTATGTTTGTTGTTGTTGCATTTGCCATTCCTATTTCTTAATAAATACCATTACAGACAATCTGAAGTCAAATCAAACTCATTTTAATTTAATAAATACATTTTAAAAAATTGCGGTACAATCATTATTTTATTTTTGTATCTTATAAAATATGAATTTCCACTATAGGACTATATAGGAAACATTATCTCTGCAAACATATGTTCATGATACTTACCATTTTTAAACACCGTACATCCGTGTAATTAAAATAAATAGAACACAGTGATTTATACAGCACATAAAATCACATTGAGCATGTTGTGCGTTTTCAACTGCAAGTCCCAACATGCCTTGCGTGCGAAGCAGGAAGAACGTTCTCTCGCAGGGACTGTGACTGATCCAAGTTAGGAGCGTTCAGCTGCCAGCCTTGGCCCATCATGTAAGTGGTGCGGAGAATTCCTTGCAGTGCAATTGCAAAATTATCCAACTTTTGACGGTTTTGCAGATTGTGCAATTGTACAATCATTTGGTGCACGGATACACACGATCTGGACGCAAAAAGGATCCAAGTGCATGAAGATTAAGGCTTGTATTTTGCATCTTGTGTTGCAAAGCAAGCCGCCGAAGCTCCAGTGCGAGGGCGATGGAGGGAGGGAGTGAGAAAGAAGGCAAAGTCTTTTGTGCTTCCCCTCCCCCCCACCAAAGCAAAGGGGAAATGTCTCAGCCAAAGGGAGGTAAGAATATGATAGCAATCTCTGCAAAACTATTGATATGCAACCAGAGCTGCACATTTTGAAACATGCATCGCTGCAGGTTAATCACGAGCAATGCATTTCAAAGTTGAATGTTTGAGAAAGGTCAGTTGCATTTCCTGTTTAAGATCTTCCCCTTTGCAGAGTTCCTGGTTAGACGATGCTGTGTGTACTCACTCATACTGACGATATTTGCAGTCCCTGTCCGGGCAAATTATTTACATAGAGACAAGCTAAAAAATAAAAATAAAAAAAACGTTGCAACCCCTTTGCAACTACGCATACGTCAATGCATATGGCGTGCACAATATATAAGGAACGAACGAGGAAATGTATGCACATATACTTAAGCACATATGGAGAGTGCGCGCAACCCAGCAGCTGTTAATTAATGTATTTTACATCTAGTTGCAGTCAGACATGAGACGCCAGCACTGCTCCAGATAATGTTGCATCCATGCACATAAGATTCTCAAGTGCAGATTGCTCAATAATAGATCGGGCATTTTACCCACCTCTGCCTCTTTAGGGAATGCTCTCCCTGAACAAATTATGCACACCGCAGCACCGAAGAAAGTTTAAATATGTCCTTTTGGTTTTCATTGCAGGTATCTTCAGTTTATATTACATTTGCCTGTATTTTGTGAGTGTGTGTTTGTGTGTGTGCGTGTGTGTGTGTGTGTTATTGGTTTATTTCAATAGATGGAAACACGCTGGCACTAGCTGGTCGAGCAACAGGGCAATAGGCTATTAAAATACAAGCCAAAAAAGCGCCAACCAAAGTTAGATATCCGTCAGCTGCCATTTCTGTCCAAGCTACTGGTCACGTGTAAAACCTTTGGGTGGTTTTCCAATGATGTGAGATAAAAAAAAAAACCGAATGAATGTTGTCAAAGCTGTGTCACTGTGAAGTGATGTGTTTATCCCAGTGAAGTGACTTGTTGGGTTAATCACCATACTGTGTCAAGGGTGAATGAGCATCAATACATTAGGTTGTGGAGCGTTTGCTTCTGAAAAACACAGTAGCTCAGAGTGTTTTCCAAGAAGTTCAGCACAAGGCTGAAGCATTGCATAACAAGCAGAGCACACCCCCCCCCCCCCCCCCCCCCCCCCCTACACACACACACACCCACCCACACACACACACAGGCACACAGGCACACACGCACGCACGCACACACACAGGCACACACACACACAGGCACACATATAGCTCGCACGGCACTGCAAGGTAGTGGGAGCTCCCAGTATAGCAGAACAATGTTTACCTTTTACCTGAGGTCTGGTACAGAGATTGTGAGTTGTTGCACTCTGTTGGGCTTGTTTTGTTTTACTGCTTGGGGAACGCATCAGCTCGTTCGTCTCTAAATCTATTCTTCTCGTTCATGTCAAATGCAGAACGACATGGAATAACACCGATTCCATCACGATCCACATTCCGCTTAAGACATCGATTTTAATAAGCAAACAGAAACATCAGTAACAACGCGTTGCGATCAAGAAACGTCTTCTGCACACGAGTCAAGACCCCTCGGTCTTCGCTCGGTCCTTCTGGATGTATCCGGGCGACGCTTCTCCGAACGCAACACAGGAACCCCTGTCTTCTCCTTCTTTGTCACTTCATTTGACACAGACCCCTCTGGAGTCTCTGACACCACGGGCTGTGCCCAGCACGCCGTGTGTGCATGGGGGGGGGGGGTGTTGATGGTAGGGTGGTAGTAACGTGTCCCCTGTAGCCTGCAGCTATTGCGGCCTCAGCTCGGCCTTCACCGCCCCCGCCCCCCAGCATAAACGAGGCATCTGTCATTCAAATGGGAGGCAGGGTAGAGAGACACATAGATATTAAAGTTGCTGTTTCGACGAGCCAACTGCTGGACCCGTTCCAAGCCTGTGGGGGTGATGGTGCCCCCCCCCCCCCCCCCGCACAGTAACAGTGGAATTGTTCACGTTTCGTTGTTCAGTTGTCCATGAGATGATCCACCGACTGGACGAGGCACTGGCCGTACACTGGCGAACACACGTGTGCACACGTGTGCACACACACACGCACGCACGCACGCACACACACACACACACAGGGGAATATTTCCAGTTCAGCGTTGTATTGTTGTTCCCCATGCAAACAGGGCCTGCCGCGGATCAGGGCTACAGTACCGTCGTTTGGACGCTCCAGTTTGCATGTGGGAGCAGAGAAACAAATCCGGTGTGGCGTGCTGTGCTCGTAAAAGGGAGAGGAGCATAAATCCAGCGCTTTTTGTCTCGTCTCCGTTCAACCCGGAATAACCCTTGTGGTCTGCGATCGCAGCAGCGTTCCAGCTTCCGGATGTCTCTCTCAGGGACATGCACCTTGGCCTGGCAGCAATGCAGCCAAGTCACGCCGTCCTCTGGCTGGTGTGTGTGTGGTGCGGCTGCTGGTCTTCCACGGGAAACTGTTTTGTGCATGGTGTCTGCGTGCGTCCTCCTCTTGAGTGACAGAATGCAACTGTGGTTTTTATTCTTTTATTTATTTATTTTTACGAAAAAAAAGCCCTTTTTCTGCAGCTCTGCACAATGAACTTTGCCCCTCTGCAGCCCCTTCTGTCAGATGGTGGCAATAAATAGCGTGCTGTTG